>CM046813.1:12061439-12485416 GCA_025617385.1 Murraya koenigii | reverse complement strand
CCTATCAATTATTCTTCCCCGATAAATTCTTGTTTTCTATACACAATATGCCTTGGTATGCTAACGCTGTTAATTATCTTTTAACAGGTGAAATGCCATTTGATTGGAACTCCTAGGATAAGAAGAAATTATTAATAGAGGTAAAACGTTTTTACTGGGATGATCCATACTTATTTAAGTACGATTCTGATCAAATTTTTCGGAGATGCGTATCGAATAATGAGGTAAGTAGTGTCATTTAATTTTGTCATTCTGAAGCTTGTGGTGGCTGTTTCTCTTTAAAGAAAACAGTTGTAAAAATATTGCAGTGCGGATTTATTGGCCTATATTATTAATAGAGGTAAAATGTGCAAGAATTGTCAAATGTTAGGGTCCATCTCAAAGCAAAACATGATGCCTTTAAATCTCATTCTTGTCATTGAAATATTTGATTGTTGGGGAATTAATTTTATGGGCCCTTTTCCATCATCATTTGGATTTGTTTATATTTTGGTTAATGTTGATTATGTTTCAAAATGGATTGAAGCTATTCCTTGTCGGCACAATGATCACAAAACTATAATTAGCTTTTTAAAAGAAAATCTTTTGACCAGATTTAGAATCCCTCGAGCTATTATCATTGATGGAGGTAAGTATTATCATTGATGGAGGTAAGCATTTTTGTAATAAACCATTTGAGTCTTTAATGAAAAAATATAGAATTACGCATAAAGTTGCTACTCCTTATCACCCTCAAACAAATGGTCAAGTTGAATTAGCAAATAGTGAAATTAAACATATTTTAGAAAAGACGGCTAACTCAAGTCGAAAAAGATTGGTCTCTTCTACTCACTGATGTACTTTGGGCTTACCACACTGCATTTAAAAAATATTTAAGAATGTCACCTTATCGGTTAGTTTATGGTAAGCCTTGCCACTTACCAGTTGAGCTTGAGCATAAATCATTTTAGGCTGTTAAAGATTTTAATTCAAATCTTGATGATGCTGGTAAAGTACGTAAATTGCAATTGAATGAACTCGAAGAATTGAGAAATGATGCATATGAAAATTCAAGAATTATTAAAGCAAGAACCAAAGTTTTTAATGAAAAAAAAATTTTTAGAAAAATATTTGAAATTGATCAAAATTTTTGCTATATAATTCTCGTCTTCATTTGTTTCCAGAGAAATTAAAGTCAAGGTGGAGTGGCCCATTTGTTGTAAAATATGTATATCCACATGGGACAGTAGAAATCGAGAATCCAAAGAATGATGTCACATTTAAAGTTAATAGTCAGAGATTAAAACCATATCTGGAATTCCAACCACGTGAAGAAGACACCAAAATCAATTTGAGTGACCCACCAAATCTTGATTAAATCTTTAATGTGTGACTAATATATATATATATTTCATTTTTTGTTTTATTATTTTATCATTTGATTGTTTGATTATTTGATTATTTGATTATTTTTAGTTTCACACCGTATATTTATTAAGCATATAATATTTCCTACTTAAGCGCGTTTGTTTGACAATTGTGTTTTCTCTTATTATATGTCATGAATACCTCAATTAGAAAGATCATCTTGAAACATCTTAAAACTCTTTTACGTGTAAAATTTCACTTAGCATGACTGATACGAGTTGTAAATCACATCCAATATAGGATCAACGACCACCGAGTTTGTGTCATATGTTGAAGACCTAGAAAGACAACTTTGGAAAATAGAGAAAGGTATTTATAACGTTTAGTTGGAACTTGAAGTTAATGTAATAAGTGGACGAATGTAAGTTTCAATTATTTTATTTTTATTTTTTCATTGTATTTTGTTTATTTTCACATTTGAATTGATTTGTCATAGTTGATTTGTTTCTTTGGTATGTTTTAATTTACTTTCTCATATAAATGGCGAATAACGATACTCGTGACTTCTTAAGTTGGTATTTTCAGCTTCCCATAATAATCGAAACCTCAAAACCAAACATGGAATAAATACATCAAAACTCGCATAAGCATTTTCTTTCTTTCCTCCGAATGCCCTCGTGAAAATTTACAAAACTCACTCGTGAACGACTACGACCCATGGCATTCCTTCCGACATTCGTTAGTTAATTGAAGCAAAGGTCAGATTAGCGGTGAACTTTCCGATCCATTTATTTCTTACATGCATGGTTTTGGAAAAAGTACTTACGCTAAAAAGAGAATAGCTAAACAACTTGGCTCTAATTGTCCTAATAGTGTAAGACATAATTGCAAGAACCTGCGTTGTAAATCTTTAGGAATGGTTTCCGATACTTGTGAAGATAAAATTAAATTTGTTAAAGATGGCATGAGTAAAGAATCGTTAGATGATATCTTACGATCTCTTGAAACGCATCGAAGCGAGATATGTACAACATTCAATTCAAAGGTATTGGAAACTATTCCAAAAGAAAAATCATAGTTTAGTCTTAGGAATCGACTAAAAAGACCTTGTTTGCCAGCTTTATAAGAAAACTAGATGAGAAACCTATCTTCGACCCATAAAGAACGTTTAAGTCATTCATCGGACGTAAAACCGAGAGGAAGATGTGAGCCACAATACAACTACTTGTAAATATCATTTTTCTTTTAATAATATTTTATTTTATGCATTATTAATTTTAATAATATGATTACTGTTTTCTTTTTCTTTTACTGTTTGTTTTATCTGTTTACTTTTGAAATATAAGCCAAAGGTTCACACGTCATTTGATAAGTACACCACTCTATTTACAGCTTGTTTATCAATATCTCTATCTTTAAATACGTGCTTTTATTTTAAACTTTCATACATTATTCTTGAAGATTATTCCAATGGCAGCATCTTCGAATAAACAATTCAAAAATATTTATGTGCTTTCTGGGTTTCGCTATGGAAAGTACAGGGAATTAGTTGAAGCAACTGTAGATCTTGGTCGTGTCATAGCAGAAAGAAACTTACAATTAATATATGGAGGAGGTGACTGTAGATTATCTAAAATTGTTTTAGAAACAGCTTTCACTAGAGGAAGTCAAGTGCTAGGAATCATCCCAAAAGCCCTTAAACCTCTAGGATGTCTACCGGCCCCTAACCGGAGAAGAGTTAGTTGTCTCGGTATGCAAGAAAGAATATCCAAAATGTTAGATCATGCCGATGTTTTCATCTTTTTGCCAAGCGATCTTGCAACTCTCGAGGCACTAATTACATTTATGTCTTGGGCTCATTTGAATATTCATCATGAACCCATCGGTTTGTTAAATGTTATTAATTTTTATAATGGCTTTTTCACATTTCTAAACCATGCAATTAACAATTATCTTATTCCTCCCTCAGTTAAAAAAATATTTATTTGTGCTTCTACTGCTAATGAATTACTTGATATTTTACAAGCTTACAAATCGGAGCCAAAACCCATGACTTTGGCATTGGATTGGTCAACTGAAGATGATAACAGTAACAGTAGTAAGAAGTGCAAATTGGATTTAAATCTCTATTTGTAAATTTTTTTTTTTAGTGTTCATGTAATGTCTTCTAAAATCTACTTCTTTCCTTTAAAACATTGAGGACAATGTCTCATTTAGGGTGGGGGGAGGAAATAGTTGACAATTGTGGAATATGTCAATCCTAGTGATGTTTTTACTATTTTTTTGTAAAGACAAACTTTGAATAAATTTTGAGTTGAAGATGACCGAATATGGAGTGAGTGGTTCTAGAAACGCATCTTCTTAGTCTTAGAGTCTTTTATTTATTTATTTTTCAAAAAAAAATTCTAAACCTCTACAACAAGTTTAGGTATGATATTCTCTACTTCTTCTTCTATGCTTATTTTCTCTGTTTCTCATTTTGCATGCATATCTTTAAATTATAAAATATTAAGAATAATGTTTAGATTAGGTTGGAGGGTGAGGATAGTTGATGTAAATTGTAAATATATGTGTTTTATTATTTTTCTTTTAAAAAAATTTCAAAACAACAATTTTTTTTTGTCTAGGATGGTCTGTATAAAGAGTCACTACTTTTGATACGCATCCTAATAGATCCGATCTATATTATTTTCTGAATTTAAAATTCATATTAACTTGTTTTTGTTCTTTATTCATTGAATTACTCAAATTTATGAATTCTCCACTTAATAATCATTAATTAAATCTTTTTGTCAATTATTTATTTAAACAGGTATTATTAAATCATTCTTTTCACACACACAAACACATGCTATTGGGTTGTAAGTTAAATTTTTTTTTGCAATTTTTGTTTTTTTGATCTATTGGAGATAATTTCTAAGGTAGTGGAAAGTGTGTTATTTTTTCCAAAAAAAAAAAAGTGTTTAATTTTACTATATCTAAAATCCAAGTAATTAAGTCCGTAGGGGTGTTTTAACACCTAGTGCCCTAAGGCCAACTCGGTGCAGGAGTCATTGGGCCAAAGCTTGCTACATGGGTTGCAGATATATTGTTTGCTTATTTATCTAAAATCCGAATAATTAAGCCCATAGGGGTGTTTTAACACCTAGTGCCCTAAGGCCAATTAGTCTGGGAGTCATTGGCCCAAAGCTCGCTATATGGATTGAAAATGTAATATTTTAAATTGTATGAATAATCTACTGCCTAATAAAGATATTATCTCTGATAAATCACTAGAATAAAAAAATATTGTTTTCTTTTAATGAAGCCCCATAAGTATTGTGTTAATTTTTCGAGCACAAAAGAAGGTTTGATGATATCTTGGATAATTAGTGAATGACAAAAAGCTAAAATAAATAAATAGGAGAATTTATTTATTTGGTAGTTTAGAGGATAGATGAACAACTATTAACTTGTGGGTGAATTTTATAATTCTTAATTTAAAATAAGCGTTTTAATTGCTAGGGACTAGCAATAAGTTGGTTAGGAGGTATGATTAGTACTAGAAAGTATATATTTTATAAATGTTTAAATTATTATTTTTTCAATTAAAGTATTAATTAATGTGTACATAACTTACATTTTATCTTAATGTTCCTCATATGTAATTTTATGTAAATTATATTTTATTATATTAATTTTTATCTTAATTGTTATATTTTGTTATTATATAATATATAATATTATAATAATATAATAATAAATAGTTTCTTTTTTTTTTCTATAAAAAGGGAAGCAGTGCAGAGGAAAAGAGAAAGAGAAGAAAAGAAAGAGAGGAAAAAGAGAAGAGAAAGGAAAGAAAGAAAAGAGGAGAAAGAAAAGGGTGAATGTGAGTCTTTAAATTTTTTTCTTCTATTGTTTCAAGTTCATAAAATTTTCTTGTAATATATTTTAAAAGTTTGTCAAATAAAATGAGTGTTTTTCTTTTTAACATGAGCGACTAATTTATTAAGTTAGGGCAAAGGGTGAAACTCAAGGATTTAAATTATGGAATTAATTTCTCTCTCAAGTAAGTTCAAAGTTTATTTTATTTAATATTTAATATTTTGTATTTTTATTTGTTGAATATTTTATGTCATATTAATTTATAAACTTAAAATCTTATTGGATTTATATGATATTTTGACATTATGTCGATGCTCCAATTAAGTTGTGGCACATCATGTACTCCATTCTCATATTCATCTATAAAATTAGTTAGTTAAAAATTAAATGACATAATATTTAATTAGCTGAATAAAATATAAAATATAAATATGAGAGAATATTATGAACATAATTTAAATTCTAAGAGTGAATCCCGTAGCCTTAATACATTTTAGACAGATAATCTATTTTTCTACTATTAATTTTTATTTAATAATAGACTACTAAATTTAAAATTCTCTGTGGTTCGACACCGGACTCACCGGGTTATATTATAACTAGACACTCTTATACTTGGGAGTAAATTAAACACTTTTAAGTCGTATCACTAAACAATTGTTGTGATTATTTAAAAAAAAGTTGTGGAGTAGATCTAACGGTTATCACATAAGGTCTTGACTTGAGAGTAATGTCTGTTTTTTGTATGAAATTTGAATAAGTATGAATTTTTTTAGAAATCTGAATAAATTTAAATACAAATATTTAAATGACATATTTGTTTTTTTCATTTTAATATATGAATATAAGAGACATTGTTTTTAAATAAAAAATAAAAAATATTTTAAATATAGTTATTTGACATTTATGTCCTTGTAAATAAATAGTGATTAAATTTTATAGTTTAAGAAATAAATATTTTTACAAATATATTTTTAAAATATAATATTTACTTTTTATTTAAACTTTCTCCTAGTCAAATGAAAGTTGCAAAAATTTATTTATTTTATTCAAAAATAAATATCCGAAAATCGGATAGAAGTTAAAAAATAAATAATTAAATTTTAGAAAATGTTATAGTTAATAAAATTTTAGATTTAAGAGGATGTTAATAAATAGTTGTGAGGCCCATTAGTAGTTGACTTTATTTATGCACAAAATAATTCTTATCAACATTAATGGCCATCAAAATTATTGTGATTTTATGGTAAGATCTTGTGTGAAAATTTATGGATAAAATGAGGGTCTCCCAAACATGTCCTTTTGTTTAGAATGAATATATGAGTTGAGGAAACCAAATAAAAGAATTCTTAATTCTTATAATTTTTAAATTTTAAATAAGAGCAATGCTAGGTATCCCAACATCTAATTTTTTTTTTTAATTACAGTTGATGTGGCATTCATATATTGGATGGTATTTAAGTAATTTTATTACTTATAAAATTTATCATCTAATAAATAAGTGATGCATACCATTAAGATTTAAGTTGAGAATTAAATATTAAGATCCTTAATATTATTATTTAAATAATGAATAGCGATCACCTAGGCCTGGCTCACCTGATCACACCTTTTAGATAATTGCAATAAGTCAACAACTGAAGCTAAGGTATGAAGTTAACAAGGGAAAAGTTTCTATAAAAAAACTCTGGGAAGCCAACAAGGAATTATAATGGATAAAACTAATAACCAACGAAAGATCAGTCAAGTAATAGTAATCCTTATATAGTTCCTCAATGTGAAAAAATTTTTCATTGTTTAAAAATAAGCTTTACATTAAACCAATGTCCAGGATGAACATGCCAAATAGTTAATTAAAGAAAAAATGAAAAGTATAAAGAAGAACCTTATGAAGACAATGAGGACAATAAAGCAAAGAAAGAGTGGACACATCTAAACAAAGGAGTATCACTTTTAATGCAATGTTTGTTACACATACCAAATAAAAAAAGAAAAAGCTTAGACACATAGAATTTTCAAGACATGATGTACTGCCAACGAAATGGTATATAATCTAATTATTGACAGTGGTAATAGTGAGAATATAGTTTTGAAGACTGTGGTTAATAGGTTAAAACTCAAAAACATCCTTTTCATATTACATTTGTGGATAAAATATGTTGGAGAGACTAAAGTAACAAAATAGTGTCATATTCTTTTCTCTATCGGAAGATATAAAGATAAAGTAACTTACGATATTGTCGATATGAATGTTTGTTACATGCTACTAAGGAGGCCTTGACAATTTGATCTCAATATATTATAAAATAGAAAGGATGATACATATAAGTTTCACAAAGAAAATTTGAAGGTAATTCTTGCTCCAATAAATGCAAAAATCAAAGGATGGAACCTATAATTTAGTAAACTAAAAAAAAAGTAGTTGAACCAACAAGTACCCGAGCAAGTGTAGTTGCTATATTTAGAATTTTGGGATATAATGCCTAAAGAACTTCGTAACACATTACCTCTTTTTAAGAACATATAGCACCATATTAATCTTATCCCTAGAGCAAACTTACCTAACTTACCTCATCACCATATGAGCACAATTGAATATGAGATCTTACAAGAACAAGTTGAATAATTACATCAGACAGGCCTAATTCATGAAATTATGAGCCCGCATGCTATGCTTGCTTTACTAACTATAAAGAAAGATAGAAGTTGTAGAATGTGTGTTGCTAGCAAAGCTATTGATAAAATCATGGTGAAATATTAATTTTAATTCATCAATTAGATGATCTGCTTAATAGATTAAAATAATCGAAACTATCCTCAAAGATAGGTTCAAAGAGTGGATACCTTGAAATTTGTATCTATCTTGTTGATGAATAAAAGACTGTCTTTAATAAGAAGATGGCTTTTAAGACTTACCAAGGTTTATATAAGGGGTTAGCCATGCCATTTGGACTATCCAATAAGGTTGATGAATAAAGTATTCAAACATTTCATAGGTAAATTTGTTATTTTTACTTTGATGATATTTTGATTAATAACCATAACAAAGAACAACATTTACAACATATGAAAAAAGTCTTCAAAGACCTGTAGGAGAATAAACTATACGTCAATTTGAAAAAGTATTTTTTTTTACTGATAGTCTAATATTCTTAAGCTATGTTGTGAGGACTAAAGGCATCAACGTAGACGAAGAGAAAGTGAAGGCTATACAAGAGTTGCCAATACCTACAAATATCAGATAAGTACAAAGTTTTCTTGGGCTTGTTACATTTTATAGGTGTATTGTCAAATAATTCAGCACCATTGTCGCTCTTTAACTAATTTTATAAAGTAATGGTAACTAGTTTAGACAGACAAGATAGAATAGAGCTTTGTAACATTGAAGGAAAAGTTAACTACTAAACTAGTCCTTACATCCATGGATTTTTAATAAGTTATTTGAAACCGATTGTGATGCTCCTAGGATTGGAATCAGTGTTGTCTTAAGACAAACTTTGGCATTCTATAGAGAGAAGCTTAGTGAAGCTATACAAAAATGGTTTAATTATGAGTAAGAGTTATATATTGTTGTTCGTACTTTACAATAATAGGAGTACTATTTAATTTATAAGAAATTAATTTTGAGTATTTTACAACAATGAGAACTTTATTTAATTCAGAAGGAATTTGTTTTGAAAAGTGATCAAAGGAATTTGTTTTGAATAGTGATCATTAAACTATCATATTCCTCAGCCATTTTTTAAAGCTAAATTGATATTCAAAGGTTTACCTTTTCTTCTAAATATAAGTTAAGATAATTAAACAAAGTAGTTGATGCTTTGAGTCACCAAGCAGTTTTCCATACCTCGATGAGAAGCGAAATTATTAGCATTGAACACTTAATGGATCTTTCTATAGACAATGAAGATTTCAAAGGGAAATGAAAGAACTATATTTTAGAAACCTCGAGCAAGTATTTGATATACTATAGATTCATATTCTTTGACGATATACATTCTCTAATGGTCTTTAAGGGAGCATATAATTTGTGAACTACATAGTGGAGAATTAAGAGGAAATATAGGCCAAGATAATGGCATTAGATTAGTAGAGGCATAATATTATTGGCCACATCTTAAAAATGACATTAAGAAGTTCATCAAACATTGTTACACACGCTAGATGACAAAAACCATGTCTATAATATAGGTTTGTGCACTCTTTACCCATTCCTAAGACTTTTTGGGAATATTTGTCTCTAAATTTCATATTATGACTTCACTAAACACAATGAGGAATGGATTTTATCTTCATGGGTCAATTTTTCAAAATGGCATAATGTATTACATGCAAGAAGAATTATAATGCACAAATAATTGCCTAATTTTTCTTTTAAAAGGTTGTTTGATCAGATTATATGCTGATTCATATTCATTATCATGAAATGAATTGTTGATACCAAAATTTGGATCAACGATAAGAGTTCAAAAGAGTTGTTTTACTTAGAGAGCATGTCTGTAAGATAACTTGATATCTTTAGAATTGCCATCGTCGAGAGTAAAAATGCAATTTTGAAATCCTACTCCGATACTTAAATCGGAGATCGAGAGTAGCATGATAACAAATAAAGAATAAGAGAGAGAAAAGAGAGTAATAGAAAAGGCTCGGAGGACAGTTTACCCCCTCTTCCAATATACCAATTGCTCTTTCTATACCTTTGTATCCTCTTGTATTGTATATCCTTACCTTTGACTGATGACCTCTTTATATAAGAGAAATAATCAGAAATATAATTAGGTTAAGAAAACTTATCTCTTATCTAGTAGAATTCGAGCTTGATGAGGATAAGAACATGTATTGTTTTATTTTAGTTAGATTAGACAAGTTATTCGATGTGGGTCCTTGGGCTCGAGTTTGGTAAAAATATATGTATAACAGAAGCCCCCCAATTTATAGTATTCACAAGTTAATGAGTGAATACTGTAAACTAATATAGTTTTTCCTATTATACTTTGTTATACGACATGAAGACATCTTAAGTGTTGTAAAGAAATCTCGAATGACAGGAGGACAACTTATATAAAATGAGAAAGTCTCGAATGTCACGAGGACAACTTGAATTACATGAGAAAATCTCGAATGTCATAAGAATAACTTGAATAATATTATGAAATCTCGAATGTCATGATATGACCTTAAAATTAAAATAATGTCGCAACAAGGGCCATAATTAAGATAATGCCATGACAATAGCCATAATTAAGATAATACCATGATGAGGAGTATAATTAAGATAAAAATCATGCCGCGACAACAGCCATAATTAAAGTAAAAAAGATGCTGCAACAAAGGCTTATAATTAAGATAAAAATGATGCCGCAACAAAGTCTCACAATTATGATAAAATAGATGCTGCAACAAAGGCTTGTGAATTTGTTGTGATAAGGCCAACTTGTAGAGACACCAAATGGGGTAAAACCCATTGGATACAAGTGGATCTATAAGAGAAAAAGAGGAGTAAGCAGAAGGATGGAAACATTTAAAGCAAGATTAGTAGCCAAAGGGTTCACTCAAAAAGAGGGAATCGATTATGAGGAAACGTTTTCTCTGGTTGCTATGCTTAAATCTATCAAAATTCTACTCTCTATTACTGCAATGCTAAATTATGAAATTTGGAAAATGGATGTCAAGACTGCTTTTCTTAATGAACATCTTGAAGAAGACATCTTTATACAGCAACCAGATGGATTCATACAAAAGAGCCAAGAACACTTGGTATGCAAGTTGCAAAGATCCATCTATGGATTGAAGCAAGCATCCCAGCCGTGGAACATCAAATTTGATCAAGCGATGAAATCGTTTGGATTCATTCAGAATATTGATGAACCATGTGTGTACAAGAAAAATCTATAGCCTTCCTGATTCTTTATGTAGATGATATTCTCCTTATCGGAAATGATGTAGGAGTATTGACTATTATAAAGAGTTGGCTAGCAAAACAATTTGATATAAAAGATCTGGGAGGAGCTAGTTATATTCTTGGTATCAAGTTGCTACAAGACCGGAAGAATAAAACGATAGCTTTGTCTCAAGTGGTCTATATCGATAAGATTTTGGCTAGATTTAGCATGGTAAAATTCTGAGATTGGTTTGTTACCATTCAGACATGGAATTTTATCCTCTATGGTTTAATCACTTGAAATTTATGAGCAGATAGAGAAAATGAGACGAGTTCCCTACGCGGAAGCTATGGGAAGTCTCATGTATGCCATGCTTTGCACTAGACCAGACACATGTTTTGCCATTGGGATGGTTAGCAGATATCAATCTAATCCTGGACCTAAACACTAGACTGCTGTCAAGCATATAATGAAGTATCTAAAAAGAAGCTAAGGATTATATGCTTGTGTATTCTGGTGATGAACTTACTCTAGTGGGTTATGCTGATTCTGACTTTATGTCAGATAAAGATTCTAGAAAGTCTACTTCTGGCTATGTGTTTTTATTAGGAAGTGGAGCTATTAGTTGGGGGAGTGTAAAACAATCCTGTATCGCAGACTCCACAACAAAAGCTTAATACGTGGCTGCATTTGAGGCTGCAAAAGAAGCGGTATGGCTCCGCAAGTTCTTTCAAGATCTTGAGGTGGTATTTGCTGCAAGTGCACCACTTAAATTATTTGTCGATAATAATAGTGCAGTGACTCAATCAAAAGAACCAAGAAACCACAAGAAACAAAAACACATTGAGAGGAAGTATCATCTCATATGAAAATAGTGTAGAAATGTTATAACCTACACTTAGAGTCCTACAAGCATGTGCAATTTGCCAGATATGCTTTGAGAGCTAGTGGGAGATTGTTGGGATTATTTGCTCTTTAAAGTATATTGATTTTCTTATTAATAAAATATTTCAAGTATTTATTCATATATTTTCAATTGCATTAATATTTTGAGTAAAGTCCATTTAATCATATTATATGTATTTATGCGATCACCATGTGGATTCGCAGAAGACATAAATACAAGTTATCTTATGATTAAATAAATTAAGTTCGCAGTTGATAAATAAAGTTGGGCACTTTATTTAGGTATAGACTGTAATAAATTCATTGAGTGATTTGTCTTAATCAAGTATGAATTTATTGATGTAGTATGTCAACATTGAACTAGATCACATATGAGATTTAATTAATATAGTAATAACTGTCAGACTTATTAAATCTCATAGGCATTGATTTACTGTAATCTTAATCTTGAGTTAGTTATGATTTCATTATTGTAGTTGTTATTTCATTTGAGCTACCAATGGGCATGACATACACATGTAGTCTAGATTACCTGGTATCTTGGTGGAAGCAATTACAAGTATTGAAATTGTAGATTAACAATATAGAATTTGTACGACACATCTCTTAATGGGTTTTCAGTACTTGATCATAAAATTCTCTAGCCAGAGTGTCTCAACATAAATAAGTATGTTAAAAATGATCATTAGAGAAAACCAGTAAGTATCAAGGAACAAGATGTAATTAAATTGATTGGACAGTTGAGATATCAATTTAAATTAACGATGTGGTACAAAGGATTGTGCAGTAAAGAAATCAATGTGGCTTTGGCGAATTATATTCGAGCATACAATTATGGAGGTCAGTTTCAATCTTATAGTGGAGTAGAATTGGAATTAAATAATTATATTTGTTTAATTACAAATTTAATTATTATAGCCACTATTGTATGTTCCCAAATGATTCTCGAGTTAGCTCATTTAATTAACAACACCATCACTGGACCCAAAAGCAAGAAAAACTGGCATATTAGATGAAAATCATAATCATAATATTTGTTAAGGCCTAGTATGTTATATTCAAGTGTAAATGGGGGCTTGTAATATTTTACAAGGTAGTCTCCTAGTTAGTTATACATTCCTTCCACTTTTAGGTAAGTATAGAGATAGTTAAAAAATGAAATCTATTTTAAATAGAAATCCTAATCCTAACATATTAGGGTTTTTCATAAGATATTATAAAAGGGGCATTATTCTCTTAAAGAAAAAAACAAGGAGGAGGAGAACCCTAGGGATTTTAAGAAAAATTAAAGAATGCATCTAAGAGGAGCCAATTGCAATTGAGGAGTGGTGAAACAGACGCCCACACGTCCAGTGTTGATCAAACTTGAGTCATAGCTTGGAAGATCGTTTGGAGGCAGATCTACAACTCTCAATTGTTCATCTTCTCAAAACATCAAGACATGAATTTCTAGATTACTTAATTCTTATATGTTGTATAAGATCGGTCCTAAAAGGTTTTAATTGAAAAATTGAAAAACTTAGTTTTGTTCCCTTCAAAAGATTCCAAAGATGTTAGTTTTAATAGAAAGATAAGCAGTAAAAAGATTGGCCAACGATTTGATATGGTGCTATCTCCATAAACAATGATAATGTAAGTATAAGAAGTGCTATTCCTTCATTTATTCTATTTTATGCTTGATGTTTTGAGTGCTTTTAGATGTAATTTGAACCAATTTTAAGTTTCTTCATCGTTTGTTATATAGATAATTAGTTTTATATTTTATCATTATTTAATTTTATTAGATAAAATGGTGATTTGAATGAAAAATAGCTCAAAAACAGACCTTACAATGTCATTGAAAAGGAGAAAAGCAAAAAAAGAGCTCACAATGCTAGAGTGGATCAGAAAAGTGATGATCATAAAGCCATGCCACCCGTCGGCATAGAAGCAATATTCTCATATCGTAAAATCTTATGCAATGTAAGTAGACTACATTAGATATTTTAAATGAGCTAGCCATTTTTTCTTTCAATTTATGATTCAAAATTTATATAAATTTACATTTTCTAATTTAGGGTGACGGAACAATTATGAAGATGAAGAATAGTGAAGATATTGAACACTTTCTTTCTCAGGTAAAAGAGTATTTTACAATTCTAAAGATAAAAAGATGCGAAGAAATTGAACATTTTCTTACCATAACACAAGAGCTTCCTGGGTTATGTAAAGAGGATTGAGATCTCATGCAAGCATATGTTTTAATTATTAGTTATGTTTGAATTATTGTATAACCTATCGAAGTTTCACATGCACAGAAAGTATGAGGAACTAAAGAGGATTAGGATGATGATAAAGTATATATTCATAAATCCAACTGCAGTCTCCCTTGCAAGTCGAGCAAGTATCAACAAATCTCAAATTGATAGAATAAAAATCATTGTATCCCAAGTGGAAGGAATCCAATCTGAACAATTGTGTTTCATGCCTTATAATCCTAAGTAAGCACTTAACTCAAGTGTAAAGTCTTAAGATTTTTTTTAATCACGTTATTTAAAAAGCAAAATCCTTTACTAACATTACAGTTTGATTTTTTGTAAACTTCATTGGGTTTTCATTGTTATTGACTTGTATTCTAATACAATATAGTATTTGGATCCTAAGCAACAACTAATGCATATGGATCTAAGGCTTCTTTTGAACAATGACATTTTATATATTTCTATATATTTTATGACTTTAAAGGTATATTTTGACATTTTCTACCATGGATAATCATACATTCTACAGTTCCATGACAAGACTTAACACTAAAAAATAAACTTCAAGCAAAAAAATTTAAAGTTGATTGGGTTACGATGAAGGTAAAAATAATGAATTATTAATTATCACGCATATTTGTGTCCAAATGATAAATATTCTTAACACTAACAGCTAATTGATTAATTTATAACCACCAAAATAACTAGGCAATGTCGAATGCGGGTTTTATGTCATGTCCTACAAGCAAGATATCATTGCTAATAATAATGAGCTAATGAAGGATGTAACTCGGCAATTTTTTATGATGTACATAGTACTACATGTACATAATAGCAAATTCATTTCAATTTATTTGTAGTTCTTCAAAAAAAAAAAACTTATAATGAAGAAAAGATTGATGAAATATGTAAGAAATAGGCATCCTTTGTCTTAAACAAATTGTAATTATTTGAGGTATGTGATATTAATTGTGGGTTGGAAGTTGACTTTTTTGTATTACGAATATATAAAATAAAGTATCAAGCATCAATTACTCACCTTAGTTTTAATAAGTAATTATTCTCTTGTATTTATTTTTCTCTAAGTATATTTTTAGTCATCAGAATGTTATAGTTTATAGGCAATATAATTATATGACTTTATTGTTAGCTGATATTTTTGAATATTTGTAAGCATTCAAAATATTTAGGATTTTTAAGTTTTTTGTTTGTATGTTTTTGTTGGCTAATGTTTGTGTATGTTTTATTGTTAGCGGATGTTGTGTATTTTTTTTTTTTTTAGTGACTATTTGTAAGTATATTGTATACAAAAATTTGGTTAATTTGAAGACTGATGTAAGTTTTTATATTTGTAGCTAATCAACAATTTAAAATTCATTACGTTGATACATTTTTTTTTTTTTATTTCTATGTATGCAGATTCAACTTCTTGTTCATTGGCTATATATGCTACTAGTAATTAGGCTTGAATTAAGATTAACATACATTGATGTTTCTTTTTGGAGTTAATTTCAATATTCTAAGTTATACATGTTTGGTAATTAATTTGTTAATTAATTAATTAATAAATAAGTTTGTGACCTAGATTGAATTTCTCTTCAACTCTATATTTTGGAATACTGGATATATAGATGTTGGATTATAATTTATAAAACTTTGTTATGTGATTTATTAAACCAATTTGTATTTTTTTTTCAGAAATTGTAATGGATTTACTTCAGAATTTTAGTTTTAACAATTATAAAAAAAAAGGATAATTAAAAGTGAAAAATATAAAATAAAATGGTGAGAAATATCTATTGTTCGCTTGTGACATAATAGATTTACGACTTTGACAAATATCTATCATCTACTTGTGACATAAATGAATGTCACATTACCATATCTGGCATGTCTGTCTTATAATGTTAATGGCCACACACACCATATACCATGTTTGCAAATTAATCTATGTGCATAGACATGTCAGATTCTATGTTAGTTATATTAAAAAAATTATAATTCACATGTCAACCAAATGTAGGACTAGATGTGCAAATTCATTTGTTAAATAGGATGCCGCATTAGCAAAATATAGTACACACAAGCTGCCACCTATAAGTTTGTGTACATTGAGATGAAAGAGTAATGTTAACATAGTTTCTTGACAATTATTTTTTGTCACAAATCAATAAATATTATGTCACGACATTCTTACAGTAGCTTTTGTGACAAAACATAATTTTGTCAATAACATATTTATGACAGAATAATTCTATCATAAATGACCAATTTTGTAGTACTACATGTTGCGCTAATGGTGGATAAATTAGATCCTCTAACCTTCATAATTGAATATTCCATTTATTAAACATTCAATTCTATTGAATTGGATTCCTACCCAGAGGAGAAATCGAAATATCCCTTAAGAAAAAAAAAATTCAAGCTCTACTTCTGTTGATGCGATTTTCTGCATGTTCCCGGATGATGCTGTAGACTTCTGCTCGCTTGTTGCTTGAGTAGGACTCCCTTACAGGCTCTTGCCTTTTTTCTCCTACCGAAACGGTGACTTTCTTTCTACCTGCGTTCACAAAGGAATGTCAGGGGTCGCCGAGCGTTTTTTCAGTGAAAACCCTCTGACGCTCAAGTCAGTAACCGGGTTGATTATTTTGGTATCCCTCTTGGTTTGAGAGACTCGAAAGATAGGGCGTTTGAAGGGGGAAAAATGATAGAGAAAGTTTTTGGTGGTCTTGTTGGGGTTGAAATGTTTTTGATTTCAAGAAGGAAAATATGGTAAGGAAGAAGAAAGTTCTAAGAGTCCAAAAGTCCCTTTACCTTGTCCTTCGTCTGGTATTTATCCTCCCGTTTTCCCGTCCTTATTTGCTTGGACAACCACCCTCCGTATTAATTGTGCCTAGGCTCTTCTGACAGCTAGGGTTGCTGCAGCACTCCCAGGGACGTGGGATGTCAGGCGGGTATGGGTTCTCGTGACCCAATCATGGTGTCGTGTATGCATGTGTCAAATGATGACACTGTGGAGGCGTGCACTAGCCACCGGTAACAGGGATGGAGCCCCACGACGTGGCAAGTTATCGGGAGGAGGGGTCATCATGTTTAAGTCTGCTCTGCTCGAGCTTTGATTCTTTCTGCCCACTGTGTTTCAGTGATATGACCGGATCCTGCTCGATGGTTTGAGGATCTCGAACAGGATGAGAAGGTCAAGGCTCAACCAGTCTTGGAGCACTTGACCTCGACCAGCTTTGATACCTAGCAAGGGTATCTTAGTGCTAACGATTAGGTCTTCTGCTCTGGCTGGGTTGACCTCGAGGGGGTCTGCTCGGTATTACCCAAACACCAGTCCCCCAGTTTCTAGTCTTTTAGAGTGAAACGAGATAAGACTGGAAACTTCTTGTTCGAGCAAGTTTCCCCACACCTTTTTACCTTCTCATGCTGAGCTATCTGCCTTTTCCGTCACTTCACATTTAATGCAAGAAGCCTGGGCAGATCTGGGCCGTTCGTTTGAATTTTAAAGAGGCGGTTACTTGAACAGTCACGTCCCTTGAATAGCGTGCCGTCTATTGACATGACTTGCTTTCCCTTTAATAAATCCCTAATTTCTTTACTTTGCTTCTTGTTTCCAATCTTTGCTTAAGCCAAAAATATCCGCCTGCAAGTGCTTCTCACTTCCCTTTCTGCCGTCGCTGTCATCTGCCGTTGTTGAGTCCATCTTTAGTATAAACTCTTCTCTTTCTTCTCGTTCTTGTTTTTTTTCCATTTCCTAGGTTTCTGGTTTCCCACTTGGTAGATTGTGTCCCTAAGAAAAATGGTAGCCACTCAGCGACCCCGCCGAATGTCCCCTGAAGAGTCATCTTCTTTGAGTGACTCCAAAACCAATAAAGGGGTTTTAGTAAGAGACCCAAGCCCCGAAGAGGTCGAGGTTGTGAGGGAAACCCGGCTGCAATAAGGGCAAAGAGCCGGCCAGAGGTCAGAGGCCGAGTCGTTTGCCATTGACAACATGAGGTGTGAGACTTCACACCAAGACCTAGACCGACTTAAGGACATGTACTACAATCCGACTAGTGTGGATCTGCGTCTTCCTGGTAAAAATAACACACCCAGCCATCCTCCTCGGGGGTATGTCACCCTTTATTTAGAATGCTTCAGGTGGGGCGTTAGGTTACCCTTCAACCCTATTTTGCCCGGGTCCTATCCCAATTGCGTTTGGCCCCGAGGCAGCTGAACCCAAATGGGTGGAGGGTTCTGTCAGGGCTGTATGTTTAGGCTTTGAGACTTACGACCTTTGCATTATTATAAGCTTTAACTTGCTCATATTGAATTAATATTGGAAGCGTTTTTCTCGCTTTTATTCATGTACAAGGTTTTACACACTTCTATTTTGAAAAACCGAATATCAATGGTCGCGCTATAAGGAAACTTACTGGAAATATTTCATCAAATGTCGTGCATTCCATGGCCTCTAGACCTCTCGTCCATCTGGGTAGGTCAACATGTATGCTCTCGAACCGGCTATTTGAGAGACCCTATAAAGATCTTCCCAGTTCGGGCCCAATACTCCTTGTTCGGGGTCTTTGGTACTCTTATTCACCTTTTTAAATACCCAATCCCCCACCTGGAATCGGCGGATGTGTACGTTCTGGTTGTAATAGTGGGCCACCCTCTGCTGGTACTCTGCCATCTTTACTGCAGACCTTTCCCTTTTCTCTTGCAGCAGGTCTAAATTTGTACACATTCGCTCATCATTTTGCTCCTCGTTAAAGTGATCCGTCCGATGTGTTCCCATCCCTATTTCTGCAGGGATCACTGCTTCGTGTCTGAATGCCAAGGAAAAAGGTGTTTCCTTGGTGGCGGTTTTGTGTGTGGTCCTATAAGCCTACAAAACACCAGGTAGCTCATTAACTCAAGCTCCCTTCTACTCGTCGAGTCTGGTCTTCAAGAGGCATTTTATAGTCTTGTTCGCAGCCTCTACTTGCCCGTTAGCCTGTAGGTGTGATGGCGAGCAGAATTTTAGTTCTATCCTTATGTTCCTGCAGAAGTCTCTGAACTTGTTGTTGTCGAACTGCCTCCTGTTGTTTGTGACCAATGAGTGGGGGATCCCGTACCTGCAAATCACATTTCTCCAAATAAAATCAGTGGTCTTGCTTTCTGTAATACTGCTTAAAGCTTCCACTTCAAACCATTTGGTGAAATAGTCAATTGTCACCACAGCTGATTTAATCCCCCATTGAGCAAATGGCCATGGTGAATTCATCACTATGAAGTTCTCGGGTGGCTGAGCCATGTAGTTGGCAAAGCTTTGACAATTCTTGCAGCTCTTGGTCTTTTCTTGTCCATCCTAATGCATCCGGGCCAGAAGTACCCCTGCCTTAAGGCTTTAAAAGCTAGAGACCTCACGCCAAAATGGTTCCCACAAATCCCTTCGTGTATCTCTCTAAGGACATAGTCAGCTTTCTCCTCGTCCAAACATCATAGCAATGGCAGGGTGTATCCCCGCCTGTATAATATCTCATCGATCAGCGTGTACCTTCCCGCTTGACACTTTAGCTTCCTTACCTACTTTTTGTCAGCACGTAACGTCCCTTCATTGAGATAAGAGACAATTGGATCCATCCAGGTGTTGTTCGATATTAAGCTCATTACCTTGTCCTCCTACTCGATACTCGAGCAGGTCCTGATCTTCAATGGGATGACTTCGGCATTTTGGAGTCAGACACAACGGCCATTCGTGCTATCATATCTGCTCAAAAGTTCTCTCCCCTTGCGATCTGTTCCACCTTTACCACTCATAATTTCCCTATCAACTGCCTCACTTTTCGAAGGTAAGCTTCTATCTTCTCGCCTTTTGCTTGGAAGCTTTCATTGAGGTGGTTTGCCACTAGCTGAGAGTCTGTCTAAAGCTTTACCTCTTCCGCCTTTACTACCAAAGTGAGCTTCAGTCCTGCAATTACGACTTCGTACTCAGCCTGGTTAATGGTAGTCTTCAACTCGAGCTTCATGGCGTATTGTACTTCCACCCCATCAGGACTAAGAAGTACCACTCCTCCTCCTGCTCCTTAGTCCCCGCATGACCCATCCACTGTAACCGTCCATGCTTTACTCGGGGCAGGGGAGCTTGCTGGGTGCTCGCTATCCGTTTCTTCGTTCACCTCTGTACATTCGACCACAAAGTCTGCTAGAGCCTACGCCCGAATTGTTGTTCGGGGTTGGTAGCTGATGTCAAACTCACTGAGCTCTATCGACCATTTCACCAACCTGCCCAAAGTCTCTAACTTGTGCAGGATTTGCCTAAGCGGCTGGTTCGTCAAAACTGCTACTGCGTGTGCTTGGCAATAAGGTCTCACCTTCTGGGCTGCTGTTACCAGGGCAAGTGCCCACCTCTCCAATGACAGATACTAAGTTTCTGCTCTCAACAAAGCTCTACTCATGTAATATACGAGGTACTGCACCCCCGACTCCTCCCTTACCAAGACTGAGCTCGTTGCCCATCGCGACATCGCTAAATATAAGTACAGAACTTCTCCCGCTCGTGGTGTTGACAGTAGTAGAGCTTTTAGAAGTATTCCTTTAGCTGTTGGAATGCCGCTTCACATTCCGATGTCCACCTTGTCTTTCTCCCTTTTCTCATTTCCTGGAATAAGACGTGGCACTTGTCTGTTACTCAGGAGATGAATCTGTTGAGAGATGCTAGCTTTCCAGTAAGGCTTTGTATATCCTTGAGAGTACGCTGGGTCTTCATGTCTATCACTGCTCTTATCTTCTCCGGGTTGGCCTCGATTCCCCAGTTACTTCTCAAGAATAAGCTTCATCTGATATTTCCTTAAGAGCACGAAAGTCTCTTTCAAGTGCTTCACATGCTCCTCTACGTCTTTGGACTTAGTGATCATATCGTCCACATAAACTTCAATCTTGTGGCCAATTAGCGGCTTGAAAATCTTATTAACCAGTCTCTGGTAGATTGCCTCCACGTTTTTCAGGCTGAAGGGCATGACCTTGTAACAGAATATGCCCTGGTTGGTTATGAAGGCCGTGCATTCCTCATCCGGCCCATGTATAGGGATTTGGTTGTAGCCCGAGATGGAATCCATGAAGCTGAGTAGGCTGTGCCCAGCTTTGGAGTCCACCAGTTGGTCTATATTTGGTAATGGGAAACTATCTTTCGGACAAGCTTTGTTCAAATCTGTGAAGTCTACGCACATTCTCCATTTCCTATTCGCCTTCTTTACCAGCACCACATTCGAGATCCATTCAAGGTAGGTGACTTCCCTTATGAATCATGCCTGTTAGCAGCTTCTCTACCTCGCTATTCGTGGCCTCATACCTCTTCTGGTTGACGCACCTCCTTTTTTGCCTTACTGGCTTCGCCTCCTTCCTTCTCACCAGCCTGTGGCATGCCACTTTCGGGTCGATCCCAGGCATATCCTCATGTGTCCAGGTGAACACATCATAGTGTGCTTGCAAACACTCGAACAGAGTTTCTCTCAATAGCTCTCTAAAGCCCGAGTCAATCTTAACCATTCTTCTCGTGTTCGTCTTGTTTTATCCCAATTTCCTCTAACTCTTCAGCAGGCTCCTGCCTTCCCTTTTTAGACTCTCCCCTCAAGTCCAACGATGTCACTTTTATTCCTTCTTTTACTGCTACGGCGTAGCAGCTCCTCGCCACCCTTTGATCACCTTTGACAACTCCCACGGCCCTATTCACGCGATACTTCAAGGCCAAGTAATGGGTGGACAACACTGACTAGCTAATTCTCATGAAAGGCCTTCCTAATATCACTTAGTAAGGGCTGACCTCATCCACTACCACAAAATCCAACATTATATTCTTCTCAAAAGGCTTCGAGCCCATAGTCACTGCCAATTTGATGATCCCCAAAGGGTTAACCTTCCCCCACCGAACCCCTTTAAAGAGGTGCTCATCTACTTAAGCCTTATATCCGATATTCTCAAATCATCAAGTGTGGACCTAAAGAGAATATCCACTAAACTTCCCGAATTCACAACTAAGGCATCCTCATAGGGGTATAGCACCCCCCTCGTCGTCCTCCTACGTTCATCTGATGGGCACTTGCCGCATCTTAGTTCTCTTTGCAGCAAGCACGGCGAGCAAAACTTCCCAGCCAGTAGAGGCGTATCTGCTGTAGTTCTTTCGAGCCCTATTTGAATTTCTTGCCATCGTGGGATCCCGGTTATCACCCTCACAGTAGGTGGTTCACGATCCATGCCACAGGCTCGGTCATCTTCCGCTCGTTGCTGCTGCTCGACTACCGGGTGTCCTCCTTTAATAAATTTGTCCAAGTATCGGTTTTTAACCAATTCTTCCACCTAGTTCTTCAAATCACGGCACTGCAACGTCAAGTAGCCGTTGTCACCGTGGAATCGATAGAACCAGCCCCTGTCCCTCCTACTGGCCGGCTTAGACATTGGTGTCGTGGAGCACAGCAACCCTCGTTCCTATACAATTTGGAACATTTCCTCTAGGCTTCATCTCCTACATTCCCCCCGGCGGGAGCGTTTCTGCGGCTGGATTCAAGGACGTCATTGCTTGCTTTCCTCTGTCCATCCCTAAGCTCCTGCAAGATGGACGTAAGCGTCTCCATCTGTCTTTCCATCCGGTCCATTCTTTCTTGGATCTCTCTATCTCTGGCCTCATTGGCCACCTCCCTCAGAGTCACCGATTCCTCCGAGCTTACTTATCTCCTGCTATTTCCTTCCCATCGTTATGTTGTTTGTCAAATGTATTGGGAAGTCAAGCTTTTTGAACTGATCCCCACATATAGCACAAAAATGTTGATGCGGTTTTCTGTACGTTCTCGGATGATGCTGTAGACTTTTGCTCGCTTGTTGCTCTAGCAGGACTCCCTTGTTGGCTCTTGCCTTTTTTTTCCCTACTGGAACGGTGACTTTCTTTCGACCTACGTTCACAAAGGAATATTAGGGGTCGCCGGGCATTTTTCCAACAAAACCCTCTGACGCTCAAGTCAGTAATCATGTTGATTCTTTTGGTATCCATTTTGGTTTGAGAGACCCGAAAGATAGGGCGTTTGAAGAGGGAAAATTGATAGAGAAAGCTTTTGGTGGTCTTGTTGAGGTTGAAATGTTTTTTATTACAAGAAAGAAAATATAGTAAGGAAACATAAAGCTCCAAGAGTCCAAAAGTCCCTTTACCTTGTCCTTCGTCTGGTATTTATCCCCCCACTTTTCCGCCCTTGTTTGCTTGGACAACCACCCTCCACATTAATTGTGTCTGGGCCCTTCTGATAGCTAGGGTTACTGCAGCACGCCTGGGGTCGTGGGATGTTAGGCGAGTATGGGTTCTCGTGACCCAATGATGGTGTTGTGTACGCGTGTGTGAAATGATGACACTATGGAGGCGTGCGTCGGCCATCAGTAACAGGGATGGAGCCCGACGACGTGGGGCGCCTATCAGTTCATCGATCGCCGTGATAAGTTGTCGGGAGGAGAGGTCGTCATGTTTAAGTCTACTCTGCTCTGGCTTTGATTCTCTTTGCCCACGGTGTTTTTGGTGACATGACCAGATCTTGCTCAGTGGTTCGAGGATCTCGAACAGGATGAGAAGGTCAAGGCTCGACCAGTCTTGAAGTACTTGATCTCGACCAACTTTGATACCTAGCAAGGACATCTTCATGCTAGCGATTAAGTCTTCTTCTGTGGCTGGGTTGACCTTGAGGCTGCTCGGTATTACCCAAACAACTTCAATTAATAATTTAACAAAAATATAAGAAAAGCTCATGTGGGTCAAAAGAATTAACAATTAAAATGATCCTTAGCAATAGTGACGAGCTTGTTTCACATGTAAAGATCATCGGCTAACTAAAGTTGTGATTCTCTTAAGCTTGATGATAAACTTAGACTTAGATGGTAAGAGAGGTGACGGGCGAGAGTATAATGAGACATTATACAAAATTGTATAATTAGGGTTTAGTTTTTAGTAAGGGCGGTGCTATTTGTACTCTAAAAAGTATTTTGAATACTCTATTACTCTATACAGTCATGTGTTAAATTAAAAAAATTAAGTTTTACTTCTGCACTCTTTAAATTAACAAAAAGACCTTACTTAAACATGTTAAATTAATTTACTTCTTGTTTAATTAAATATTGTTTAAGAGATTGGAAATAAAAATTTTAGAGTTTATGGCAAGAGAATTATATATTGAATAGAAAGTGTAATGATAAGTGTTTAGAGTAATTGTATTATGTTAGTTTATAAGAAATAGTCTTTATTAATAATTTATATGATAGATATTTTTGTAATAAAATAATTTATTAAAATAAAAGTGTTCAAATAAATTTTTTGAGTGCAAATAACCTTATTCTTTTAGTAATTTTATAAAATTAATATTACCATTTACTTTTATTTTCTAAGATGTTTTTTTAATTTGGTGAATTTAAACATATTTCTAATTTTTGGTTCGAATTTGAGTTCAGGGCCTTATAATCTTCTAATCGGAACTTTGAAATATCTTTGAGGCTTAGATTTATCCCTTAAATGCATCGTTTTCATTTTTTAAGTTTCACATAAGGCCATACTCAACCCGAATTACCCATATAAAATGTTGTCATCCTTAATGTTCATGATCAGGAAAAAACAGTTAAACATGAGAAATATATAAAATCATTTATGGTAATTTTTTCAATCATAGTACAAATTAGTTGGGGTAAGTTTTATTTTTTAATTTAAAATGGTGCTTGAATCCATTTACGATCCAAGTCTGAATTAAAGAAGCTTTTTCTCTATTGACCCAAGCAAAGCTATTAGCCAAAGAGATCCCATACCACCAATGAACCAAAGAATCATCACAGAATCCATGGATATCAGTAACAGCTGATTTGTTAATAAAAAAAATTAGTATTCTAATATATTAACATATTTATTTATTTTTGTAGGTACTTGTTGATGCTAAAATTTGTCCAGTCAGTTAGTGACTTGATATTAGATTTCAGCGTCATCATTAAATTTGTTTTTAAGAAAAGCGGCTAACCTTTAATCACCTAAAATCATAAAAGATGGTCAAAGATACAGGAAGTTTTTTCGGCATGACCCTCTGACACTTAAGTCATTAATGAGGTTTTATTAAAAAAACTTATACCATCTCTCATGTGGCTTAATCAACATTATTTTTAAACCAAAAGCTTTCCAATCATTTTCAGAAAAGTAAATATAATGTAAAAGAAAAGAATTTCCTAGTGAGAGGAAGAGAGCATGAGATCCCATAGAGCAGAGAGAGCCTCCAATAATTATAACAATCTAAATAAATAATAATAATCATTCTCATAATTATCATAATGATCGTACTAATGATCACAATAATAAACATAATAATGATAATATTAATCATAATAATTATCATAATAATTATCAATAATAATTATCGTAATAATTATCATTATTATACTCATCTTGTCGAGGTAATTAGATTTACCTCCTGGTCAAATTGCTTCATTCAAAGTTACCAGATAATTACCTGGTCGAGGTGATTTGTTATAAACTAAATAATCATCTGGTCAAGGTGATATGTTTAAGGTCACTAGATAGCCATCTAGTCGTTGTGATCTATTCAATCTCTCCAGATAACAGTTTAGTCAAGATGACGTGCTTAAGCCGACCAGATAATCGCTTAGTCGATGTACTCTGCTTGAACTCATCATATAAGCATCCGATAATAATGATCTACAGGAGATCACTCCTATTTATTCCCGCACATAGTTATGATTAAATATCTACTCATGAAAGCTTACAGATAAGCTGGTACGTGGGCCAAATTGCCAGCTTTTGTCAATTAGAAGGTTTGCTTATGGCATTGTAAGTGCAAATCACGTGTTCATTAAAAATCATCAATTCAGATAATGGACATATTTTATATTGGTCCTAGATTAAAGATCAATGCAAATGAGGTTAGTATTGATTCTAAATTAAGAAATCAATATCGGATATGGTTATATTAATTTTGGATTGAATATCAATATTCATTGTTTGATTTATAAGATAGACCACAGAAAACGAACAACCACCAAACTCAAAAATAGTGATAATTATCAGCATGTGATTACTAACGAAATTACGGGGAAGGAACTCATATACAAACAAAAAGGTTATCAAATCTAACAGCACAGATTAAACAAAGGGAACATATGGTAAGTATTCAGATCTGAAATAAAGTTTCTCACCAATCTCAAGTCTCTTCGTCTATAAATAAGAGCAAAAAATATTGAGAATGGATCTTTTGGCTAATTTTCATAGAAATGGTCAAGAGAAGTTTAAAGCCAGAAATTCTCTAAATATAAAAACTAACTTGAGCATCGAAGTGCATTTTGGAGGTACATGTTCGAATCCAATTGGTAAAAATCATCGAGAATTACTGATCTATTCCAAAATTTGTGAAGCAAGCAGGTATAATTTATTGTACCTGAATTATATATATATATACTCCATTTGATATATGGAGTGTTAATTATTGGTTAAGTTATTTTAATTTTAAAATGGCTTAACCGTGCAAAGCATCACTCTTAACAGTAGTAAACCTCAAGGCATTAAGGCCAAGTTATTTTACTTGTATGCCTTGAGGTTTACTACAGTTAGAGTAATGCTTACACGGTGGGATATATCGAAAGTTATCATTTGAAGCTGTGCTCTAATTCCAATGGTAATGGTAAGGAGTGACTCTTCTATGGCTCAAATCTTAGGTTCGAGTTTTAATGGATTTATAAGCTAATTATAAAATTAAAAAGAAAAAGATAAGCCAATTGTATTTAACCGAATGATTATTGTGCATTTGATAGTAATATTTAATTTTTAACATTATCACTAACGAGATAATTTCATAATACTATTAAATTATTGACATGTTAAATATCGTATCACTTGATATATAAATTCTGTACCCTAATTTTATAAGCATACTGTTATTTGTTTTCATCGTCCTACAATATGTCAAAATTTGAAAAATTTTACAGATCCATAAATTATTATGTACATTATATATTTAATTGGTTCAATCAATAAGATAATTAGAATTAATATAAAAACTTAGGATTCGAATCCTATTCATCAGCTTTAGATTCCACAGCAATTTGATTTATATTATTTATTATTTCAAAGAGACAAAAAAAAAAAAAAAAAGAGGACCTATAGCTCGTATTTTGTGGGACGAAATTCCCAATTCATTGCATGTGAGATCACGTGGTTGTTTCACTAAATTGACTGCAATGATTAAGCTCCAATTAATGCTCAAGAAAATGTCCTAGGTTGTTTATATAATTTTATGCCATACCGAAAGTTATACCCTTTTATTTATGATTAAGGGTAGTTCAATAATGTTGTAATTTTTAAATAATTATTATTAGTTATAGTTTAAAAATAATTAATTGTGAAGAAATAAGAAATTTTAAGTAAAATTTATTTTTAAAAATATTGTATATCTTGAATGCATGTTTAGTAAATCTTATCGTAAACTACTATAAAAATATAAATAATCAAAATAGATAGAAGATTAAATAAAATTTATTTACACATTTATAAATATACATATGTAATTTTTTTTGTTGCGTATATATAATAATCGATAACTAAAATAAAATTTTTTAGTTCTTTAACTTTTATTTTATTATCTCCATATAATTATTAATAATAATAATCTTTTTAAATCTTAATAATTTTGTTTCCTTATTGAATAAGGAAAATTTTTTATTTTTATAATATATATAAGGATGTGTATGAAATTGTATTAAGTATAAAACTGATTCTCAAAATTAGATTTTAAAAAATTCTTCTCTGTTTTTCAAAATTTGGTATAGGATGTGGTGTTTTTACTAAAATTAATTTTTTAAAAATTTACTAAACGCTAAATTAACTTTTACGTTTTCAAAATTACTTTTTTGCCTTTCAAAAGTAATTCTAAATGAGCCATGAGAACAATTCTTATCACATGTAAACAATATTAATTAATAAAAATGCATTTTATTATTCAATACACATTTGGAAGTTCTTAATTTATTGATTATATTAGATCTATATGACTCTGTCCAAAAGTTGACTTTTGACCAAATAATTAATTGATAAACATTTCTATATGATTTATTTATTATTTGGCTTGGGGTTATCTTAATCCACCAAATTTTTCTCTAGACATATTTTGAAAAATAAATTTATTATTAAAAATTAAAAATTCTAAAATTCTAAAACTACCTTTCGCTAATAACTTTCTCTCTTTATCTCACAATTGTATATTTTCTCTCTATTCTCTATAAACTAAACAGTCAATTTCATTCTCTTTTGAATTCATTTTTTTCGTTTGCCTTCCTTAGTATATCATAATTTATATTTCATACTTGCTATATATAAGAATTTTTTTTTCTTTGATATTTATTAGCTTTTTTTTTTTTTTGGTAAAATTAATTTGTTGACATTTAAAATTAATTTGTTGACATTCATTAACTTTTATAGCTGACAAAAATTTATTGATATTCATTTTTAAATAGTGGGTTTTGTTTCTCTTAGTTAGTGATACTAATTATTTGTAGTTAAAAGAATATATCTAAAACAAATTGATAATAATTTTTTAAATTGAGAATAAATTATTAATTAAGTAATTTTTTTAAAATTATTTAGATAATAAAATTTTTAATTAAAAAGAGGGTGTCGAGAGGAAAATGGTAGGTTAAAATTGCCCCCACCCTTTTTAGTATTTTATGCTAACTAAAATTTAATTATATTCCTTATTGCAGTCAGTTTAGTAATGTTATAGCTTTTAAAATAATTGTTGTCAGTTGTTTTATGAAAATAATCAGTTGTGAAAAGAATTAGTTAAAAATTTGGTAAATTTTATTTTTTAAAGTGATCTGAGTTTTAAAATTAAATATTACTATTAAATTGCTTTAAAAAATGTAGATAACTAAATTGGATATATTATTGAATAAAATTTATTTTCACATTTATAAATATGTATATAAAATATTTTTTATTCTATCTATATAATAATTTATAACCAAACTAAATATTTTATATTATCAATTTTGTTATCTCATTATAATTAGTAATAATAATAATCTCTTTAAAATTAATTATTTTAGTTCTTAATTAAAACGGATAATTTTAAATTTTTATAATATAAATGAAGATATATATGAAATTATATTCAGTATAAAACTAATTCTCAAAATCAAAAAAAGTAACTTCTTCTCGTAGCTAATTATCTTTTGTAGAATAAATAATTATCTATATTAAAATAAAGTGATTTTATCAAAAGTAATTTTTAAAAAAATTTACCAAACACCAAAATTAATTTTTGATTTTTTAAAATTAGTTTTAAGCTTTCAAAAAACAAACACAAACGAGTCTTTAGTATGTAAGTGTTATGCATTTAAAAAAAATAAGGGTTTTCGTAACCGGCCAATTCGCCAAAACCACGGGTGTAACTATCATTTTACCCACAAAATAAAAATAAAGAAAGCACAAACAAAAGCTCAAAACATAACATGTATTTCATTTCATTCATATATCTGATAGTTTTGTTAACAGCTAATTATATTGTTCTAAAAATATTGTAGCAGAGTGCATGTATTACATAAGCAACGAGTACAAAGATTCATTAGACTCAAAAGCGAAGATTAAAACTGATCACTCATTGAGAATTCTTGAGCATTAATACCTTGACCAAATATGAATACAAGCCTCTAGGCCGAGCAATTGTGCCTCGAGAGAAACATAAAGCTGATGAAACATTGGATGATGATCCATATTCATCATGCTCTTCCTCGTCGTACCGTGCTCTAGAATCACACGATAACCTAGGACTTGATATTTCGTATCTTGCTCGAAAATTCGATGCCTTAATCATCGGAGAAGATGGCACAGAATATGATGATGATGATCGCGAAGAAGATGCCGATGATGATGATGAAGGTGATGATACATCAATATTATTTGTTTTCCTTGCAGCACGTTTAGTAAACACCGTGCCCAAAAGACTTGACTTTTTAGGGTTTTTTCCAATTGGAGAGTTTGAAGAATTGTAGGAGTATGAAGGCGGTGGTGTCAAAGGAGGAAGAGGCGAATCCCGATACCGGATTTTCGGTGTACCTGGTTCAGATTCCCATCTGAATGGAACTGAAACGGATGCTCCTTCATGGTAATAATCTTCCATCAATAAGCCTTGCTTAATCGAAATCTCTCTCGTTAAACGCCTCGTAATCTTGTGATCATCGTTGATTTCGAGGAGGTTCTTGGGAGAATCTGCTCTACTTGTGCGCATTTGATTACTACTATAAGTACTGGAAGTAGGAGGAGGCGAGAAGAGCTATAGCTTTTGGCTTAAGTATGGTTATCATAGACCAGGGTTTGCGATAGATTGATAAAGCAGATTATTAGGAGATTTTTTTATATATAGATATGGATGCAATTTCCAATAAATAATTTTGTAAACTTGGAATCTTTAAAGTCATATATGGAATGTAAAATTAAATGAATGATCAAGTTTTATATTCTTTGAATGAAGGGTTAATCATGTGCTAATACATCTCTCTCGCGGGGGTGCATGGGGTTGCATCTTCATGGATTCATTGCTGAAAATGGGGCTGCACCCATGTTACATTAATTGCACCACCATTTGGCAGATTGGTTATTTTTTAGTAGACAATTAAGAGGTGTTTGACTTTACGACGTGACATTGTCATTAATTAAGGAGAGTATTTCATTAAATTCAACTAATTAATTAAATTGAACCAATTTAAGTTAATAATAAATCAAACCAGATTTTAATAAGAATTAAATTTAATTTACAATAATACTACACATATAAAATTTTTTATCACAAAAAATGTGATATTTATCAATTAATTGGTAAAATTAAAGTGAATTAAATATATTATTTTATCAACCAATTGATGAATGTCACATCATAATAAAATAATTATTTAAAATAAAAAATTTAAAATATATAGTACTATTCTTTAATTTATTAAATTATTAGTTTTTATATTATTTATCATTCCTTAATTAATAATTAAGGTCAGAAGGAGCAGCTGCCACTTTGATATTGACATCGATCATGCTTAGTCAAAATAACTCGATAGAATTCTAGAGTTTTTTTTTTGTGATAATTACGTTCTCAAACTTGATGAATTTTATGGTAGGATTTTTCTAGTATTTTATATCTGAGTTTACAAAATTTATCTTCTATTTATTTGTGTTATATACAATAACACACGAGTTGTTGGTATTATAAAATAAAACACTAAAATAGTAAAATTTAGTTGACAAAGTTGATTACTTAGTTGCTTCGAAATGGGCATACGATAACGAATAAAAGGAAAATTAATTAGAATTATCTAGAACGATTCGCATGTTTATTTGTCAAGCATACTATGATGATGCATCATTTAATTTAGAATAGTAGATAAATAACTTCAGAATTACGCATACAACATTAACAATATATGAATGTTGTTTTAGCAATTGAAAGTTTTCAAACTAGTACAGAATATATATATATTTTGTATGAAGCTGGTAAAAGAAGACTGGAGGTGACAACATAAGTGATGAGACAGTAAATGACCACTGATCCTCTTCATATTAGGAAAATATATATTAATTGATAATTATTACTATAAATTTGCAGACTTGCAGTAGTAACAATAATAATAAAACCATTGACCCAAAAACTTAAACATTAAATTGGGACTCTTGATAAACACACGCTCAAGTTAAATGTGAATTTAAAAGAGACGAGTTCGAAAAAGACAAATAGGCCAGGCACAAAAAAAGTGACAAATTGAAGTATATAGTTGGGTTGAATTTTTTTCCTAAGAGTTAGATGGATGATGAGAATCTCATTCGCTAAACATTGATTTTACCCTCTATTATTATTTCTCAATCTCGGATGGCCATGGCCGCAAGGTATATTCATGGTGAGCCTATATACATGCCAAGTGAGTACAAGGCGTTGACTTTTGATGCAAGGTATACTTTACACTGAATGAACAATATAACATTTGAGCAATATATATAACCTATGGTGATCAGGAAATTTTGACATAACTGCAAAAGTTACGGTGATTGATTTTATGATAGATTATTAGATAGGAAAATCAAAGTGATTAATATTTCCTTAACAATTTGGCAAATTCCTAAAACTAAAGGCAACAGAAAATTAACTAGAATTGATAATGATATTTTGAGAACACTAACTCAATTGTCATTAAGGCTAATTGCTAGGGCCTGATGGATATTTTCCATAAAGTTAATGGAAAATAAAGTTTGATCTAGAAGCTCGACCGTAAGTCTTGACACAATCCAATTGTCATGAGGCAATAGGGTATGAGATAACTATAAACAACTATAATTTTCTTACTTCTTTATTTATTGAAAAGCTAATACGACATCTTTTAATCTTTCATTACTTTAACTTATAATATTTTACAAATTGAATATTGTAATGTAGATGTCGGTAAATCTATAATATTAATTATAGACTAGTGAGCTGAATCAACATAAATTTAACTACAATTAGTAACTAAGCAAATAGCAGCATTACACGGCTATAAGGTCTTCGTCACATAAAATTCTAGATGTTGTATAAAAAATTAATTGCAAAAGAAGGCTTCAGAAATTGAAATATTGTGAACATTTGAACCCATTATACAGTTTGAAGTTACTGGAGTTTCTATCTTCACTAAACCCGTCCACTCTTCTCTCTTGTGCCTATTGTTCCAAGGCAAGTGTATGGGTGCATTTAGAGATGGCTAATGGGCTGGACAGTGTTAGGAAATTTATAGGTGAAGTACGCTATAATTAAAATGAAATTAGAAGAAAATAAAAAATAAGCATAAATTAGGGCATTAGAAATTACGTGGTTCAACTTTTAACCTACGTTCAATGACAAAGGCAGAAGGAAAATATTTTACTAGTGATATAAGAATTATAAGTATTGTAATATTTTGGCTCACTTACCAAAACCCCAATACATCCAATCTCTCACCCACTAATTCCACAAACATATTAAACTCTTTAAACTCCCACACATACCATTTCTCTCTCAAAAAAATGTTGAAAATGAATTATATGGAAAGGAAAATAAAGCCTCTATTTATAGACTCCATTTCCTCTCCTCATTATATTAAAATAATAATAATATATATTTTATTTTATTATTTTTCAAATTCAAAGTTTGAATTTAATTCAAACTTTAAAATATGGTTTTAGATTTTCTTCTTCTTCCTTCTTCATTCAAAAATTGCTACTTCTAGATTGCATGCTTCTACATTATGCATGCATGTATTTTGTTGATATGCGGCACGTAGCACGGCAAGGCACAAGCATGTTTTGGTGAGGTACGCTGTGCGGCATGAAACGGCACGCACGCGGGCTAGATCGGGCTTAGAAATTTAGACACATAAGACTTAAAAACACGGCACGATTAGAAATGAGTAAAGCACGGCATATGAAAAAGCCTACAATAAGCACGTTTCATTTTTTAATGAAATTAAATTTAAAATTTTATGATTTTACAAATAACTTAAAATTGAATCTTTTAATATATTTTATTAGCGTAAGTTTTTAAATTCATTTAATTTTTAGTTTCGAAAAAATATCTAATTATTTTTATATTTATAATTTATTAAATAAATAGATGATATAATGATTTTAATAAATAGAAGTACACATAAATATCATAATTTTACAAAATGTATGTATCAATGTTATAATAGATTAATATCTATGATTCTATGTAAGTTCAAGTTAATAATTTACTTAATCGTTAAAAAAATTATTATTGTTGTTGTTAAGTATTAAAAAAAAATCTAATACTATAGGGTCTAACTCAATAGTTAATATTATATTCTCTTACAATCATTAGTAATTAAAGGAATGTGAACTGAAAAATATATATATAAGAATAAAAATAAATGCCAACAACTTCACATGCCCTCTAAAACCTTTTTTTGAAAAAGTGTCTTTTTAGGCACAACTCATCACGCTTGAACACAACATGTGTGCCAGGCCTAAACAAAAAAAAAAAAAATTAGGCATGGCACGAAATATACAGTGGGCACGGTGCGGTACAAGCACAAGCAGGCATGGACTTTCCTTTCGTGGGTTGGACTAGCACGATACGGCCTGTTGGCTATCGCTAAGTGTACTTGAGAGGACACTTTGATGCCTAGTAAGAATTGGGTATAAAAGCTAAGCTAAGAGAAAGTTTCTCAATAGGGTATATATTTCATTGGGTACTCAATACTTTTAGCTCATATAAGAATGACCGTACAAATACCCAAAATTAATAAAATGAGGTTACTATTTATAGGCACAGGGTTCTTGATAACTTTTGGTACGCTAATTGATGCACCAAGGCTATGTTGGGAGATTAGATTAAGTGTCATATTAGACTAATTCTAAAATTAAATATTTATCCATTTTGTCAATTTTTTTGAATTGAATTAGAGGAACTAAATTCAAATTTAGTCCGTAAATCATCGGATTAGTAATCCCAATTTATAAGTGGGTTTAGATGATGTTAGAATAGTAGAAAAAAAATTATCGATTTGTAATACTTCTTTCATATATAATACAATTTCTTATTTACTACTTAAAATTAAATTATTTATTCATGATTTAATTGAAATTTATTTTTATTTTATTTTTATAGTCTAATTAAATTGGTACTTTTGCTTTAATAAAATTAACTATTTAATAATTTATTACTTAAATTTAATAATCACTAGTGTAATATTAAAAATAATTATAAAAATTAATAATACCAATAATTAACTTATTTTATATATATTACTTGCTAACTTTTGAACAAAATAAAATATATCTAAAGTATTTGATAAAAAATTAAATATTTTTATTAATTTATATGTATTTATTATAATTATGACTACCCTATAAGTAATGTACTATATATTTAATATTCTTGTTAATTGCCTTTGAATTAATTTTAATTATTTCTTTTTAATATTTATAATATTTTTATTATATTTAAACATAATTTAACATTATCCAATGTAATACTGTAATAAACATGAGATAATATCATATAATTCAACTTAATTCAAATATGCGGTGCTCGTTAAGTGTCCCATCTTCATATCAAGTCTTCGTAAATACGTGGTGCTCATTGGAGTTACCTTATTTCTCAGTTATTAATTTGTGGGCCATCATAAATCCTTATAAATCGGTCAAGCGACCTTTATTTACAATATGATACCTACACACGTGTCACCACCTCGATTTCATATAAAATATGATACCTACACAATTTTTATTTTTCTTTTAAGTTTTCACTTCCACAAACATCGAGAAACTCAAAACTCCACTGCGGCACAACCTTTGGATGAGATCATGAGATACAGGTGTTACCTGAATTTTCCTACTTCAAGCCTTTGGGCACTGCGAGCTTGACACCCAACCCATGGTTCTGCTAGGCCCAGGCCCAATTCAACTCTAGATTAATACCAATAAGATCATCTTATAACAAACGAGTAAAATTAGGGGCTGGGCAGATAATAAAAAAAGTTAATTACTAATTAGTGTTTATCTCGTTCTTACCCAAGGATAGAAAACAAAATAAACTAGACACTAATTAGAAATTAATATTTTTTTTAATTTTGTATTAAACTATCTGCTGGCCGGCCCTTCAAGGCTTCAACCCTTTTCCATTAAGCTTTATCATTATGATTTACGTGACGCACCAAGAAGAAGAAGCAAGTCCTTTCGTTCTTCAGCTCTCAATTTCGTTCAACGGGACCCATGTTCACTATTTATAAATTCAAAAACAATTTGGTGCAACAAGTTAAAAATCAAACCGACTAAAAAGTCAAACAACAAAAGCGACCAAAACTGTCGCCTCCCTTCGATAAAAATATTCCCCCCATCCTAGTCCTAGAAAAAGATCCCAGTATCCTTATCATACACTCCCCCGCTGGATATCATTGCCTACCTGTCATCATCCTACCTTGTGTACTTCATAAATAAGCAGAGAAATCCAACTTTGATTGTAAATTTTTCAAATTAAACGAAAATCAAATCAAATCAAATAAATACAGCTCTTCAGGTTTGCTAATATGTATTTGAATTAAGGTAGTTACTTATATCAAATTTATCTTTGATTTCATTTGTTTATTATCTTCTCTGGTGCAATCATATTAATTTTTTTTTTTGGCGTAAATTACAGTTTCGACCTTAATTGAAACGTCATCGTCTTTCCAGCGATTTTGGATTAGACAAGGAATGCTGGAAGATGTGTGCTTTAAGCGAAGGGAGATCGGTAGCTGAAGCCGAAGCTTCGGTAATATTTCATTTATTTAATCTTGATGAAATTGGCGGTAAAATATTATCATTTTTTTATGAAAGATTGACTAGTGGTAGTAGCAGTGGTGTTCGTAACCGTAGAGTGCATTATAATAATCTTTGCGGAGAAGACGGTTGAGTTTTGAAGAGTTTGATTTGCTGTATATTATTTGTTTGCATACACTTTATAATTTTTTAGGGTTTATAGATGTTTGGAATGGATCATAATAAGCCGAGTGTGTTAACGGGGAAATACGAAGTAGGGAGATTATTAGGGCAAGGGGCTTTTGCTAAGGTTTATTATGCGAGGAGTATTACGACTAATCAAAGTGTGGCCGTTAAAGTAATTGATAAAGATAAGATTATGAGGGTTGGACTTGTTGATCAGATCAAGAGAGAGATATCGGTGATGAGAATCGTTAGACATCCTAACATTGTTCACCTTTATGAGGTGATGGCCACGAAGAGTAAGATTTTTTTTGTTATGGAGTACGCTAAGGGTGGCGAGCTTTTTAACAAGGTGGCTAAAGGGAAACTGAAGGAGGATGCTGCGAGGAAGTATTTTCAGCAGTTGATTAATGCGGTTGATTTCTGTCATAGCAGGGGCGTTTATCATCGGGATATAAAGCCGGAGAATTTGTTGTTGGATGAGAATGAGAATTTAAAGATATCTGATTTCGGGTTGAGTGCTCTTGCTGAGTGCAAGCATCAAGATGGGTTACTTCACACTACTTGTGGTACTCCGGCATATGTTGCTCCTGAAGTGATTAACAGGAAAGGGTATGATGGTGAAAAGGCTGATATTTGGTCTTGTGGAGTGGTTTTGTTTGTTCTGTTGGCAGGTTATCTACCGTTTCATGATTCGAATTTGATAGAGATGTATAGGAAAATTGGCAAGGCTGAATTCAAATGCCCCACTGGTTCCCCACTGATGTACGGAGGTTGCTCTGCAAAATATTGGATCCAAACCCCAGTACAAGGATTTCCATGGCTAAGATTAGGGAGAGTTCTTGGTTCAGAAAAGGAATGAACCAGAAACAGAAACAAAAGGTAACTGAAAGCAATGATGTGGCTTCTCAGGATACAGGGGCCTCTTCTCCTCAGGGTAGTAGCAGTATTGCTGCTGAGATAAGGCAAGAGTTAGGTCAACTCCCAAACTTGAATGCTTTTGATATCATCTCACTATCGGCTGGATTTGACCTGTCAGGATTTTTTGATGAAAACCCTTTAATAAGAGAAGCAAGATTTACTTCGAAAAAACCTGCCTCAGTTATCATTTCTAAGCTTGAAGAAATTGCTAAATCTTTGAGGCTGAAGGTGATGAAGAAGGATGGAGGTTTAATGAAATTTGAAGGATTGAAGGAAGGTAGAAAAGGAATCATGTCCATTGATGCAGAGATCTTTCAATTTACTCCTAATTTTCATCTGGTGGAGATGAAGAAATCAAATGGAGATACGTTGGAATATCAGAAGTTGTTGAAAGACGATATCCGGCCTGCTCTTCGAGATATTGTTTGGGTTTGGCAAGGTGAGCAGCAGCAGCTATTACGACAGCAACTAGAGCAGCAGCGACAACATGATCAGCAGCAAGAACAGCAGCAGCAGCAATAATAACAGCAACACCTGCAGTAACAAATTTTATGCTGTTCTTGGGTGTAACCCATTTTTTTTTCCTCCTGAGTATTGTACTTGTATCCCATGTTAACAAATATACTGTGTTTTGGTATAGTGTGATTAATGGCTCTCTTGTTTTACACATACTGTGTTTTGGTATGGTGTGATTAATCGCTCACTTGTTTTACACACACAATTTGAATTCTCTGAATTTCATCTGCCATATAGTGCCATTTTACTTGCACACAATGCTATCCTTCTGATTCAGTTTCTGATTCTTCTGTTGGGAACTCAGTGTTGCTACATATCATGCAAATGTTAATTTTTCTATTATATTATCTTTTTGATTACCATGCATAACATTAATTCTTATTAAGAAGTTTACTGACTAGCCCAAAGTAGCACATTCTCTGAAGATGTCAAACGTTTCCTCTCTTCTACAGGAGTTGTTATTTTCCGCTAAAACCATCTGGGCATACATTTGGCCAGCCTGATTAAGTGGAGGCCATAGAGCCACAGCCACCGAAAAATCTTTGGTGAAGTGATTGTAACCGGGCTCCAATCCAATCTTTAGGGTACAGTGTGACGCACACCTAGATTGATATGTGGATCATCATACGGACATGTTATGTTCGTATTAGTCTACAGTCCAGATTGATTAATGCTCGGGAGTATGTTAGGATGAAACTATATTTGCCTGCATCTATTTGCTGTATATTTTGCCAAGTGATGCATACAATTCAGCTTGGTATCTTTGGTTGATGGTTACTGATACCTATGAGGCCTGATTCAGATAAATAACTAGTCTCTGGAGACCACAGCACATACTTAACAGTAACCAGACGTTCAGCAGAAGATTCTTTTGATCCTGCAAAGAGGACAAGGAGTTGATTAGGACCCTCATGGTATCATTTTGCCTTAGGACATAAAGCTAGAAAGCAGTGCGAAAATCATGTGATTTATCATGGCATTTGGTCCCCATCATTGTGAGGCTAATAATATTGCCAAATGTCTTCCACTTTCAAATGAATTTTGGAGTTGTGTCTGTGACTTTTGTTTGACTGCCATTAGTGCTTCTGGTTAACTCGGATTTTAATACTGGGAATCTCAGAACAGTTATAACTTTCAAGCTGAAGATTGAAAATAAACCACCGATGTCCGGACGTATGCATCGGTATCAAAATTCTGATAAGAGCTTAACGTTTGTTAGAACCTTACGTTGTGTCTACATCTTGGATTCGAATTTTGAAGTGAGGAGTCAAACAATTATTTACTTTTCTTCAAAGTGGACGGATCGAGAGTTTTATTTTGTATGTCTCACTCATTTTTTTGAATAAAATATAAGAATATTCTACGAAGAGAGGTAGAAGTCTCGTTCAAATTCCTTTTAATTTTAAAAATATTTTTAACAAATTTAAAAATTTAAATTTTATTATATATAAAATGGAACAAAAAATTTTAATTTAAATAATAAAATAAAACTAATAAAAATTTTTAATTTACTTCATTAAAAGTATTAGTAATAATTATTATTTTATATAATTAAAAATAATAATAAAATAAATAAGTTTTTGTACAAATATGTTTTCTTATTTATTTTATAATTAAAAACTACATATTTTTTACATAAAAATAAAATTATAATTTATAACAATTCACTTTTAATATAAGATAAAATAAACACGTAATTGAGATTTTTATTAATAATTTACACTCTCATTCCAGTATAAATAAACATCGTACTTCCATTTCATACTCCCAATTTTAAGATTTATACTTCTCTTAAAATTTTTATTTTAATCCAATAAGTAAACACAACATTATTTATAATCAATATATTAAAATTTAAGCAACATGACACGAAAAATATCTTTTCCGTACAAGTGAGTATTTTGATGGGACAGACTTTCTAAAAGAGAAACAAAATACTTGCCACCTTATTATTTTTCCTTGTATTTGATGGTAGTGTGTCCAACACTATTATTATTGAACAAAATATGGAAGCTCAAGTCAAGTCAATGACGACAGGGTATACACTGCTAACCCTTCTCTTCTTGCTGTATGATATTTCTCTGCAGTTAGGAGATGGAGTCAATAGATCGATGACATCAACATTCGGTAAGCCAGTAGAGGTCTGGACTTGTTGCTGATCTTTATTAGCAACTTCAACAGTTATAGAATGTTTCTGTGTGAATTGTTGATTTTCTTCATCATTTAAAGCAGTAGCGAAATGTTCACCCCTTTGGCGACTCAATTCATTAGTCTCTTCTGCAGAAGTGCTGGAAATGATTGGAGATGTTGAATCCAGCGAACTGAGCAAACCAAATGGTTTTTGGCAGTTTACTTCTAGACATGATGAATCTCTTGGTTGCTCATTTTCATATTGTTTAAACCGACCACATTGTTCATAGGCAGCCTCATAAATGCTAAATGAGTAATCTGATGAAAAATTAGTCGTCGCATCTCCACACGTTTCCTCTAAACTTCCACTGTTTTCACTAGCTTCATTGTAGTCCTCATCACCAAGGCCGTCTACATCCCCAAACAAATTGTCGTCTCTTTCAGTATAGCAGGGAAGTTCATCCATGGAACGTACTTGGACCTTCATGTGCTCTGGCAGGCTTGGGCAAGAATGTTTAGAGTATTTTGTTGAAAAATAGTTCACTGTGATATTCAAGCTGATGACAGAAGAGGCAAATTACATATTTGACCAACCATTGAGTTAAACAAAACCAAATTAACCAAATCTGATCACTAAATATAAAGAGATAACCGTACCTCTCCCAGTTAGGCAGGTTGAGCATTGTGTATGCGAGTTTGATTTTATTGGCAACTCCAGAGAAGGATTTAAAAGTAGCAGCTGCCTGCCTCACAGCCAGTGACTCCATTGGATGCTGCCAAGCCCACTCAAACTGCAAGTGTAAATCAAATTAAGCCACTTCAGTACATTAGCATTATTCTGCAGAACTCTGATCTATTCTATTATTTAGTGTTAAAATAAGAAAAAACTTGCTCCTCATAAGCAAGTGATGAACTTCTAATTGTAATTGATGGATAACTTTTAACAGATTCAGAACGTTGTATTGATTGCATATATTAAAGCAAACGAAAGTTTCAATAACAACAAAATGGCACCCTTATTTTTCCGTCAAAAAGCCTTCACTTACATTACCTATAAAAAATCTAATATATAAACAACCTGATGAGACAGAAGTTGTTTCATCAAAGATTCCATTATGCACAACCTATAGAATTTCTTCAACATGGATCAGGGGTTCACCAATAAAATGCCATAGAAAGTCTTATGTGCATGACAATTTACAAGTATGCGTATGCCTTGTTCTCTGTATGTGCACAAGAACTACGGGAAACATTCAAGACCAGACAAAGGGATAAAAATGGTGTATTCGGTATGATTACGGATTGTCATTCATTAGATATGATAGTGAATAGCTGAGAGAATGCATTAGCATTCATGTCAATGTATATTCCTTATTTGAATGACTCGATTGCTCAGGAAAACAAATTAACTTATATCAACCTTGCATATCATTCACCGAGCTGTGAGAAACTAAAAGAACATGACATGAGACAAGCCATTACTCCAAATAACAAATCATCTAAGAAGAGATTATTTCAAGAAGCCCAATTGCAACTTGATGGCAAAGATGGCATGAAGGTTAAAGATTTTATCCAACCTGAAGAGCTGAAACATTTGATGGGAAACCATAAATGCATACAACCATTTCCCAAGGGCGCCTTTTCTTCGTCCTCACTGCTCCACTCCTTATTTCACCATTATGCTGCCTAATTCTACGACGAGGATTCACAGTAAATCTGCAATGGTCCAATTCTAGCATTAGATAAGCAGCCGAATTCATAAAATTAACTTTAGCTCGAGTTATCAACAGCAAATGTGTCAGATACAATGAATAAAAGCAGCCAATTTGTTCTAATCTTTCGAAAAACTAAAGATTCAATTAAGAACCCTTATTTATCAAGATAGGATAAAATCTTTCACCATAGCAAAAATTTCAAGAATCAAATCAGAGATGCAAATATATTATTAACATACGTACTGAAAATAAATTAAAAAGAAACTATTAATCTTGAGATAATAAAGTGATAGAAAAATATGATCAGAGCTCTAATCAGTGATTAACAAAGGAACCCATATGATAAAAATTTGAAATTGAAGAGACAGAGAGAGAGCTGAAAGCTCACCCGATATAGGTGTGGCCTTTGAAACGGGGGCATAAGGAGGTTAAAAGATAACAAGCGAAGAACCCTTTTTGTTGATCTTTGGCTTTCTCTTCTTCTTCATAATCATCTTTGATTACATTTAGAGTTTTTGACTTTGAAATTAGGGTTTCTGGGTCATGAACTGCTTTGCTTGCCTTCCTCTTTCGCATCTCTCTCTCTCTCTCTCTCTCTATCTCAGTAGCATCTATTTTGATTCTCTGTCTCTCCTGAGTACAATTCGACCGTTAAAATTTCGCTTTTTATTCGGTCATTTCAAGTTTCAAACAATTTCCTTTTCTTAACTATAAGTGATTTTTTTTTTTATTCAGTCATTGATGATTTTTTTTTCTTAATCTTCTTAACTATAAGTGAGTAAAAATTGAATTTTCATACTTTTTTGGATAAATTAAAGTTTAATTTATTACCAAAAGAGTAATAATAAAGCCCAAAACCCACAATCTCTTTATAGAAACAAGTATTTATAAACTAATATTACACAAAGAGATTAATGGTATAAAAACATCATGAGTTTATAGAATTAAAAAATTATTATTATTATTATTTTTCAACTAATCACTTCATACCATATTAATTTGTAAAAAACTTTTTGTAACTCAATCATTATTACTGTACTTTGCAAAAATAAATATATATAAACTGATATGACACAAGGAAATTAATAATAAAAAATATCATGAATTTATATAATTAAAAAATAATTATTATTATTATTTTTCAACCAATCACTTCGTGCCATATTAATTTATAAAAAAACTCTATAGCTCAATGATTATTATTGTAAGAATATCTAAACAATAAAGTTCTCATATTTAGTCAACTTTGTAAATAGATTGGTTGTGGTTTGTTTGTGAAAATATCAGCTTGTCCTAGGAATGGCAATTATATTCACAAATCCACAAACCTACTCAAACCAGCTTGCTACGAATAATTTCACGGGTTGCAGGTAAGTTTGGTATTAAAAATTAAAACTCACACTAACTTATTCATGGATTTGATATTAATTAAATATTTACCGAATACCCGCATAGTTATCTCTCAAATCCGTAACTATTTTTTCAAATATTTTATAATTAAATTTAATTGAAAAAATAATTAAATCTAAAAATATGTAAACTAAACAAATATAAAGTATTGTAAACTTGTCATGTGTGGTGTCTGTAAGTCATAACTTAAATCCAAGATGTTTGAGGCTCTAATGTATACTTAAAATTGATTGTGTGTTGAATTTAATAATATGAAAATGCATTTTTATTTCAATTGAATATAATATCTACAGGGCTATACATTACAAATTATACTCATCTATTCTTTATATATATATATATATATATAAACTTTTAGATGTATACTCTACTAATAAAGTAAGAAATAGTAAATTCTCTTAATGCATGAATTATTATATACTTATTATAATTTTATATTGACTATTATTCTTTAACTTAACACATTAATTATTTCATTGTTATAATCTGTTCTTTGGATTAATATTTTTAGTCTTAATCATTATTTTAGGATTCATGTTAGATGAGTGAAAATGATTGTGAATAAAATAAAGATCTTCACTCTTAGAGCTTATATTGAATAAGAATATGAAAAAATAATTATTGTTTAATTTAAAGTATGAATTGTTTGTGTTTTTTTTCATGAATTTATGTATTTCATACTTAAATTTCAAAATTTGTGTTGAATTAATGTAGAAATTTTAATTTTTCATTTACATTGATTAAATTTATAATTGAGTATGTTATATAAAACTTTAGGTTATTAATATAAACCTACATATTAAATATTTATGATTTTAAATATAGGAACCCGTAAAAAATCGGTCAAGTACCATTACGAGTTTGGTAATTATTAAAATCCGTAGCAAGTAGATTTTCTTAAAAAATTAAAATCCATAACAGATGCAGGTTTAATAATTTAAATTCTATGTAGATACGAGTTTAGTATTAGTAAATGCGCCAAAATGCCACTGTATGAGCTTGATCAAGTTCGAATCCTGGAGTCAGTCTATATACAAATTAACATTACCACTTAATGCTACTCATCTTAGTGCCACTTTCAGTTCAGTCTATTTTCGTTAATTTGACAACATGCTAATGTTGCCGCAGCTGTTGTTGATACGTTAAAACTTTTCATCAAATACATCTGTAGCTTCATTAACATGTAAGTGGATGCCGTCATTTCTTTTGTACACTTCATCTTGAGCCCAACATATAAGTAGATTAGTTAATGTCATAAAACTCCTAGATTGATATTTTCTGTACTTGTTCATACATACTAGAATAATGAAACTTTCATCCCTCATAAAAGTTTTTCTCTTTTACGTTTAAATCTAGATGTTAAAATGCTATTAGAGTTCATGCACGGACTTGTAGTATGCTCATGCAATCTAACATACTGTTAACGAAATTTTAACACTATTGACTAAATGAGATATTGCTGCATAAAATTCTTATGTATTATTTTTCATCAAATCTCTTCCTATCATCAGTTTGTACAAAACGGTTTGTAACTCTATTATTGTTATCATTAAAATTTTTAAGGAGCTCAAATACTAAAAATAAAATTACAAAGGATTTCACAATTTAAGTTTTACCTTTTCTCATTATTGTTCATGTTGTCTACACTTCTATCAGCTTGCTTCAGAAATGATGCTATGAAAAATTTTTTGCTTTTATTTTTGCAAACTATCTCAAAGTAATTCATGGTATAGGCCATGAATAATAAAAATGTGTACCAACTTCCCAGCAGGCTATAAAACATATCAGCAACCAAAAACACAAGGTTCAAGGATATCTACATTGAAAATCTTAAGAAACTCCTACACGAATTTACTTGGGAAAATCTCCGATCGTGTGAGAATCATAATCCAATCATAAATGAGGTATAAGCAAATCCCACCTCAAACTCATCACTAGAGCAACAAAATGATAGGTAGGTAAGAAATTACTGAAACTCCAATATATGATCACCTTATCCAGATGAGGCACATGCAATTTTGGTATAGATGGTTAGCAATGAAATAAAACATAAAAGTAATGACTTGTTGAAAAATGTCACAAATATGTTTCACTCTCATATTACTGAAAGTCTAACGAGTTCCAAACTGGATAAAATTAGATGCACAAAAGCAGCGGTCAGAGTATATTATATCATATGCAATTCACATTAGAAACACCCTGCAAATTCTTAAACAAGTGAGCCTATCCAGTTGCCGTCTTATCAACATCTTTTACCCCTAGCAGCACATATTCCTTGCTAACAGACTGGATTAACTGATTAAGAATGTGAAACTCAGTAATTACAATGCCATTGCATTCTTTGACTTGTTAACTAGAAAATGGACAATCTGGGCACAGAAATTACCAAAAGGGGAGCACAGAGATCATTGATGAATCTAAGGAAACCAGACAACTCAATCTTATCTAATGTGGGAGAAGGAGTCAAGGCAGGATACAAAATAAAGCTATCCCATCTAAGCCCCCGTAGGTGGCATAGCAACCCAAACAGGCACACAGATGAACCAGAAACAACATATAGATGCTTAAATACATATAAATGCTATTACAACTCAATACACATGAATGCAAAAGAGGATTTCCTACATATGCAATTCCATTCCACCTCCCTTGATAAATGTCACCAACATATCAGAGATTTAGAACATGTGGCATAAAACACAAAAACACACAGGGTCACCATAAGTAGAACTTTAAGTAAACCCCAGTGCAGCTGATAGATTTTTAAATTTTAAAATAGCAACACCTCTTCTCTCTCATTTTTTTTTTCCACTTATCTCTAGATTTCCTAACTAATACATCTTCTTCTCCACAAACCACTCAATACTAGAAGCTTTTCACATCAGCTCAGTTCATTAGTAATAATATTAATATCTATTAGCCAGCAAAGCTAATTATCAAACCAACATCAACTGCTGTAAATAAGCACAAACAGGCATGGATGTACCCACGCTAGAAGGGAGATAACCTAGTGAGCAAGTACAGGAGTGTTAAGCAATAAAAACACTTGCAGGAGAGTTACCTGAAGTCTTCCATGAGTGACCTAGTCATCTGATTATGTCCCAAACATGGGTGTTAAAATCATAGATAAAAGTTAAGTGGTAGCAAGCAAGATGTTAAATGCTACAAATACTTAAACGTAACCATCTTAATTTATACAAGATTCAGCATATAAATAGACACATAAATAACGTACCACACAAACAATAACACCATCAATTCATTCACTTTTACATCTTCCTTCAATAAAACTTGCAATTGTTGCTGAGGGCACCCACATCGCGAGAACCCCCAAATCGGAAAACAAGAAATTGTACGTAGCAAATTCAGTGATACAAATATTAGTTATTATCCTTTACAACAAGAAGAAGAACAACAAAATCAAACCCCGATCAAAGAGAACGCTTTGAGGAGGAACCCAAATACCTCCACAAATATTTACCACTGGCCATGTCAACAAATGTCCAGAATCCCGATTCCAAAGCTACACGAATCTGCCACGTGTCAACATTACAATCATTCATCAACAACCCAGAAACAAAAACCAAATAAATAAACGAAACCCCAGAAAATATCAGAAACCTTGGAGCAGGAGGATTGCTGGGTCGTTGGATTATTGGTGGTGTCGGTTATGTCGTCGGAGTCGAGGAGAACATCGTCGGAAAGTTGTTGCCGTGGAGATTTGAGGTTTCTGATGACCAAAAAACCGGCGAGAGTGGCGGAAAGGAAAATGAGGATCAGCCTTAATGGGCACATTTCTCTTTCTCTTTCATTCAATCCAAAGATTTTCTTTCAATTCAACTGAATGAATGAAAGAGAAAATGGAGAAGAAAGAAAGAAAGTGGAGTTGAATGAAGCTTTCGGTTTTTTGTCAAACCCGGTTGCTAATTGCTAATCTGCTAACGTGGACACGCTATTTTTATTGATTGTTAATGTTGATGGGATGTGGCGAAATCAGTCGATAATTGCATTTGACCTAACGAACTAATCTCAAGGTTATTTCTGGTATCTGCGTTTTGTGAAAAAAAAAAAAAATCAGTGCTTTTGGAATACGACATCGCTGGTAAGAGCCTAAGAGGTGCACGAGAACTTAAGAACTCTGCTAGGACATGAATCGATGTATTATTATTTGTAAAGTTCTGTTTTAAAATAAATATATGGCATTACAAGTCTTATTATATATTTAAATGTATTAAAGTTGAAACACAATCTAAATTACTTATATATTACCAGTTTATTTAGATTTATTTTAATTTATTATGATTGAAATCTAATTCAAAATATCAGTTGCTAAAGGGGGAAAAAATTTCCTCGTATAACATAGGTAAAAAAAAAAAAATCAAAACTCTCAGCTTTAAAAATAATACAAGTATGTGGCTCCTATTCAATGTTCATTGACTTATAAATTAAATCACAATAATGTGTTTTGGATAATATTGGAATAAGCCAATGAATAATTGACTTATAAATAAAATCATAATAATGTGTTTTAGATAATATTGGAAGAGCGAGAGAGGAACATTTTGCTACATTTGCAAGGTTACACCCTAAATTTTAATCGCTGTAAAAATTCAGGAAACAACATAATTATTATCTTACTCTCTTCGAACTCCTTGTTAATCATCCTCCGCTCTCCTCGCCGAACCCTTGAGTAATCTTCAGATTGCCATTTTTATTCCTTCTGTCTTAGTTCTTCATTTTTTTAAATAATTTTTTTATTTATTTGCTAAGTTGGTAAATTAGAGAACTGAACATGGGAATATTGAGGAGTTTGTTGTTTTATTTTTCTTTTTCTAGTTTCATTATATCAATAGAATTACTCAAACTGATTTGTTGTGATTCATTGTATGGGTCGGGATTTTGAACCTAAATTTGTCTTAATTTACAGTTTATAGTGAAATTTGGGATATTTAAAAATCTTGATCGAAATCTAAATGTCCTGAAATTTAAGCTTCTAGTAATATATGACAAGATAGTATGATGAATTATATTGATGTAATATGTTGGTCTACATATATGACAAATTGTTTTGATAAAAAATATATATAACATATCAGTCATAAATATGTAATATGTCGGTTATAGGCACATGACGTGTTGTTTATGATATGTATACAATATAAAATAAAAAATTTTATGTTATTTGAAAAAATTCGAGATCCGATAAGGCGAGAATAGGTATACATTTTTATTCTGATTTACTCTTTGATACAGGATTTGGGATACATTTTTTAAGGATCGCAAATCTCAACCTATCTCGTCCCGTCACCAACCCTAGCTGCAGCTCTATCTACCATCTTCTTCTTTCGCTGCCGCAACTCCCTCTACCATCATCCTTGAAGCCATGGAGGCGAAGCGCCATCTTCACAATGTTATACCAATCCCGCCGTCGTCTTTGTGAGTCATAATTTTAATGTTAATTAATTTTCTTGATTGATTGTTAGTTAACCTTTTTATGTTAATTTTTAAATATAGAATTCCTTAGATGTAATAAATTAATTTATATATGGGATTGTGAAAAGAATAAATTTATTTGTTAATTAGTTAACTTTTGGATGGAATTCGATGGAGAACAAATTTGTACGGTTAGGATTAATATCCTAAATTGAACCTGAATTTATAAATTGAATTGAATTATATTCGATTTGATTCCGTTCGGAATTCAATTCGAACTCGATTGGATTAAATTCATGAAAACAAATGGATTATAATCTAACCAAAATCTGAAAAATCTGATTAGTTATAATCGGACAAGATAGTTTTGTTGACAAAAAGCTAAGAAAAATAAAGTTTGGAGCAAAGATAGAAACAGCAGTTTCCACTTTTCTTTGTCAACAAAAAAAAAAAAAATCTTTATGAAGAGTATTTCAAATATTGTTTGAATTTTTTCATGGGTCATTTTCAGGCAACAACAATTCACCAAACAAGTATTTTTTAAAAAATTTAAACCATCAAGACGGTGGAGGTTAGGCAAGAATCTTACTTATAGTATCAGAAAATAAACACAATATATAAAGAAAAGAATATAAACTAAAACTTCATCGAAATAGAAAATACATATTAAACTGTAGATGAACATAAAAAAGATAATAAAGAAAGTAATCCTAATATTTGATATAAGGAATTTAAATGAAGAATACCATATAATCTCGCCGGGAGATCCCAAACATACAAGAAGCGCTGGGTAATAGGATGTGTGCAAACTCAATTAACTAAAAAAATTAATAATAGAAGTGGTCTTTGCGGAGAACATGTCTAACTAAAATGGTAAATAAACTCAGCACAAAAAATGAACAGAATCCCAGCGAACAAGGCCACTAGAGAAAATTTAAGAGACCACAATAGCAGAAATTACTGGCACGCCCCGATAATTACGAAGAGCGCTCCCTGAAACAGGCATCTCATGATTGCCCCTAGAGCAACCATTCACCTTCACAACCCACTAAATAAGTATTTATCAATAATCATTCTTAGTTTATATTTTTATTTTTATTTTTTATAAAAGTAAAATATAGTGTTTGAAAAATAATTCCAAACACCCTCTTAAAGTCTAAACAACGTGAAATAAAAAAAAGGGCCAATTATGAAGTCAAAGAGATTGGAAATACACCAATTATACCGTGAAAAAGGCCAATTATGGTATCCAGCTATGTACAACTGTGACAGCATACCACATTTTTTTCGTTATTATGAAGTACCGTTGGATATAAAGTTATAGAATCTAACGGTTGAAAGCTATTAATTTATGATTGTCAACTGTTCAAGCCGGTTATGTTAGTTGCAGTTTCGAGTCATCGTCCTTTTTGTCATCATAACTTTTCTCCTACTCGTTTTCACTGTGATCTTCTTTATCCTCTCTCCCTGACCTTCAACTTTTTCTCCAGACCTCTCCTCCGACTTGATCTCGCTCTCATTACTATCAGATTTCTTCTCACCGTCATCTGAATCAAATTTATTGCAAGCGATTAATTTATTCCCACAACTGATTTTTGAGTAAGAAGTAGAAGAGAGCTAAGTACAAAGTATTTCTTCAAATCGAAGAATTTCCACATACATCACACACAGTCCCCTGGTTTCTCCATACAGCTTTCTCCCATAATCATTTTAACAAACAGCTTCAATACACGAAGATTAGAACAAAAAAGGGAAAAATGTTTGTCAACTCTAGGTATGGTGAATTAAGTTTTCAAACGACAGAAACTCGTTCTCTCTTGTTTACAACCGAAGGCTAAGAGTTGAGGGTCAAACCCATTTGTCTATTCGGGTCATCGAACCCGATTCTGTCCAAAATTTTCTATCCATATTCCCAAATTTACGCTCATTTGAATCAACGAGGTTTCTCGGCAATGATTATCTCCAATTTGTGGCCAAAACTTGTTCTAAAATTTAAATTTTTAATGTTAATCTCAAACGAACACTTCAAAATTTTGATGAGTTTGGTAATTTGTCTGATTCTGATGATGTTGGTGGTGATGGTATTTGTGCTATAGCAAATGGGCGATCAAAGTTATGTAAAGTTTCATTGAGAAGGAGAAAGAGTATTGGCAATGTTGGGGTTATTTCGATTGTTAATAAATCAGCTTAAAGTTTCACAAGTTTCGATTTAGGAAGGTATGGTTTGATTAGTGATCAAGCTTTGGAAGCCATTGGGACGGTGAGGACAATTCGGTTTATGAATTTGGATAGCTGTTCATTGATCACCAAACATTTTCTTAAGCAATTTCCCGGTTGGCTTTAAGCAAGCGTGGCCATCTCTTGTCCATTGGATTACATTATTCTAGTATATTTTGGGTTTAAGTTAGGTAATTATAATTTTTAAATTACAGTATTAAAATGTTTAATAAATATTAATTATATATTAAAAATTTATGTTAATATAATATTTTATTTATATAATAAAAAAATTATTATATTTTTAATAATTTTATTAAAATTATTATTTAAAATTTATATTTATTAAATATTATTAATTTTTATTTTATAATTATAATTTTTTTATAATAATTGTAATTTTTAAACTATTACATCTCAATCACTATAAGTCCTTTTAAATCCAATGGTTACGTGAGATAAAAATAAAAAGTGTGGTATGGTATCACAGTCTCAATGTAGGAGAGTCTCAGCACTCATTTTTTATTTTATTCACAATTTTTATTTATTTATTTATTTTTTGTGGGCTGCCGACTGAATGACTGTATAATTCGAAGATAGTTAATTCATTAGAGAAGTAATTTAAAATTAACTCATTTATTACTGCAAGTCATTTGTCCATGCATGACGGTTATGTAATTCAAAATCAAACAAGATTAAGATTACCAATTTAAAATCCCACTCGAAGAAGCTAAGCATTGACAAATTAAACAATTATTTAGGAAAAAATTGGCAAATTCCTTAAATTTTGTAAGTTCTAAAAAATTTTATCATCTGAGTTAGAATTTACCGAATTTTATTGAAAATATTGACGAAATGATTAATTGTGTGGACCAAGTCGTTCTATTTGTCGTTCTCTATATATATATATTAAGCAAAGCTCATTTTTTCCTCCTTATCTTTTGATCAAATGTAAGATGACTTAAGGTTTTAAAAAATAAAAAGAACAATTTAAATATAATCAATTTATGAGGGTATAATGCAAAATTTATCCTTAACAAATTCACAATCACAAAATTGAAAAAATATGCAGCCAGCAGACCTCATCTCTTCTATATCAAGGCTTTTCCAGAAATAATGACTAGGGAGCTAAACTGTTATCGTATCATCATAACTCCAAACAATTTCCCCACATGGTGCTCAACTAATATGAAATATTCCAACTACAAATCTTCACATTTTTGCCACTGACTCGATAGGCATCTGTCAAGATCACATCAAAATCATCCAAAGTTTCTACAAACTCACTGCAACCCTTGAACTGGCTTAAAAACTTTATTAGCCAGTAAAACTTTCCTGTTATGTTTGCCTGGGAAAAGTAGGCAAACAGATCATGTCAATCAACAAAAGCACTTCCGAAGCACTAAGGATCAAATCGCACAAAACTTCACCAAAAGAGTTTCAAATAAATATAGACACTCTGCTCAGCAGTTCCAATCTACCATGTTTATATCTGCAGTAACGCTCCTCCATCTACAGAAAAGAACGGTTGTTTGATTAATCAAATATGAATTAGTGAATGATAATATTCAGAGTACAAAGAATGAAGCTAGTAAACAACCAGAAAATTCCCCAAATTTAATCGCATACATGTAATTAGAGATATTATAACACATTTGGTTTCAAGTCATTCCAAGCACATTCAAAGAAATGGTTATTAGTTCTGGGCAAAAGTCTTTGCTACTAGATAAACCCAAACCAGATATTTTTTTTGCCGCCTCATTTCATGGTTACAACTACACCAAAATATTAAATCAACAATTCAATACTTCCATGGCAAGAGATATTCACCTTAATTAGACCTTGGCAAACCGAAGTATCTTAGAAAGCACAGTTCTTAAACTGCGAATACCAGCTCCAGATTTGGAGCTGACCATCATCTGAAGATTAATCAAAGACACAGCACTCAGGATGCTTCCTTCAATTATAAGCATTAGAGAATAATATTAAACAGTATTTAACAGAGAGTTTCTTCATTCATACCACAGGTTGAACTATAGAATTATTTGCTTTCAGGTTCTGCAAGAGGAGATAAAAATAGAAAGCTGTTAGTCCCAAAGGTAAGCATGCTCCTATTAGAACAAAATTGTCAAACACATAAGTTAAAAACCACCTCTTCAATTTGCATTGCACGGCGTGCCACATCAGTTGGGAACACAGTATCTGTCTTGGTTAATACAACCTGGTATTTAGTTTGAGATCTGCAAAGTTGATAAAGAACATTACAAATTTGCGTACGTGCAATACTTATAGCACGTGCAGCATTATTATATCTGTGCAATCATAATTATGCACTGTCACTGATGCAACAGAACCTTGCTGCATGAATTAAGCATAAGGCCGAGAAAAAAACTACCTCACATGATTATAATATCAAACCACCATAAAAATAGAATCAATTTCATAATCTGCTTTTCGATCTTGTTTTAAGAGGCATCATGCATGTGAAAAATTTACATCCCACCATTTAACAACGATCAAAAGGCATCAATCTCCAGGGATGAATCCATACCTTTCCATCAGACTAATAAGTTCATGATCTCTTGGCTTCATGCCCCATTTTGTGTCAATAAGAAGACATACTCGTTTTAGACCAACTCTGGTTGAAACATACTCCTTCACCTGTAAGGTTTTTCAACAGTTTTTGGAGAAAAAACGTCAACAGGAATCGTTAATTCAACTCATTTGAGGATTGCAGACAGCAAAACAAAATTAGAGAGCATATGTATTTCACTTGCCATCAGAATCACTAACTCAATAGCCCAAACACATACCATCCGCCATATCAATTCAATATGTATTTGAGTATTTGAGTACTTCTAAAAGAATAGCACAAAGACATAGACATTTATCTGAAAATATATTATCTAACAGAATCCTTTTGATGCTGCCTAGAACAAATGAAAGTGGGAAGCGAAGGTACCATCATGACAATGAGTTCCAATTTAATCCTTTCCTATTTGTGTGCATACAGCCTCCGCAGAGATCAGTCCACAAGAAGTTGTCCAAAATAAGGAATCCTCACCTTTTGATACATGGTGACACTTCCTAGGGTTACCAAAATATTATTTATCCTGGCCTTGGCCCTTCAAGGTTCAGCAACAAAAAATAGGTCCTATTTTTAAATTATGACCATGCAAGTTCTATCTAATTCAAGCATTAACGGATAACAAGTAATTCTGGTCTAAATTATCATATCAGTGTAAAAAATGTAGATAAGAAAGCAGGTACATGACCAAAAATTTATGTTCGAAATACTCACAAGCTCCTCCCAAGCATCCTTAACTTCCTCTTTAGCATAAGCAAAACCATATCCAGGCAAATCAACTAAGCAGAGTTTTGTTCCCAACTTGAAGAAATTAATGGTCTGCAGAAAAATGTCATCATTGTAGAAATTTCAGCCGATAAGTGTTGTTATTATAGAAATTCTGAAAAACTGTAAGCATTATCTGTGAGATATGAAGCACCTGAGTGAGACCTGGTTTATCTGATGTTCGTACAACACCCCATTGCCGGGTTAGCGCATTTAGCATAGATGACTTCCCAACATTCGACCTTCCTAATAAGGAATAAGGTATTTGTCACTGTCTGATTTCTCAGAAAGAATATATACATCTAAAACATGCAGGACTTTGTAATCAGAAACATGTTATCAATCAATTAAAATTTTCAGGAGTGTGGCGCTCATCCATCAAACAATAAACTTGAATCAAATGTCAAACAAAGTATAAAAATCCTAGCACTGGACTACGCTTTTTCAATAGGTCCTAGTTAAATGAATTACAATCATATAATTGTGAATTCTGTTACAGTCATTCTTAATCAATGAACATGTAAATCAATCACATGGGTCCAAAATAAATTGGAAAAGTTTGACACAGCAAAACTTTGAATCAAAACTAACAGAACTTCGGCCCTGATCTGAAAAAATTTAAATCAGGCAGGGATATTTAAAATTCTACCTGCAAATGCAATCTCTGGAAGATTAGGAGCTGGAAATGATGATGAAACCTTTGCAGCAGCAAAGAATTCCAATTTGTTCCTAAATACCTATGAGAAACTAGTTAGAACGAGATTATAAAATGAATAACCGATCATTAGTCTGCTAATAAGAAACTTTAAGCTTGCTTTTATGTTGACAAGAATAATATTAATGAAGGAATCACCGTAAATATCAGAAACATTCAAATAAAAACCACAGAAGCTCATCATACAAACTTACATTTTCTTCAATGCGCTCTCTTTCAGAGCTAGTTGAGAAGGGGATATTATCTAACGGGGCAGAAAGCTCAATGTTATAGCCAGCCCTCCGCAGCTCTATCGGACGTCTTCGGCCCAACAACTGTCAGGGAAAATATCCAGAATCATAATACAGTAAACGGAATGTATGTAATAGATATCAAAGTTAGCCTAAGAACCTCAAAGATTACTCATAAATATTACATTATCTTCCACAAATGAAAGGATAGACGGACTGGGTTGTATCGCACGGAATTGTGCATTCTTTGACATTTCAACATTCTTCTCCACATCCTTTTTCTTCTCTTTAGCATTTTCTGGAGAGCAAGCAATAAAAGTGGAAAAGAAAAGTTTTCCATAAACAAACATAACCAAAGAATATTGTTGCAAATTGAAACTACATGCATACTAAAATATTTTAAACATAATGTAATCGTTATCAAACAATCAAAAACATTCTCTACGTGATTAGAAATAAATCACTGTAGAATATGGCTGCCGTTTGTTTCCAAAAGATATTAAAACAATCCAAAGTAGAGAAGTTCAAGGCAGAACATGCTACTACAACTGGGGGTCAATGTTCTAATGCTCACAAATAACCACCTCCCCACCACTCTCCCACTCAAAAGAAAGGGAAACTTATAATCAGATAATTTAGAAATGAATCAGAGTAAACCAATGGCAGGCATTGCTTGCATAACTGAGCACAAAGACAAATCCTCTAGTAACAAAGACAAATCATTCACAGGCAATCTGCACTCTGAGCACTATAAGATTCCGAACCCACATTTCCATTTTCAAAGAAGTAAACTCAGAGATTCAAATCCAGCATATTGCTAGTGCATTAGGTGCTGTTATGCAATATCTTAGCTAAAGCATTTGTCCCTTGCAAAGACAAAATAGAGACTCAAAACCATCATTCCTAAGGAACCAAAAGAAAGTCCCCAAGAAATTCACCTTCTACAGCCCTGGTCGCAACATACAACCCGATTTTCAAATTAAAATCAACAAAAGAATCACAGATTGCTTGCCTAATCCATAATGCCCCATTGTCCATTCAGTTTCAGGAAAAGATAGGAAATAAAACATATTATAACTTTTATACTTAAATCTTTGAATTAGGATGATCAGAATACTAAAATATTTTTAACTTAACAACAGATTGACACTAATTTTCTGAAATTTTTAAAAGTTTGCAGTAGTTAGAAAATTCCATCCTGTCAAAATCAAGCCAAAATAGAGACAATTAAAAAAAAAAATCATAACACTGTTAAAACACAGAACGTTTGACAGTGAAATGGGAAAATATATACAATAGAGAAACAGAATGAGATGCAGACATACTAACCATCAGTAATTAATCCATCATCTAGTCGCTTATTTGAGGTATCATATGGGTCTATCCTAATCACCCGCTTCTTTTTCTTCTTTGGCTGATCATCTAGGGCCTTTGAATCTCCATGAAAACTCTTCTTGTCGCTAACCATTTTTTTCAAGGAAGATCGAGACATATTTTGGAGCTCTATCTGACTTGCATTCACTTTCTTATTTGAGTTGGGTTTGCTTTTGTTTACCTTCTTAGCCAAGCACTTATCCCAAATTGTACGAGATTTTCCACCACTTTCTTGCTCATTAAAATCAAAATGTACAAGATTTTCCACCCCCTCAAAACCCTTCTTAGATAGAGTCTTCTTACCGTGTGCCCTCGCATGGCTGTCATATACCCTGCCAATATCATCACCATCAGCAGCATATATTCTCTTCATTTTCCTATCAGAATTCACGGGTTCATGTCTTCTCGTCTCATAAACCTCTTCATCACTTCCTTGACCTCTAAAAACCATTTCATCTTTCCCATTAGACTTCAACATCCTCTTCCCATCCATGGAACTATGATGAGCCTTTATAACCTCTCCCTTTGAATTCTTATTAGGCCTCCCAATTGAAATTTCCAGTTTTCCACCTTTTACTCTTGACTTCAACAACTGCCTACTCCCACCATTCTCATTCTTGGACTTCCCATTCGAAATTTTGAGTCTTTTATTTAGCTTTTGCCTCAATGTAGCCTCAGCAGGCATTTTTATAGCACCGTCTCAAAGCCCAATTCAATAGATATAATAACTCAATACACTAAACACACTACCGCCCTCTCTCTCGCAGTATTTCACTCACCGGCATATCTTGGGCGTCCGCAACCACTAAATATATTTTCAGATACGCGATACAATTACAATCTGTCTTTGGTCAATGGATGCAAAACACCGACGAATCCCTTTTATTGATTTACGTCTAAAAGCATATTAATTAATTTATTTTTTTATTAATAAAATATTTAAGATATTTTTTAAAATATTTTAATTATATATAATTTTAAATAATATATAAATATTATATGTATTTATATGATTAACATATGAATTCACGGGATAGTTAAAAATAAGTTAATTTATGAATAAATAAATTAAGTTTGTAATTGATAAATAGCATTTAATGCTCTATTTATGTTTAAATTGTAATAAATTAAATATCTTAATCATGTATAAATTTATTGATGTAATTTAACTACATCGAATTAGATCACATATAAGATTTAATTAACTTTAAAATGACTGTTAGATTTATTAAATCTCATAAGTATTGATTTTATTACAATCTTAACCTTGAGTTAATTATAGTTTCATATTTATGATTGTCATTTCATTTGAGTTACTCAATGTGTGTAACATATATTTGTAGTTAAAATTATCCAATATTTTGGTATGAGCAATTATGACCAAAAAGATTATAGATTAAAAATATAAAATTTATACAATACATCTCTTTATAGGTTTTCGATACTTAATAATAAAATTCTTTGGACAAAGTACATCAACATAACTAATATGTTAAAAATAATTATTAGAGAAAGTTAGTAAATCTCAAAGAACAATATGTAATTAAATTGATTGAACAGTTAAAATAACAAGTTAATTAGCGATGTGATACAAATAATTGTTCAGTAAAGAAATCAATGTGGCATATATTGAATTATTATTTGAGAATACTATATTTCATATAAAATTTGTACAATACATCTCTTGATAGGTTTTCGATACGTAATAATAAAATTCTTTGGACAAAGTGTATCAACATAATTAATATGTTAAAAATATTTATTAGAGAAAGTCAGTAAATCTCAAAAAATAATACGTAATTAAATTGATTGAACAGTTAAGATAACAAGTTAATTAGCGATGTGGTACAAATGATTTTTCAGTAAAGAAATCAATGTGGCATAGATTGAATTATTATTTGAGAATACTATATTTCATATAATTATGGAGGTTAGTTCTAATATTTTAGTGGAGTAAATTTGAAATTAAATAATCATACTAATTTAATTACAGACTCAATTATTATAGCCATTATTGTATGTATTCATATGATTATTAGTTTAGCTCATTTAATTGACGTGCACTACTAGATTAACAAGTAAAATAACTAACTATTTAAGTTAAAAGCTTAATTTATTATTTAGTGGGATACTTCATTTAATATGTTTGTGTGTAAGGGGATTTGTATTATTTTATAAGATGACTCTTATAATAAGAACAAGTGTAATGTTATCGTATTTTGATTTAAATAAAAAATTGTGATTTAATAAAATCAAAAAGAAAAGATAGATAAATAAGAAGCCTAGAGTTTCCACTGATAAGATATAAAAAAGTTTGTTTTCTCACAAAAGAACTGAAAAGCTATAATATACATATCAGAGAAAAGAAAATTTTTCTCTCTAACTTTGAGAGAAAATTTTTTATCTTACTATTTGCTTTCAACAATGATAAAAGTATTCACCTGTCAAATGCAGATCAAACTTAAGTTATAACATGAAAGATCATTGGTAACAAATCGTGATCTAATAATATTAGTCGTGAGAGATTGTGACTTGGGAGCCTAAATTATTATAACAAAAAAATAAATATATGATTTTTAGATTATGATACGATCCTAATATTTTTGTTACAAAATGATTTTAAACCACTAATAAGGTCTATGGTTAATATTGGAATAAGAGCATCAAAGTCACACTCTTGTTTAAAAGTTGGTGGTGTTTAGAATCTCAACTTCCTAAATAAAGATATACGAAATTTCTTGCTAAAAGACAAGAATAAGATGATTAAAGTATGGGATGTTCAAGCTTTGCTCAACTATTTAAAGCAAAGTTAAGGTGAGGATCCTAGTTTTTTTTTTTTTTTAATACAAGTTGATCAATATAATCACATGGTATTTTTTTTTTTAAGAGAGACAGTAGATCAAAGTTAGATTATGACTGCTTTAGTGATCATATTTATTTTGATACTATATTTCGCATTAATAAATATAATTAATATGTGCTCTATTTGTGGGTGTTAATCACCATTGAAAGAATGTATTGTTTGGTTATGCATTTTTATATGATAAGACTATAGAGTGATTTATCTAGTTGTTTGAGACATTCGAGGTAATGAGAAACAAACAACCAAAATACTTTATTTTATTAATAATATCATCCTCCTTCCTTGGATTAGTACTAGAATGTATCCTTCAAAAGTTCGGCGTGAAATTTGAATGAGATAAATTCTTTTAAATTAAAATTAATAATTTAAGTTAGCCAAATTAGAAACCAAAAAAGAAGATACTTTGAATCTTAAAAGTATTCTATCAAAATAACGATCTTTAATTCAGTTGTGTATGCACTCTTGGGAACGATATGGTACTCTATTTTAATTTCAAATACAATTAAAATAGTATTTTTTTTTAGACACGTAATTGATTATGTACTTGGCATATTGCTAGAAATGTCGCACAACAACTTGCTGCTTATTATATAATACCTGAGTTTAAGTAATATTACAATAAGTACTTTTAATTTGAAGCTTCTTGGGTTGAGATGATTAAAAAATTCAAAATAGAAAATCACTCATGGCTTAGAAAGTTTTATTCACTTAAAGAGAAGTGGCGTCTAGCTTTTAGTTTGAACACATTTTCTACAAATATGAAGTCAACCAGAGAAATGAGAGTACAAATAATGTTTTCCATCAAATTTCAGCAAAAACAATGGAGCTCCTTATAGTTGTTTAGCATTATGACAATAAAGCAAACAGGATGCGATTAGAGGAGTTGCAAGGTGATTATAGTTGTAAGCATGGCATTCATTGTCTCATAGTGAATTGTGGAATTTTAAGTTACGCTATACAAACTTTCATAATTATGATGTTTAATATATTTGAAAATGAGTATTTGGGTTGAGTGGCCGTGGGGATGGAAGAAATTTCTAAGAGCGATGAGGTTTATATATAAAACAAATGACAAAGGGTAGCATAGAGTGTTTTTTATTGATTATAATTCAACCGCTATGGATATTTCATACACATGCAAGTTATTTCAAACGATGGGGATATTGTGTCGTTATGCTCTAAAAGTTTTTAATTTACTTACTTTCATGAACTTACCAGAGCGTTACGTATTAAAGAGGTGGACTAAAGAAACAAAGAAAGGACTTGTGGTGGCCTCAGTGAACTGATACAAGCAGAAATCAAAATTTATATTATAGCATCATTGAGTATTTCTAGAACAAGGATTGTTAGAGAATAGTTAGCAGCTTTTGAAGGATAATATAACAACAATGAGTATATTTGAGAATTCAAAGAAAATGGATGACCATTCCAATCATGATATTCTTATTAATGGGAAATTGGTTTTGAATCCAACAAAAATAAGGACTAAATGATTGACAAATGCTATAATAAAAAGTAATTTGGAGAAGCGAAAAAGAAAGACTACAAAAGGTACAAATTTAATTTTTTATTCTTTTTTCATAAAGTGGTCTATGACTAATTGTTTATATATATATAAACAAGTGGTACATCACATCCATTGTCACGCAATAATTTTCAACATTCAATCCATTGATTCATAACTTAAGTTTTACTAGCATCCTTCGAGGAATTGATCGAATGCCTCATTTGAACTAAATAATACTTGAAAATCATTATATGCACTCAAATCTCTAAGTTGTTTTAATTAATAGAGCATACTTATCTATATAGCATAGTCCATTTTCATATTTGTCAACAGTTGCATTTGGATAGTGGCCTTCCTTAAGTCAAGTTTTATTTTATTTGTTTTTTAGCCTTTTAAATTGATTATTTTAATAATTATCTATATGTTCTTTAATATATAAACATATAATGTAGGATTCAGACAACTATATTGTGGATTAATTTGAATGCCAATAAAAATTGAATGTTAGATAACATTTTTTTAAAGCACAATGGTATGTTGTTTGTGTCTCCGGTTAGCATATTATTATTGTTTATATGTTAGCATATTATCATTGTTTATATTCATTGGTTAATATTTTTATTTTTTTTAACATTGCACTGATTTTATTTTGTTTTTTCTTTTTACATGTGTAGGTTACCAAGGCATTTATCGAATATGGCAATTAGCGGATTTACATATTAGTGTGGTTAAATTTATAATGTTGCTATTAGTACAAGAATCTTTGTTCACTTAAGAATAGTGTTTATTGTTAGATACTTTTTTTTTAACTTCTCAAATTTATTTGAAAAATATTGTTGTTTAAATTCTATATAATTGAGAAGCTTGTGATTTTTAGTTTATTTTTGGCACTAGTATCCACATCTTGTTATTTAATGAAAAAAAAAATGATATTTTGATACTTGCATATTAATTTTGAGCAGCAGTGAAATACTATTTTAAAATATTGAATATTTAGTTATTTTTTCACCAAAGTTAATTATAAATGATTCTCTTTCAAATGACTTCCCTACAATATTGTTGAAAATTCAAAACAGAGTTCCATTCATGAGGGCATGATTACCAAAGAATAAAACATATATATTTTACTTGCAATAATTTCAGAATTTACAAATAATTTATTTAATCATGGCACATGTTTGTCCATCAAGAAGCAATGAATTAAACAATTACAAAAAATATTCAGCATCAATATGTTGATTTATTTCACAGTACATTAAACGAACAGGTGGTGGAGAAAAATTTGGTGAATGATTTTAATTCACTCTGCAAATTTTTCAAGTATGAGAACCAACAATCTTAATTCACTTTGCAAATCTAAAAATAATCTTACTTTGATGCTCTTTTTACTTCCCATTCATAACTCTATTTCCCAAGAAAATCATGCCACTAAATTAGAAAGATTTGTTGCATGTTTTTTTGCAGAAGAATAGAGTTGTGAATGGGAAGAAGAAGGAGGATGAACAAGGCCCTTTGTGGGCACTTCATTCAATTTGTTACTTTTATAATTTCTAATAATTAATGTTTTTTAGTTTTCCATTCTAGAAATTTGTAAGAGAGAAGAAAGTTTAATAACATGAAATGTCAGATATATTGTATAATTTCTCATCACGTTTAATTTATTGCATTTCCTTTATTTCACTCATTTAAACCAACTCATCTATAACACCTAATATTAATTATAAATTCTCTTTCGATGTATCTTGTGAATAATATTAATCATCCTTTAGGGCCATCAAAATTTATTGTATTAGTGTAATGGTGTCACTGATATAACCATTGTTGAAGGGACTTGCCATATGAGGTATGAGTGAGAGTAAGATTCCTAGACTGTACTCTTTACTTTTGGAAATAATAATACAACCTAATGGGTTAAAGGAAAAGTTTTTACGTAGCAACTTAACCATTTTCACATTGTTCTTTTTTTTCAAACCATTTTCACATTGTTCAATTTTTTTCTAGTTTTGTATATAGGACGAGACCATGATTATTGGTTGTGTTTATTGTCATTATAAACTATCGAACAATATCGTACTTAATGAGTATGACAGCTTTAGAAGGCAATTTTGGGATGTTCATGCTATTTTGAAATTGTTTGATTGCAATTATTTATTCATGATTTTTCTTTGTTTTTAAGTCCTTCACATAATGACGGTGTAAGCAAACTTAGAGAGAAATGGAGCATGTACAGGCAACCAAGGAAAACTAAGAAACAAATGTACTTATTTATCTCCCCAAGAGGTAAACATGTAGGAAAAAAATAACGAATTACCTGTCATTGCACCCCATGAACAACAACCTCAATAAGATTTTTGCATCTTATTTGAATGGCATTAAAGATGTCTTGGACCAGATATTGGACTTTCGGTTTGCAGCATAGCCTTCTACTAAAATGAAAGATTTATTCTTTTATATAAATATTGAAGCAAAAATTTTACATTTGTGCCTTTAATGGCGAGGTTCAGCCCATCTAATGAGGTCTTTTTGGGTACAAAAGTAAATTCTGAATTCGCATTATACTTGCTTAGCACTATATTCATACTTAAGCCTTTTCTAGGATGCCTTTTAAAGATGAACACATTAAAAAGAAAATAAGATTACTTGTGTCTTTAAGATGGTTAAGGTGGATAATAGGGAAGATGTATTGATTGAAGTAAATAAGCATAATAAATTCTAGGTAAAATAGCATTATGTATTTTAAAAGAGTTGAAAGTGATTACTAGACCCAATCTCTTCATACTCAAGAGTAAGAAAATTGTTGATCATGTTTTATTATTTTTGAAGGCTATAGTTGTTGTCCCCGTTTGTTTTAATGATGTCAATAAGAAAGTAACAAAGAAAGCCGGTAAATTTGCTAGCTTTAAAATAAGTAGGGATAACAATTACATCCTTTATAACTAATGAAACATGATTAACAATCTTCTTACTCTAAGATGAAAGAGATCGAGTCTAGTAATCACTTTCAGTATTTTAAGAATATATGATGTATTTAACCTAGAGTGTATTCCTTGTTATTAACTTTAATTAGTGCATTATCTTTATTATTCGCCTTAACTATCTTAAATATAAGTTTTTTTTTTTTTTTACGACTTCAACCTCGAAATAAAAGGATTAAATCTAAATATAGTATCAAGCAAACTAAGTGTGATTTCATAATATAGTTTTGCATTCACAAAGACTTCGTCGGATTGGCTGAACTTCACTATTGAGGGCACAAAAGTAAAGTATTGTTCCGATATTTATATGAAAGAAAAAAATTTGGTATTTTGGTTTGGGCCTATGTTATATATCAAAATTTTAATTTCTAGTAAAAAATATCTTGAATTGCATTAAAATAAGATGCAAAAATTTTAATGTGGTTGTTTATGGGGTGCAATTGCAAGCAATTTGATATGCTTTTTCTTTTCTTAATTAATTGTGTTAATCATTATTTCTTCTTGCCGTTGTTTGAAAATGTGAAGGGTTTGATAGTCTAGTGAGGATATGAAATGAACAAGTTATACAGAGAAAATAGTGGGAAAGATGTTATCAGTTGAGGAGAAAGAAGAAGATGATCAAAATGAATAAATAATCATGATTTCCTTTTTTTTAATTTCCTTACATAAACAAGGTATAAGCAAACCTAGAGAGAAATTGAGTATGATAGGCAACCAAGGAAAACTAAGAAAAAAGTGTACTTATTTATCTCTCCAAGTGGTGAATGTGTGGGAAAGAAAAAACATACCGAATTACTTGTCATTGCACCCTACGAACAACAACCTCAATAAGATTTTTGCATCTTATTTGAATGCCATTAAAGATGTCTTTGACTAGATATTAGATTTTCGGTATGTAATATAACCTCCCACTGAAATGACAAATTTGTTCTTTTATATAAATACTGAAGCAATACTTTTACCTTTGTACCCTCAATGATGAGGTTCAACCCATCTAATGAGGTTTTTATAGGTACAAAAGCATATTCTGAATTTGCACTAGACTTGCTTAGAACTATATTCAGATTTAAGCTTCTTTTAGGAATATCCTTTTAGAATGAACACATTAAAATGGAAATAATATTACTTGTGTGTTTAAAATGGTAAAAGTGGATAATGGGGAACATGCATTAATTGAAGTGAACAAATAACAATACATTCCAAATGAAATATTATTATGTATTCTAAAAGAGTTGAAAGTGATTACTAGACCCAATCTCTTTCGTTCTCAATAGTAAGAAAATTGTTGATCATGCTTTATTAGTTTTGAAGGTTATAATTGTTGTTCCCACTTGTTTTAATGATGTTTAGAGGAAAAAAAAATACAAAAAGCTGGTAAATTTGTTATCTTTAAAACAAGTAAGGACAATAATTACAGCCTTTATAACTGATAACATAGGACCAATAATCTTCTTACTCTAGGATTAAAGAGATCAATTTTAGTAATCATTTTCAGTTTTTTAAGAATATATGATGCATTTAACCTAGAGTTTATCCCTTGTTGTTAACTTTAATCAGTGCATCTTCTTCATTATCCGCCTTAACTATCTTAAACATAAGTTTTTTTTTTACGAATTCATCCTCAAAATAAAGGATTAAATCTAAAAATAGTGTCAAGCGAGCTGAGTGTAATTTTAGAATATAACTTTGTATCCACAAAGACCTCGTCGAATTGGCTGAACTTCACTATTGAGGCTATAAAAGTAAAAGTATTGTTCCGATATATATATGAAAGAAAAAAAAATATGTTATTTTAGTTTGGGCCTATGTTATATATCAAAATTCCAATTTTTAGTCAAAGATATCTTAAATGACATTAAAATAAGATACAAAAATTCTAATGAGGCTGTTGTTCGTTGGGTGTGATTGCAAGCAATTCAATATGCTTTTTCTGTTCTTAATTAATTGTGTTAATCATTATTTTTTATTGTTGTTGTTTGAAAATGTGAAGGGTTTGATGGTCTAGTGAGGACATGAAATAAGCAAGTCGTGCAGAGAAAATGGTGGGAAATATGCTATTAGCTGAGGAGAAAGAAGAAGATGATAAAATTGAATAAATATTCCAGATTTCTCTTTGTTTTTAATTCTCTTACATAATTAAGGTGTAAGCAAATTTAGAGAGAAATTGAGCATATATAGGCAACTAAGAAAGAAGTGTATTTGTTTATCGCCCCAAGAGGTGAACGCGTAGAAAAGAAAAAACATACCGAATTACTTGTCATTGCACCTACGAATAATAACCTTAATAAGAATTTGCATCTTATTTGAATCATATTAAAGATGTTTTTGACTAGATATTAGACTTTTGGTATATAGCATAGCCTCCACCACCAAAGTGACAGATTTTTTTTTTTTTTATACAAATATTGAAGCAATACTTTTACTTTTAGACTCTCAATGGTAAGGTTCAGCCAATCTAACAAGGTCTTTATGGGAACAAAATCATACTCTCAATCCACACTAGATTGCTTAGCACTATATTCATATTTAAGCATTTTTTAGGAATGTCCTTTAAGGATGAACACATTAAAATGAAAATAAGATTACTAGTGTGTTTAAGATGGTAAAGGCAGATAATGAGGAAGATGCATTGATTCAAGTGAACAAACAACAATACATTCCAAGTGAAATAACATTATGTATTCTAAAAGAGTTGGAAGTGATTACCAGAAACAATCTCTTTCATACTCAGGAGTAAAAAAATTGTTTATCATGCTTTATTAGTTTTGAATGTTATAATTGTTGTCCCCATTTGTTTTAATGATGTTAAGAGGAAAGTGATAAAAAAACCAATAAATTTACTAGCTTTAAAACAAGTAGGGTCAACAATTATAGCCTTTACAACTGATGAAGTAGGATTAACAATCTTCTTACTCTAGGATGAAAGAGATCAGGTCTAGCAACCACTTTTAGTTTTTTGAGAATGTATGAAGCATTTAACCTAGATTAACAATCTTCAATCATTACACGTTCTCCATTATCTGCCTTATCTATCTTAAACACAAGTTTTTTTTTTTTTTTTTACGTGTTCATCCTCAAATAAAGTCTTAAATCTAAATATAATGTCAAGTGAGTCAAGTGTGAATTCAGAATATTCTTTTGTATCTACAACGACCTCGTCGGATTGGCTGAACTTCGTTATTGAGGACACAAAAGTAAGGTATTGCCCCTATATTTGTATAAAATAACAAATTTGTTATTTTGGTTGGGACATATCAAAATAATATGCGAAGATTCTAATGAGGCTGTTGTTCATGGGCTGCAATTGCAAGCAATTCAGTATGTTTTTTCTTTTCTTTATTGATTTTGTTAATCATTATTTCTTGTTGCTGTTGTTTGAAAATGTGAAGGGTTTGATGGTCATTTGATTGCATGAAATGAACAAGTCGAGTAAAGAAAATAGTGAGAAATATGCTATTAATTGAAAAAAGAAAAAGAAGAAGATGATCAAAATAAATAAATATTCATAATTTCCTTTTATTTTTAATCCTTTTACATAATTAAGGTGTAAGTAAACTTAGAGAAAAATGAAGCTAGGATAGGCAACTAAGAAAAACTAAGAAACAAGTGTACTTGTTTATCTCTCTAAGAGGTGAACGTGCAGAAGAGAAAAAACATATCAAATTACCCTTTATTGCACCCCACGAACAACAAACTCAATAAGATTTTTGCATCTTATTTGAATGGCATTAAAGATGTCTTTGATAGACTTTCAGTATGTAGCATAGCCTCCTACCAAAATGACATATTTTTTCTTTTATGTAAATATTAAAGCAATAGTTTTACTTTTATGCCCTCAAAAGTGTGGTTCAACCCATCTAACAAGGTCTTTGTGGGTATAAAACCATATTATGAATCCGCACTAGATTTGTTTAATACTATATTCAGATTTAAGCATTTTTTAGGAATGTCCTTTAAAGATGAACGCATTAAAAAGGGAATAAGATTACTTGATTGTTTAAAATAGTAAAGGCGGATAATGAGGAAAATGCACTGATAGAAGTGAACAAACAACAATATATTCCAAGTGAAATAACATTATGTATTCTAAATGAGTTAAAAGTGATAACCAGGCACAATCTCTTTCATACTCAGGAGTAAGATAATTGTTGATCATGCTTTATTAGTTTTGAAGGTTATAATTGTTGTCTCTATTTGTTTTAATGATGTTAATAGGAAAGTAATAAAGAAAGTAGGTAAATTTGCTAGTTTTAAAATAAGTAGGGACAATAATTATAGCCTTTATAACTGATTAAGTAAGAATAACAATCTTCTTATTCTTGGATAAAATAGATCGGGTCTAGCAATCACTTTCAATTTTTTAAGAATATATAACTCATTTAACTTAGAGTATATTGCTTGTTGTTCACTTCAATCATTGCATGTTCTCCATTATTCTCCTTACTATCTTAAATATAAGATTGTTTTTTTTTACGTGTTCATCCTCAAAATAAAGGCCTAAATCTGAATATAGTGTCAATTGTGAATTTAGAATATGCTTTTGTATCCACAAATATCTCGTCGGATTGGCTGAACTTCATTATTGAGAGCACAAAGGTAAACGTATTGCCCCAATATATGTATGAAACAACAAATCTGTTATTTTGGTTGGCATATATCAAAATCCAATGTCTAAAGATATCTTTAATGGTATTAAAATAAGATGCGAAAATTCTAATGAGATTATTGTTCGTGGGGTGCAATTACAAGTAATTCGGTATTTTTTTCTTTATTAATTGTGCTAATCATTATTTTTTGTTGCTATTGTTTGAAAATGTGAAGGGTTTGATGGTCATATGAGGACATGAAATGAACAAGACATGTAAAAAAAATGATGGGAAAGATGTTATCAGCTGAAAAGAAAGAAGAAGAGGATCAAAATAAATAAATATTCATGATTTCTCTTTGTTTTTAATCCCCTTACATAATTAAGATTTAAGCAAACTAAGAAACAAATAGAGCTTGGATAGGCAACTAAGGAAACCTAAGAAATAAGTGTACTTATTTATCTCATTAAGAGGTGAACATCTATAAAAAAAAAAAAAATGCCAAATTACCTGTCATTGCACCCCACGAACAACAACCTTAATAAGATTTTTGCATCTTATTTGAATAGTATTAAAGATACCTTTGAATAGATATTGGACTTTCGGTATGCAGCATAGCTTCTTACCTAAATGACATATTTTTTCTTTTATATAAATATGGAAGCAATAGTTTTACTTTTTTGCCTTCAATGGTGAGGTTCAGCCCATCTAACAAGGTCTTTATAGGTATAAAAGTTGATTCTGAATTTGCATTAGATTTTCTTAGCACTATATTCAGATTTAAGCATTTTTTAGGAATGTCCTTTCGGGATGAATACATGAAAATGGAAATTAAATTACTTGAGTGTTTAAGATGGTAAAGGCAGATAATAGGGAAAATGCATTAATTGAAGTGAACAAGCATCAATAAATTCCAGATAAAATAACATTTTTTATTTTTAAAGAGTTGAGAGTGATTACCAAACCCAATCTCTTCATACTTAAGAGTAAGAAAATGATTGATCATGCTTTATTAGTTTTGAAGGTTATAATTACTGTCCTTGTTTGTTTTAATGATGTTTAGAGGAAAACAACAAAGAAAGCCGGTAAATTTTCTAGCTTTAAAACAAGTAGGGACATCAATTACAACCTTTATAACTGATGAAGCAAGATCAATAATCTTCTAACTCTATGATGAAAAAGATCGAGTTTAAAAATCACTTTTATTTTTTTTGAATATATAATGCATTTAACCTAAAGTGTATTGCTTGTTGTTCACTTTAATCAATGCATCTTCTCCATTATCCGCCTTAACTATCTTAAACAGAAGTTATCTTTTTTTTTTTTTTTCTCTTGACATGTTCATCCTTAAAATAAAGACTTAAATATGAATATTATGTCAAGTGAGTCTAGTGTGAATTCAGAATATGTTTTTGTATCTACAAAGACCTCATCGGATTGGCTGAACTTAACTATTGTGGGCACAAAAGTAAAAGTATTGGTCTGATATTTATATGAAATAATAAATCTATTACTTTGGTGTCTGATATTTATATGAAATAATAAATCTATTATTTTGGTTGGGGGCAATGTTATATATCAAAATTCCAATGTCTAGTAAGATATCTTTAATGGCATTAAAATAAAATGTGAAAATTTTACTAAGGCTATTGTTCACGGGTTGCAATTGCAATCAATTCAGTATGTTTTTTCTTGTCTTAATTAATTGCATTAATAAATATTTCTTGTTGCTATTGTTTGAAAATGCGAAGGGTTTAATAGTCTAGTGAGGGCATGAAATGAGCAAGTTGTGCAAAGAAAATGGTGCGAAATATGCTATCAGTTGAAGAGAAAAAAGAAGAAGATCAAAATTAATAAATATTAGTGATTTCCCTTTGTTTTTAATTTCCTTACATAATTAAAGTGTAAGCAAACTTATAGAGAAATAGAGCATGTATAGACAACCAAGGAAAACTAAGAAATAAGTGTACTTGTTTATCTCCCCAAACAATGAACATGTAGAAAAGAAAACACATATCAAATTACCCATCATTGCACCCCACGAACAATAACCTCAATAATGACAAATTTATTCTTTTATATAAATATTGAAGCAATAATTTTACTTTTATACCCTCAATGGTGAGGTTCAACCCATGTAATGAGGTCTTCGTGGATATAAAAGCATATTATGAATTCGTATTATACTTGCTTAGCACTATATTCAAATTTAAACTTTTTTTAGGAATGTCCTTTGATGATGAACACTTTAAAAGGGGAATAGGATTACTTATGTGTTTAAGATGGTAAAAACAGATAATAGGAAGATACATTGATTGAAGTGAACAAAAAAAAATTCATTTTCAGTTGAAATAGTATTATGTATCCTAAAAGAGTTGAAAGTAATTAACAGACCTCAAAATTGTTGATCATGTTTTGTTAGTTTTGAAGGTATAATTATTGTTCCTGTTTGTTTTAATGATGTTCAGAGGAAAGCAATAAAGAAAGCCGGTAAATTTGCTAGCTTTAAAACAAGTAGGGACAACAATTATAGCTTTTATAATTGATTAAGTGGGATCAATAATTTTTTTTCTTTATGATTAAAGAGATCGAGTCCAGCAATCACTTTCAGCTTTTTTTAGAATATATGACGCATTTAACCTAGATTGTATTGCTTATTGTTCCTTCAATCGGTGCATCTTCTCTATTATTCACTTTAACTGTATATATATATTTTGACATGCTTATCCTCAAAATAAATGCTTAAATATGAATATAGTGTTAAGCGAGTTAAGTGTGAATTCAAAATATGGTGTTGTATCCGCAAATTCCTCGTTGGATAGGCTGGTGTTGTATTCGCAAAGACCTCGTTGGATTGGCTGAACTTCACTTTTGAGGGCACAAAATAAAAGTATTACTCTGATATTTTTATGAAGAACAAACTAGTGTTTTTGTTGGGGACTATATTATATATCCAAATTCCAATGTTTAGTCAAAGATATCTTTAATAGCATTAAAATAATATGCGAAAATCCTACTGAGGCTGTTGTTCGTGGAGTGCAATTGCAAACAATTTGGTATTTTTTTTCCCTTGATTCTTATCTTGTTGTAAGACCATAAATATATACAAATACTATTATCTGAAATGACTATCTATAACTTTTAAGAGTGAAACTATCCTTGAGTAATTTGAGACTGTGTATCACAAATATAATAGAAGATGAACTACTATAAGAAGAAGTCTACCTTAAGAGGTAGAATGAAAGCTCTTGAACATAGATACTTTTTTATTATAAAAAAGCTAATGGTATGCTAAAAAAAATGTCTATCAAAATTGAAATGGTCAAAATTGTAGATACAAATAATAATGTTAGTTTGACAAATCCTATGTTTTATATTTGGGACTTTGACTGTGAATATTGATGAATTTTTAGGAAAAAAGTCTTGATTGGATTGATTGCACACACATACACAAGGTTAAATTTTTCTAATCTTTACTTATTTGAGGAATTTAGAGTCTTAATTTCATGAATTAATGCTTGCTGTGATAACTTCCTTGATATCTTAATTTTTCACTTGTTCAAGTTTTTATTAATCCATAAAAAAAATCATGATGCATGTTCACTCTCATATTCTTACATATTGGTATGCTTTTAGGATTTAAGAGTCAAACATTTCTTTAAACAAATCCCTGATTTTGTTTTCTAAAGTGCATAAAATCGTTTTTGCCCATCCAAACTAAACAGGTTGCATTTTTTTAGTCAAAACTTTGTCTACAGAACTCCAAATTTAGTTTTGTAAAATTATTTGAAAAGCTGAATCAAAATCTTTCTAATTATATAGAATTGCATTCTAATTCCATTTTATTGTTCTCAGTTTAATTTGAAATTTCCTCTTCTGCTCTATGTCATTGTTTCGAACATTATCACACATCTTATTTAATATTTGCATTTCTCTTAATATTACTGACGTATTTTAGTTAGATTATGCTTACTTATTATTCCTCTACGTGACTTATGATTGAGGGTGTCTTAAATTGGATTCAAATATTTGATTTTAATTCTCTATTTTCTTAGCTTCCTCCTCATACTTTTGATTGCTCCAATTTATTTACTTTTGCAACCTTTTGGCTAAAGAGGGGGAGATTTAATTGTCTTTAATTGCATGATGCAATAACTTAGGGGGAGTAGTATTTCAATTTTAGGGGGACATTTTATTTTTGTTAAAGAATTTTTAAATTTTATGATTTCTAGTTCCAAGGAGGAGTTTCTATTTTTATTGATCTTGATTTTGTGCTTAATGTTGTCTTGCAATTTATTGATCAATAAAATAATTATTTCATTTTTATTCTTGCTTTGGTTTATTTAATGAACTAACATGCTAATTGGCAATTATTTTGGTTAGTTCTTTGTTGTTATTTGTGCTCGTTTCATATTCATGTTCTGGCGCCATTATTTTATTAAAAACTTATACTGAATTGCTTTTGCCATAAAGTATGCCAAAGAAGGAGATTGCTAGGACTATTATTTATAAAGTTGACATCTTATGACAAGTGTAGTTAAATTAGAATGTTATTTATTACGTATTTTGTAATAAGAATTAATTTAGTAATTTTTTAATTTAGTGTCATTCCAATTTATTATAAATAGTTATTTTCTCATTTAATTAGATGTCTAATTTGGGAAGTCTATTAATAGTGGGATTCTATAATTGGCATATACAATTTATTTAGAGCAATAAGTTGATTCCAATAGGAAGTTTATTAAATGTTCTAGATATTTCTTGAAATATAAGCAAGACAAGAATATCATATTTATTTATATTCAGATTCATAAGATTTAAAAGAAAAAAACTGTTATTTGGAAAAGATTCAAGTAATTTATAACTTGTGATTTTATGAAACCCTAGTGCCTATATAAAGCGAGGTATTTCATAGTTGAAGGTTCATAACACAGAGCATAAAATGAGGAAGCAAAATTCTGTCTCCTTCCCTTTGGATTTGGCGCAAGATGTTATGTTAATTTATTTTGTTCATTCAAGTTTTGTAAAAGATTATTTATCACTAAAGAAAGTTTATGTAGATCTTAAATAACTAAACATTGAAGAATTGAAGAATTGTTATTGATCACTTTGTGAAGTGTCTTGAGAATTGTGGATCAAGAAGGATTTATTCAAGAGAAGTAGATTCAGTCTAAGGTTGAGTAAGTTGTATGGTGATAAGTTGTAAGTGAGAGTATTAAGTTTGGTAAATCCATAGGTTGTAACATTTCAACTTAGTGAATTACTTTTCATCTATACATGGCCTTGTAGATGTAGGATTAGTTAATCTGAACCATGTAAAAATCTCATTGTCTTTTAACTTCTGTAAATTTTGTTTTGTCTTTTAATTTTTGCAAATTATGTTTTGAAAAAATAATATTTAGATGTGGATGAATAGTAACATGTAAACAGTACCAGTGAACAGTACCCATAAATAGTAATATGTGAATAGTATTTTCAAAAAATTAATTTATTTTAATTAATTTTGTATTTTTAATATAATTTAGATAATTATATTAAAAATTTTACCTACATCTATTTATAATAGATTTAAATTTCTTTCAAATGAAATATTTTTTAGTTTATTGTAGTTATTGATAATTTCTTTGTATTTATATATTTCAATTTAAATAAGCTATAAGTGATCCAAAGAAGAGTTTTACTATTAATAGAGGAAGAGGAGGTAATAAAAGAAGAGAGACTTTTTCATTTGCTATAACTAAGGGTTGAAGAAATATTATTCTAACATTGATGTTTGATGTCTAGAAATAACTAATGCTTGTCTTAGATTATTTAGTTATAATTTTTTAATATAGGTCGATATAAAGCTGATAATCTTTCTCAAAATCAAATTTAAGGTTCACAAGCTTCACATATCATAGATGGTTACTAAAGTGTTAATATTATCCTATTTTGAATGGATAAATTGTTATTAGTGCATTATGATATTATGTCATACTATTATTATTCCATTAACCATTCATTAAAGTTTAATGAAAATACATTTGAATTTCATTACATCTTAAACTATAATGATTGAAAGCTATAGTACTTTGTTGTCTATTACATTACTTTCTCATGCATGAGCCTACCACAAAACCATAAACAAAAGCTATAGCCAATTTTAGTTTTGCTTCAATGCATCATAGCCTTTCATTCATCTTTGTTACATGTCCATTTAGCTTTATGTTAGACCCCATGTGGCATTACAAATTTCTACGTCTTCTTTTGCCCATTCCAAAAAATTACACTTTTTAAACTTGCAAATCCAAAATAGTTTATTAAGATTTCTAACGTAATAGATACTAAAGCACATGTCTACACTTTATAATTATAGTATTTAGGGTGGCAAGTAATTTCTGGAGGTTTCTTAGCTCGACCCTAGGATTGGCACTTCAATAACTATTGAAAGCCTTTATTTAGTTTAAATTTGTGTAAAGGCTGAAAGTATATTTGATTTTGAATGAAGATTGAAAATAAGTGGATTTTTTTATTGGAATGAAATATCACAACTAGAATTGCAAAACAATGACACATAGGTTATGATTGTTCTTCTCTAAAACCATTATTAAAAATATTTCATGACCTTTATTTCATGAACCATCATAAAATATAAATATTATAATAATGGTTATTTAAGATAACAATCATCGTATCTCAACTTCTTTGCAACTCTTGCATTTAATGACGATTATTATAATAACAGTTATTTGATATAAAGAATAAAGATGACCGTTTTGACTAATAACTGTCATTATATATTGTATATATTTCATGGTTATTTTATAACAATGATCATTATATATCATATTTTAATTTCAATTCATTCTATAACGGTTATAAATAACAATAGTCATATTTTATAATCTTTATTTTTATTATAATTTAATATTTATATGACAGCTTTTTATAAACCGTCATCTTATCAAATTAAAAAAAAAAATGACTCAAGCTTTTAATTAAGCCCTAGAGATCAAACACTCATCACTCATCCCTCTAAGAACTTCTAAAGTCCCAAACTCGTAAATCCACTTGAAATCACTATCACGACCAAGCCCTATAAATCATCTCTACACTAAATCAAACGAGCAAAATAGTGTTCTTTTGTCACTGTTCAAACCACCTTTCAAGTATGTTGTTATAGCCCTAGTAATATTGTTTGAAAACCATAGGCCATTGCTGTCGTGCTATATATATTATTGAAGAAACCCAAGTTCGTTGCTACTGCATTAGAGTTCTTGTTGAAGAGTGGTCGAGATTTACTCGCCAGTGGCTAGATACTCCAATGGTGGTTTGATTTGATAAATACATGGTGGGATTAGCTGCATTTGGTTAGTGATTAGGATTTGCTAAGAATACTGTACAATAATGCATTTATGACTTCATCAACTTCATTACCCATGAGTATGCATTCCAAATCAATTCAATTTTATTTAACTGCCATGCCTCATTTCTTCTTCTTTTTTTTTGTGATTATTATTTGATTGTGTTTGTGTTTTGAGGAATACAGAATTTGATTGGTGGATTGTAATTGTAATTATGAATTGAAATTTGGAAATGTTTGAATTAGTGCCCATGATAGGATGTACCGGCCCAACAAAAAGAAATATCTAGAAGCTTATTTTAGATGGAGTTCTATATAACTGTTATAAGTCTAATTAGACTCTGAGAGTTATGAAGTCTTTTAGTTTACTTCAATTACTCTTATTAACTTCTATATAAAGACACCTATTGTATCTGAAATACAAGGGCTAGAGAAAAAAAAATACATAGATTGTATTAGAAAAATACAGAGAGTGAAAACGAGAGAAAAAAGGCAGCAAACTCTTACAATGTGATCTAAAGAGATTTTCTCTAATTATGATTATCCTCTGACCATATGCATACAGTCGCATGAGGATTTTTCATGTGAGGATTTTTCATGAGATTATTCTCTGTCTCTACAGTGACGTAACCTCGTTATGATCCGCTTTCAAATTCATGGATCAAAAGACACGCTTTTAGATCTCATATTAATTGTATGTTGAGATATACACGAAAATAATAGGAAAATATGTAGATGGCTAGGTTCTAATTCATAAATGTTTGGTGTTTTTAGAAAATAAGGTCTTATAGTTTTTTGGAAGGTGTCAACTTTGGAAAGTAGGAGATTTTGTTTTATTGATTGAGAGTCGTGTTTTTATCAAATTTGATAATTGTTTTAGGAAGTTGGATTTTTTTTTTTGGACAAAAGTTTATTTGATTTAAATAAAAATTCATGGATTGCGCCAATGGTGTTGTTGGAAATGAAAAATTTGTCTTCCAAATTATTAATTTTTTCCCCAAAGTTGGCTTTTAGTTTGTGGGATCTATTTCGTTTGTCTTTGGAAGTGTGTGTGTACGTGTGTATGTATATATATATACATATATATAGTGAATTGGAATTTTATATATCAAATATAATAGCATATTTGGTTTGAAGAAATGAAAAGAAAAGAAAGAAAATGAGAGGAAATGAGAAATAAATAAAAGAAGAAGAAATGATTCCATGTCATGCTGCAAAATAAGGTTGTTTTAGTTGCAAAAATAGTAATTAAATAGCACCCCAAAAATTTTATGCTATCACGCTGTCATGCAGCTATATAACACCCAAAAAATTTTTGGGTGTCATCATGTTGCAGCATTGCTAGTAAAATAGCACCTGGAACTCTAGGTATTGTTTTGATAGCAAATCAACGACTATAAACCACATAATTTTTTTTTTTTGTGTTGTTATACTGTTGCATTGCTGTTAAAATAGCACTTGGAGTTATTTTGATAGCAAACCTGTAGCATGACAACACTCAAAAAATTCCCAAGTATTGTCTGGCTGTTAGTTTATAGCTAAAAGCAGCACCTGAAAGTTCCAAGTGTTGTTTTAAAATAATGCCGCAACTTCACAATACTATTTATTACATGAATTGTTGCTCAAATCTATCAATTGTCTGTCTTTTTCTTTTTTTTTCTTTGTGATTGCACTAGAGTTATCTTGTTACGTCAAAATGGAGTTAATAATTGCATTGGTAATTGTGAATTATTCACCCTGTGTCATTATCTATTTTCTTGTAATTGCACTTTAGTTACGTTGGTATGTCAATATGTAATTAATTATTAAATTGGTAACTACGAATAGCTCACACTTGTGACTGACAAAAGTCACGCAGTAATTTAAGCTAGCAGCTGAGTAGTATTTGTCGAAGATGGGAGAGCATGAAGAAGATAAAAGTGCAATCTTTGTACTTGCGACTTAGTAAATTTTAGGCTTGGCCCTTTCTTTAATCTGTGTAAATAATTGCAGATATTAGATGATGAAATATATGTGACATATTATGGCTAATACTAATGTCTCTATTCTAGAAAAGGTATTAGCAATTTATTATAGAATATTTATTTTTGTTTTTACAATTATATATTTTTTACTTTACAGTTTGTCTAGACACAAAGCTACCCTTAAGGAGAGATTGACGAGGTTAGATATGATTGAGCTAGGTATACATGTCAACTTGTTACTACATATGAAAATTAATTGATTGATGATTCAAGGTTACCTTTCCACAACAATGTTGTCCATAAATTAAATTATTTCGTGAATTTGATTTCACTTGACTGTCTATGGCTCCATTACGTGTGCTCAAGGTAGAAGTTTCGTATAGATGTATCGTCATGTTATTAAATATTTTGATTTAAGTTATTTTCTTTCTAAGAGGTGGAATATAAATGAAATACTTGGTATTGTATTCAAAGGAACAATAATAAGACCTCCTTAGAAGGTAATTTTAATATGGCCGATTTCCCCTCTTTTGCAATCAGTTTTGTTATAGCACCCATTGCTCTAGCTAATTGAATTAGACCCGCTATTAATGTGGGTACTTCCTTCTCTAGAGTAGCATTCGCAACTCAAATTAAAACTATGAAACAAGTAGCTAACAAAGTCTATATATATATAATAGCATTCTTTTTTTAACTTGTTATGATTTAATATAATTTGTGCACTATGTAAAATATTCCAAAGTGCAATTGCTCAATAGGCATGACTTTCATAACAAAAATACATCTTAACTAAATTGAATTCGAAACTCATATCCATTACAATTCCAAGAACGTAACATCATATGGAATTAACAACAAACTTAATAACATCTTACCAAGAAAACTGATTTTCTGATATTAGGAACACCCACAACCATTATAAGGAGAGTGGTCTCCCTTGAAATCACTTCCTTTAACTTCAACATTACAAGTTTAAGAAGCTTCATTACATGAACCAAAAAGAAACATTATCAACAAGCATGCAAGTGAAACAAGTAAAGCCGAGAATCATCAAGTATAAATGCTACCACATTGGCTATCACATCTCCAACCACTACTATGCTATGTTTTGTAGAAAAGTAAGCACTAAAAATGATAATTTTCAACAAACATGTGGCTGACATGTTTACCACAATTAACATGCCAGACATTCAATTTGGTAAGTAGAGTTTGGTACCAAAATAAAGAAAATGGTTCCAAATTGTTGAATTTTTATCAATTATTGAAGACTTTTGTTGCATAGTTGGTGAAGTTTTTCTTATAAATAGCAAGAGCTTATTCATTTCTAATGCATCCCAAACTTGAGAGAATTTGAGAAAGTTTCAAATTCAGAGAGAAATAATTCATTAGATTATTATTGTGAGAGTGAGCAATTAGAGAGTGTGAGCAATTAGAGAGTGTGGGCAATTGAGAGTTATTTTTCTTTCAAGTATGTATGAGAGTACTGGGTGTATTTGGGTTACGGGAAGTAAGTTTCTTTATTCAAATATTGTACTATAAATAATTATTAATAATACAATTATTTTCTCTTGCTCTCGTGGACATAGGCATAATCGCCGAACCACCTTAAATTCTTGTATCATTTAATTTTATAATTATTTAGTGTGGTTGATTTCATATTCCGCGCACAACAAGTGGTATTAGAGTCGAAGGTTCGTACTTAGTGTATAAGGCACTATTCATATATACTACATTATTCACATATATGTACTATTTATATATTTGGTACTGTTTATAGATACGGTAGACGGCCATTTGTACTTGGGAGACAGTCTATTGTAAGTAGTGTGTATTTATGCATGTTTAGGAAAGTTCTGTCAACAAGACGATAAGAGTCTAAAGAGTTTGGGTTTTAAGTAGGACCGTTGTGACCCCTCCACTCTCCTGGAAACTTTCTTAGTGCATATATTTACACTAAATTAACATCATAGAGACTGTTTTTCAAGTGCAAATAGTTTATTGAGAAAATGGTAGAAGGTGAAACTTCCAAAATTGGGGAGAGATTTACCCAAACTATTTCAGGAGACACTGTAAGTAGGAGGCGAGATGTATCACATCATCATGCAGTACCTGTTATTGGAGGCTAGAAGATTGATGTTGAAAAGTTTGATTGGAAAATCAACTTTGTCATGTGGAGGAGTGATATTATGGATGCCCTTATTCAAATCAATCTCGATGTTGTTCTGAAAAATAAAAGACACTTGTATGACGAAGAAACTTAGGATCGTATGAACGAAAAAGCTTGTGGTCAAATCAGATCTTGTTTGACCAAAGAGGTGAAATATCTAGTGAAAGATGGGGATTGTGCTATAACTTTATGGCTACATTAGAAGAAAAGTACTTGCTGAAAAGTCCTGAAATCATCTTCATGCAATGAGCCAGGTGTATGGCTTTTGAATGAAACATGGTTGTCAATGCATGATCATGTCTCAAGATTTGAAAAGTTACTTGCTGATTTAAAGAATCTTGATGAAGATATTAATGATGAAGTCAAGGTTCTAATTCTACTGCACTCATTACCAGAAGAGTATAGCCATTTTATGACTACCTTGATATATGAGAAAAGCGTGATCATCTTCAAAGATGTTTGTACAGCATTGACTAATTTGGAGATTCGAAATAATGACAAACATTCCATAAGAGCATCTTCTGAAGCTTTGATAACTAGAGAAAGGACGATGGAGAAAAAGAAGAAGTATCGTGGGAAGAATTCTCGGTCCAAATTGAAAAGCTGAAATATAGCTCGAGATGAGTGTGCCTTTTGTTATGAAAAGGGCTATTGAAGAAAGATTGTTCAAAGGCTCAGAAAAAAGATGGGAAGAAACAGTAGCAGTAAACAAGGTACGGAAAGATGATGACTCTGATTATTCACTAAGTATTATGCCTACAACATATGTGGCTAGTACAAGTGAGTGGATACTTGATACCAGAGCAACTTATCATTTGTGTCCTATTAGGGAATGGTTTACAGATTTTCATAATTTAGAATCTGGATCAGTTGTAATGGGAAATAATCAATCTTGTCGCACAATGGGAATAGGAACAATTCTACTCAAAATGTTCGATGGAATGATTAGAGAACTAAAAGATGTTAGATATGTTCTAACTTTAAAGAAAAATCTAATTTCTATGGGTGTTCTGGAAGCTGAAGGCTACAAGGTTATCATTGAAAATGGTACAATGAGGTTCATATATGGAGTTATGGTGATTCTGCAAGGTGTACTACCAAGTTATGGTGATTTTGGAGAGAAGTCTTTGCAAACTTTGATGAGGCATGGGCTTTTAAAAGGTACTAAATCTATAAATTAAATTTCTGTGTGCATTGTGTAGTAGGCAAGAAAACAAGGGTCAAGTTCGGTATGGCTAATCACGATACTCATGAGATCCTTGAGTATGTTTATAGTGATGTATGGGGACCAACCAAGACTGTATCAATTGGTGGAAGCCATTATTTTGTTACATTTGTTGATGATTTCTCTAGACGTTTGTGGATGTACACCATACGAGTAAAGAACAAGACTAATGAGATATTGCAGCAGGTGGAGTTTGATACAACTCCATATGTACTAGTTAATTTTACAGAAAGGAGTTCAACTTTGGAAGTGACACCAAGAGTTGAAGAAGAGGTTGTTTCTGTTGATGTCCCAAAAAAGAAAGAAACAACTAAAGATGTAGATAATGAAAATGAGACTATAGCAACAAGGAGGCCAAAAAGACATGGTGGTAGCCTATGCACTTCTAGTTATTGATGATGACATCTCCAACACTTTCAGTGAAGCATTACGCAGCAGTGAAAGTAATCAGTGGAAGTTAGCCATGGAAGAAGAGATGAAATCTCTCCATCAAAACTAGACTTAGGAACTTGTGGAGTTACCTAAGGGGAAAATGGCTATTGGCAATACATGGGTCTATACCAAGAAGCAAGGATCTCCAAATCAATTAACTCATCTATATAAGGCTCAACTCGTAGCAAAAGGTCTTGCTCAGAAGAAAGGTATTAACTATAATGAAGTTTTCTCTCCAGTTGTAAAACATATTTCCATTCGTATCCTATTTACCTTGGTAGCAGATTATGAGTTAGAGTTGGCTCAATTGGATGTTAAGGCATCATTTTTACATGGAGATTTAGAGGAAAAAATCTATATGACTCAGCCTTATGGTTTTAAAGTTACTGAAAAGGAGAATCATGTGTGTAGATTGATTAAATCTTTGTACGGATTGAAACAGTTACCAAAGCAGTAGTACAAGAGATTTAATCAATTTATACAAGGGCAGAAATTTACTAGAAGTGAACACAATCACTGTGTTTACTTTAGAAGACTACAAAATGGAGTTTTCATCTATTTGTTACTCTATGTTGACGATGTGCTTATAATTTCGAAGAATAGAAGTGAGATTAAGAGATTAAAGAAGCAACTGACTTCTAAGTTCGAGATAAAAGATTTGGGTGATGCACAAAGAATACTTGTGATGGAAATTCATAGAGACAGAAAGAATGGAAGCTTGTGGTTGACTCAAAAGCCTTATTTGAAGAAGGTGTTAGAAAAGTTCGGTATATATGACAAAACTAAACTGGTATGTACTCCTCTAGCTCCTCATTTCAAATTAAGCTCTTCTTCATGTCCTTGCTCCAAAGAGGAGCACGACTATATGGCTCGTATTCCATATACTAGTGTTGTGGGTAGTCTTATGTATGCTATGGTGTGCACAAGGCCCGATATATCTTAAGCTGTGAGTATGGTTAGTCGATACATGCATAATCCGGGTAAAGACCATTGGCTTGCGGTTAAGTGAATTCTCCAATACCTGTATGGGACAGTTGATGTTAGGTTATTGTTTAAGAATGATTGTGGTCAACAATGTATTCAGTATTGTAATTCTGATTTCGCTGGAGACCTAGACAAACGAAGATCAACAACGGGTTACGTATTCACATTGGGTGGAGGTCCGATCAGCTGGAGGTCGATTCTACAATCGTCAATTGCTCTGTCCACTATGGAAGCAGAGTACATGGCAACAACTGAAGCTGTAAAAGAAGCTATCTGGTTGAAAGGTTTGTTAAGTGATTTTGGGGTAATCCAAGAGAACATTAAGGTTTTCTGTGATAACCAGAGTGCAATATTCCTTACGAAGAATCAAACATATCATGCTCAGACGAAACACATAGATGTGAAATATCATTATGTGAGAGAGATTATTGAGGGCGGTGATGTGTTATTAAAAAGATTGGTACTAAGAATAACCCATCAGATATTTTAACGAAGGTGATTTTTGGAATTAAGTTTCAATATTGCTTGAAACTAATTCAAATTCTTTGAATGTGTTAAGTTTAAAGAATTTTGAACTACGGTTGGCTTGATCCCAAATTTTGGGTACTTAGGCAGTCATAAAGATATAGCCGCTTTGGGGATGATGGTTCATTAGTAGTCGGCTCAGATTTAGATAAATTTTCATTAGTAGTTAGCACTAAAAATACCAATTTTCAACAAACATGTAGCTGACATGCTTACCACAATTAGCATGCAAGACTTTCAATTTGGTAAGTAGAGTTTGGCACCGAAATAAAACCGAAATAAAGAAAATAGTGCCAAATTATTGAATTTTTACCAATTATTGAAGACTTTTGTTGTATGGTTGGTGAAGTTTTTCTTACAAATAGCAAGAACTTATTTATTTCTAATGCATTCCAAACTTGAGAGAATTTGAGAAAGTTTCAAATTCAGAAAGAAATAATTCATTAGAAAATTATTTTGAGAGTGAACAATTGGAGAGTGTAGGCAATTGAGAGTTATTTTTCTTTCAAGTGTGTATTAGAGTACTATGTATATTTAGGTTATGGGAAGTGAGCTTCTTTACTCAAATATTGTACTATAAATAATTGTTAATAATACAATTATTTTCTTTTGCTCTCGTAAACGTAGGCATAATCGCCGAACTACGTTAAATTCTTGTGTTATTTAATTTTATAATTATTTGGTGTGTTTGATTCTATATTCCGCGCACAATATGTTTTTACTTATAAAGAAACTTTACGCCATTAAATTAGCATGTATCATTAAATCTAAATAAAAGCATCTAACATAAAACCATATAATAAAATCTAGCAGGGTTATAGGTAACTAATCAAATTGACAGTAAAGAGATGAAGTGACCCTTTGAGAGTGTCGCCTCTAAGATCTAATATTGATATTACTTGATGAAATTTTAGCTGTCGATTATGGATCATTTTCACCACTGCCAAGAATGTTGCCCACGAGAATACCAAAACCAACAAAAGAGAAATTTTTATAGTAGATAAGGGTAATTCTGATGATGCTATTGCCGTCACAGGAGAAGAAATGAGCAGATCAAGAAGACTTGAATTAATAGTCTCTGATAAGCAACGAGCAGATTAAGAAGACTATCTAAACTTAGCAGCTTGAGCTTCTGATAATTAAGGCAATGAAAGAATTGTTTAAGGACTTTGTTTTCGTTAATTCTAAATTTCATGAATTTTTTTTGTAAAAATTATCAAAAAGGTCCCAAATCTAAATTCAATATGATTTGATTTGATGTAAATTCGAATTTTAATATAAATTATTTTAGATCAAATTAGATTAGATTTAAGATTTGAATTAAAATGAGATTATTTTTTTTAAAAATCTAAATTATCCAAAATCCGATTCGAATATGAAACTACCTAGATCTATATGATCAATAGTTACAAGTTCTGAACCGTTTTTGGTTTAGGATTCTCTACACCAAAAGATAATTAAGGTATGTTTGGGATTGAGGTCTGTAGCTTTTAAATTATAGTTGCTATGGAAAAAAAATTGTAATTATAAAATAAAAGTTAATAATATGTAATAAATATAATTTTTAAATAATAATTTTAACAAAATTATTAAAAACATAATAGATTTTATATCAAGTAAAAATCATATTAACATAGCTAATATAGCTTAAAAGTTACAGCAGTTAGTGTTTACCAAATACTTTAGTGTTGCAGCTTAAAAACTACAGCTGTCCAACCTCAATCCCAAACATACCCTTAGTCAAATTTTTAATTAACTTTTTGTTATTATTATTATTTTTATTTCAAAATTAAGAAAGCAAAAATGATTAATTTGCAAAAATGAAATATACGGTGTCTTGTTGGTGAAGCAGGTTCTTTATTAGGAGTGCCACGTGACTGCCTAGCTTCCTGCTGGTGTTTTTTCTTTTGAAGAAAAGCAACATATTTATTTTTGATGATTTATTACCCGAACCCGACCCAATTTATAGATATGAACTCCATTTAAACTCGAATCGGCTCGAAATATAAGTTCGGATTATTTTTTCCGAATTTGATCGACCCTAAACCGGATCGAGTTTATCCTATCTCGAATTTGTCCACACCTATCAAACATGCTCTAAAATTATTTTTGTATCTTATTGCCATTTATATAAAATTCTGAAAAAGAGAAAACAAAAATTAAAACAAAATTTCAATCGAGCCCAACAGTGCTAATTTTCTCCTGGAATCCAGAACTCTTTCAATTTTTTGAAATATTTGGCACTGAATTCGATCGAGAACCACCACGACGCTGGAACGGAATTGTGCCATGTGGCGGTTGATGAAGAAAAGTTTCGGCGGCTCTGTTGTTGATGAGGTGCAAGATCTGATCCTGTGAAAATTGTTGCTATTGCTAATTTTTTTACTTTTTTAAGTAATTTAATTTGAGAGATAGATTCGATAAACAAAAGAAAAAATGAAATTAAAATAAAGTGATATGATTTAAACAATATCTTTTTGTGCATGGTGAAACAAGCTATTATTTGTATGAAGATAGGAAAGTGTTTGATAAAATGCGATGTTATATATATAGTGGAGATTGATTATTGCCAGCTATTTTTGATAATGTGAGTTTTGAGTTTGACTTGGCCGAGTCACGTAACGAGTTAACACCAGTTGACTCGTTAGTAGCAAATTTCTTTGTGTACTTTACACTATTGTCCTTATGGTAAAGGTTTTGAGAATTCATTGTCTTGTTTGTTGTCCTTGTTTTGGGTTATGAATTACTTGGCTTTTTGGAAATATTGGGAGGATTGAAAATTTTTGTTAACTACTCCATCTAAATTATTATTTTGTCTGACTGACCAAACAATACATTGCAGCTGTCTCATTGTTTCTGAGAGTGGAGATTTTAGAAGGAAAATCAAATGGAGGACACCGTAGGACAAGTCCTTTATGAGACACGTTATCATGCTTCGAAGCCATACACTTCGAACTACCCTCCTCAATCAACTCAACAGGTCTCACATTCAATTTATTGCATTTCCTTTATTTCACTCTATTAAACCTTTTGTTTCATTTTCAGAATTGATTATTTGCATGGTAAGTTTTCTTAATTATTTGTTGAATCCAGGTAAATGAAGGAGTAAAAGGCAGTATCCTATCACATCTTTCAGTTCCAGGTACTTCCAAGCTTAGTAATTTACATTTCTATATGATTTCTGTGGTTTGGAGGCATGTTTAACATTTCGGGGTTAAGGAATTGTCTGAATATTTTTTGTTTACATTTGTTAAGGTTGCTTAATCACTCACATATTCATATCAATATTAATTAGTTGATTATGTTTCATTATTAACCAAAGAATTAGAGAAACTATGGTTGTTTCAGTTGTTTGAGTTTGTTTCTATAACACCTGGGTTTTTGTTTTGTCTGTTTCGATGTATCTTGTGAGTAAAATTAATCATCCTTTAATACGAAAAATTTTTTTGTATTAATGTTATGGCGTCGCTGATATAATATCCTTTTCTTTTATACTATTTTAAAGTTTGCCCAAGGCATTGCTGAAGGGGCCTGCCGTATGAAGTGGCTGAGATTTAGATTTCTAGACTGTACTCTTTACTTGTGGAAATAATAATATAACATGATGGATTAAAGGAAAAGCATTTATGTGGTAACCTAATAATTTTCAGTGTTCATTCTTTTCTAGTTTTGTATATGGGAAGAGGGCATAGTTATTGGTTGTGTTTCTAGTTACTATAAGCTATCCAATAGTATCATACTTGGTGCTTATCATAGCTTTAGAAGGCTGTTTTGGGATTTCATGCTCTTTTGAAATTGTTTGGTTGCAATAATTTATTTATGATGTCCCTTTGTTTTTACTTCCCTTACATAATGAAGGTCTAAGCAAACTTAGAGAGAAATGGAGCATGTATAGGCAACCAAGGAAAACTAAGAAACAGGTGTCCTTGTTTATCTCTCCAAGAGGTGAACGCGTGGCTGTGGCTGCTGGCAATCAGATTACAATTTTGCAGAAGAATGATGACTACAAGGAGCCGTGTGGCATATTTAGCTGTAAGATTTAATTTCTTTATATTAAAGTATATTCGTGATTTGCACCAGATTTTGTATTTGTTAGCTAACAGAACCTAGGAATTGGTTTGCTACATGGATGGTAAGATTGATTTTCAAATAAAAAAATTAAGCTGTCAGTTCTTGTTCTTTTTTCTTTCACTCTTAAGTTTTCCCTTTAAAATTGCCTCGATGATTTAATTTCTCTCAACTGGGTTTCAAAACTTTTCCTTGTAGTTAGCATGTAAAATATGTGCTCATAAATACTCATAGTTGACCTTATAGAACAAATTATATTTGAAAGTGCGGATTGTGTAAATCTTCCAGAGTGCATTCTGAAATCATTTTTAAAATTATTATCTGATGATATATTAACCTTCTATTCCAAAAGTAATATTGTTGATGCTTTGTTATTTTCTGGATGAGACCGTTTAAAATGGTTGTCAATGGCCCTTCTCTCTGACAAGTGTGAACAAACATTTACACTAATGTTGAATATAGCTGACAAGGCGAGTGATGCTGTTGATGTAGTGACTAGCATTCTTGTAAGCCTCCTCATGGATATTGTAGAAGCTTGTTGTGGTATTTGAGTCCTATGGTTATTGAGTACTACTTGTAGTTGGAAAATCAAGGCTACCAACATCATGATGACGATAAGAAAGAAATTTTTTTAGGACACTGCAGTGACCTGTAATATAGCCCAGTAAAAGTCATTTCCTGCAAGTTTGTTATTGCAAGTTGAATAATATGGATGGTTAATCATTGGAGTATGAATTGTGAAATGGACTAATTTTGGATAAATAGAAAGTACTTTTCCACAAGTGTTATGAATCCTTTCAGAGCATTCTTCCAATTTTTAAAATTGTGATTGCCTTTTACTCCACTTTTCAGGTAGCGGCCTTTGTGCATCAATTTATGGAGCTTGGTCAGAATCTCACGATGTGCTTGGAATTGTTGATGAGAGTCATACAGTCTACTTTATTAAAGCAAATGGTGAAGAGATAACAAGATTCACAAATAAGCATTTGAAAGTGTCTTTACCAATAATTAGTTTGATTGCACAAGATGAAACTGATGTACCGAGATCTTGCTTGTAAGTGTTCCTTCTGGCCCCCTGTCATCTGTTTAGCAGCATTGAGCTCGGCACAGAAGGATGTTTAATGTTTGCAAAGATGTATTTTAATAATCTTGAGTTTGTGATTGAAGTTTTCAAAGTTCCTCGGGTTTTTCTTACTCTATATAATCTTAAGTTACATTCTTTTCTCTGAATTCTCTGAAGCTATATTGAAAGTGCTGCTCAATTTGTGGAACTTGTTTTCAGGTGTAGCTTCACTGTTCTTACATCAGATGGATTCCTTCATCAAATTGAGATCAGCCAGGATCCAAGTGCCTCTATTTCTTCCGCAAGTGCTTCAAGTAGTGGATTAACTTTGAGGAGGCAGTTTCCTCAGAATGTTATCTGCACTGACTATTATCCCGAACTTTCTTTGTTATCTGTTGTCAGTAATGCTGACACTAGTTCGCTAACCTCTAGTGGGAATTCTGGTATAGTTTCATATTATCTATTTTCCTTTTGCCCAAATAGAACTTTCTAATAATTGAACTTTTATAAGCCTGGTTTGCAACTGATAAGGCATTGACATCCGCATGGAAAGAAACAGAATGATCGGATGGACTTTACAAAATGTTTTTTCCCATTTTAAGTGGTAGATATTTTATGCCAGCAGTTATGATTTTCATTTTTGTTTTAACTATGTTTCATCGACCCTCGTCCTGTCATTCTGAAAGCTCTAGTTGGTCCTAAACTTCTGTGTGCATGATCTATATGAAAGCATGAACCTTTATGTTCTGTGTATGGGGCTCAGGGTCTATGACATTTAACATGTGTGGTCAGTTATTGTTAAGACTGTATCATCAATCCTCAGTTGTTTTCTCGGAAATGAAAAGGGCCTTTTATCATGATATTGGACTTGCCAATATCTTTATTTCATTTTTCCTTTGATTAGTTTTTTTTTTTTTTTTTTTTTCATCCAGGGCTCAGTTGCATTTCTCTTTGGCGTAGATGTCACAATTTAGAACTGGAACAATTGTATACTACACAGATTGAAGGGTTATATTGCCAACCAAAAGTTCACGAGGTGAAGCTAGCACATCCAAAGGTGCTAATTTCACCACAGGGGAAATTTATTGCTACTTCTGATATGACTGGATGCTTGTACATTTTTGAGATGGATAAAGATAACTTTTCCTTGTCAAAATTTACTTATGGAGGGAGATTTGATTTACAAGTGGCTGATAGTTTATTAGACGGAGTGACGAATCCTAATAGTGATATTATGGATTTTACTTGGTGGTCTGATAACATACTTATTCTTGCCAGAAAGAGTGGCATCATTACAATGATTGACGTCCTTAGTGGTTTAAAAGTTAAAGAGACTGATCCTGTTTATGCCATGCTTGTTTTGGGAAGAGCACAGAAACTTCAAGGTCATGTTTTTCTTTTAGAGAGTAAGTCACTTGAAGAGAGATTCATTGTATCTAATCACGACAGAGAAAAAGTTGAATCAATTCATATGGAGCAGTTCACTGAAGAAATATTTAATCGATGTGGCAATTCTATGTTGTACTGGAACTTAATATCATTTTCAGAGAGATCTGTTCCTGAAATGTATAACATTTTAATCAACAACCGCAAGTATCAAACTGCTATCCACTTTGCTAGTTGTCATGGGTTGGATACTGATGAAGTTTTAAAATCGCAGTGGTTGAATTCTAGTCAAGGAACAGATGAGATAAATATGTTTTTGTCAAAGATTAAGGACCCAGCTTTCGTACTTTCTGAATGTGTGGATAAAGTTGGACGAACAGAAGATTCTGTGAAGGCTTTACTTGCACATGGGCTACTCCTAACCAATCAGTATAAGTTCTCTGAAACAGAAGATGATGAATATAGCCAAATTTGGGATTTCCGTATTGCTAGACTTCAGTTGCTACAATTGGGAGACAGGTTGGAGACATATCTTGGGATAAACATGGGCAGGTATCACACTGTCCTATGCTATCATTTTTTATCTAGCATAAATAGTTAAATTCCACATTTTAATAATCCAACGTATGATTGCTGGTTTTAGGCTGTTGTTACTTTTCGTCCTCCCCCCCATTTTTTTTTTCTTCTTTTTCTAATTCATCTTGTAAACCCAATGTCAATGTGGATTGCTTTGCAGAAGGTTGAGGATGAGTTAAAAAAAAATGCGGATTTGCATAATGAAGATTACCTGTATTAATTATATGATTATTAAGACTACCTGTATTAATTATAATTTTATCAGAATTTGGTTTTCTGATGAATCGATTTGTTTATACACATTGTTATGCTACAGTTGATATTAGGGATACTCTCTTTAAAGGATTTCTAGTGCTTTTGCTATGCACACCAGGCTTAAGCTAGACCTGTTTCCATGTAGAGGGTTTCTGTAGAAATTTTTCATCAATCATATGAAATAATTTCACGGAGCTATTCCTCTTTCTTTACCTATATGAAGCTTGACCAAATTCTTGTATTTACCAGTGTTGCTATGTCTTTTAAACCCACTTTCATCATCATCCCTCCTTCGTGATCTTTTCTCATTTTATACATTTCAGTTTGGACAACCCCCTTCCCCCCTCTTTCCCCTTTGACAAATGTTAAGGAATTTATTAAATACTGTCCTTGTGTTTCACACTGAAGTTGCCATTCAGTTTCTGTACAACTGACATTGCTGATTTGATGCTGTAGTCCCCATTAGCATATCACATTTGTGTTGAATAGGGATATGCTTTCTTTTATTTGACATATACTACTAGAATTTTATTTATATCATTTATCGGATGGTTTCTACTGACTGACATCTTATTGACATAGTCTTGTGCAGGTTTTCTGTGCAGGATTACAGCAAATTCCGTGTTATGCCGATTAATGAAGCAGGATTAAATCTTGCTGAAAGTGGAAAAATAGGGGCCTTAAATCTCTTGTTCAAGCGTCATCCTTATTCGGTGGCTTCTTCTGTGTTGCAAATCTTAGCTGCTATTCCTGAGACTGTTCCTGTTCAAACATATATGCAGCTGCTTCCTGGAAGGTCTCCTCCTACAACTGTTGCTATGAGAGAAGAAGATTGGGTTGAATGTGACAGGATGGTAAGGTTTATTAGAAGATTACCTGAGAATCATGAGATCGGTGAACAGATTAGAACTGAGCCCATTGTCAAACGGTGCTTGGGATTTCTCTGGCCATCAATTAATGAACTTTCAATGTGGTACATGAGTAGAGCTAGAGATATTGATTGCTATAGCGGGCAGCTGGACAACTGCCTCTGCTTGATTGACTTTGCTTGTCGCAAGGGTCTCACTGAGTTGCAACAGTTCCTTGAGGATACATCATACTTGTACCAACTCGTTTATTCTGATGAGAGTGATGGAGAAATAAGCTTCAGTATGAGTCTTACTGCCTGGGAACAATTATCTGACTATGAAAAATTTAATACAATGCTCAATGGAATCAAAGAGGAAAATGTGGTCAAAAGACTACGAGATAAGGCAATTCCATTTATGCGAAGTAGATCTGATGATCTGACATCAGATGGTCAAGAGCAGGTTATGGTTAATCAATCTTCTGCAGATCATGAGAAGGATGAGTCGTTTTTGGTTAGATGGCTCAAGAAGATTGCTTTAGAGAATAAATTAGAAATATGCTTGATGGTCATTGAGGAAGGGTGTACAGAGTTCCAAAGTAAAGGATTTTTCAGGGATGAGAGTGAAGCTATTGATTGTGCTCTGCAATGCATATATTTGTGCACAGCTACGGATAAGTGGAGTACCATGGCTGCCATATTGTCAAAGCTTCCACAAAAACAAGGAAAGTATTGTTTTAAGCTTCGAAATATGACAGTTGAGAGTATTATTTTCCAGATTTTTGTTGATATGACTTAGTGTCATGTCTGTCTGTAAGTCAAGCTTTAGTGTCATGTCCGTCTGTATGTCATGCTACGGTATAATTTTGGATGAATCACTGCTTGCCTTATCTACGAATTATTGGGACTTTACTCCTTTCATATTTCACCTAATCTTGTTTACAATGCATTACCTTCTAGATAAAATGCTCTGAATTTTCTCTGACTTCATGTTCTTTGGCTGATGCCAATAATTGTCTAACGATGATTAAGTAATTACTTCCCTGCACTAGATGATTGTTGGATTTGGAAGGCATTTCAATTTTTACTAATGATACTGTGGGTACCAAGGAGAAGTAAGGGGGTTGCAGCTTAGTCCCTGAGAAATATCTTGTTCTTGAGCATAATAGAGATCTTCAAATTTGCAGATACTGAAGTACGTAACAATGGCCTTGAGAAAAGACTCAAAATGGCAGTGGGCCATGTTGAAGCTGGGAGACTTTTGGCATTTTATCAGGTATTCTCTTATTCTCCAATGCTTTTGATTTTCAATAGTGGTGGTAAGTGCTAATCATGTGTCCTTTTCAAGTGCTTGATCTTTAGAAATCATGGTAATTTTGTACATAGAGGAAATTGGCAACTAATGCTGACAGTAAGTTAGTTCTTTGGGGACATGAAACAAAGTTGTCATATATATATATATTTCCTCTCTCCTACATGCTCATTACAAGATGTTGGTAAAATGTTGATTCTTTTAATAACTTTCGAATCATGGAAGCCAATATGTCCTCTACGGGCATATTGGTTTGTGTTTCTTTTCATCTGTTAGGGATACTTGAACCAATCGGCATGGTCCTCAATTTTGGATTGGGCCAACCTGTGCAGCTAGGGTTTGTCCTGTAGGAAACTTGGGGCTGTTTTAAGTCTGTTACTTGGTAAATGGTGGTGAATTTGATACTTGGAATGCTGCTTACTTCCTCTAGGGTTGCTGTTGAGGATGATGTTCTTTAGCACGTTGTTTTTGGACCATTATTAAATAAATTATTATATAATGAAAATGAAAATGTAAGCAAACATAGGACTCAAGTAGAAAGTAAAATGGAGAAGAAATGGAATGCTTAAAAGTGTTATATATGTCTAGGATCTAGCTAGTTGAGCCTTCCTTGCGCACCTTTTCTTTTTTTTTCTTTATTGGCCATTGGCCCAGCCTTCAACCATTGACCTTACCTCTGTGCACCCTCCCAGATTGATCTTTCCTTTCATTAAGTGATCTTATATATATATACACACACATTGGCCTGCACTTTCCTCCCATCCATTCTAAACTGGCCTTTGCTAATCAAATGCCCAAGGCTTTCCACACATGTATTTATGTTAAGAAAAATTAGAATTGTGCCTCACAAATGGCCAATAAATAATAGCCACCAATACATGCAATACCACATCATGACCACTTCATTCAATTAGTTCACTAAATGATGGGTGCATAGTTTGTTGGATGCTTTGGTGGCCATTATTTTATTGACCATTTGTGAGGTACAATTCTACTATCTTTTTTTTTTTGCTTCAAATACGTGTGTAAAGCTTAATGAAATACATGCATTTTCAAACTATTTGGTGATTATGCAGATAACTTTTGGATTTCATTACTAATATTCTGTCATTAATAATCAAAGCCATTTGATAGTGTGGTGAATGATAACTACTATGTTCTATGACTAGTGATTTTGCATAAACTTGAATGTAACCAATATTTTAGATTTAAATAGTACTTGTTTGTTTTCAGGTCCCAAAACCAATGAACTTTTTTCTAGAGGCCCATTCAGATGGAAAAGGTGTAAAACAAATTCTTCGTCTCATACTCTCAAAATTTGTTCGACGACAGCCTGGACGATCTGATAATGACTGGGCAAACATGTGGCATGATATGCAGTTTCTACAAGAGAAGGCTTTTCCTTTTCTTGACCTAGAATATATGTTAACGGAATTCTGCAGAGGACTGCTGAAAGCTGGGAAATTTTCTCTTGCATGGAATTATTTAAAGGGTACAAGTTCAGTTGCTTTAGCACCAGATAAGGCAGAAAATCTTGTTATCCAAGCTGCAAGGGAGTATTTTTTCTCGGCTTCTAGTCTTTCTTGCACAGAGGTAAATGTGCAGATTACTTAGGATATCCCAGAGCTACTTCACGATTTAACTTTAATCTGTGTTCTTTTTGTCTTATTTGAAATTAAATTTTATGTCTCATTTAGCTATTAGATTCACTATACACATATTAGTCTCTAAATATTTTGCCTTTGCACAAGTTTTTTTCTCCAATTCCTTGAAAATTTTAAATCCTATGTCATGCATATTATTCAGAATCCTTATTAAGTTATTCTATTCATTTCAACAAATGATTATTGCCGAGTTCATGCTGCAGCAATATAAATCTAGTTTTTCAATTGAGCTATAAGCTAAATGCTTCATGAAATCGAAATCAATTTACTCTAACAGATTTCTTGCATTTCAATATTTTGATGTAACTTCCTTTTTCTGTTGCGTCAATGTGTTGCAGATTTGGAAGGCTAAGGAATGTCTGAATTTGTTACCAAGTAGCAGAAATGTTAAAGCGGAGGCTGACATTATTGATGCAATTACTGTTAAACTTGTTAACCTTGGTGTGACACTTCTACCTATGCAGTTCAGACAGATAAAAGATCCAATGGAGGTTATTAAAATGGCAATCACAAGTCCAGTTGGAGCGTATCTACATGTTGATGCACTCATCGAGGTTGCCAAACTTCTTGGATTGAGCTCTCCAGAAGATATATCAGCCGTGGAGGAAGCTATAGCTCGAGAAGCTGCAGTTGCTGGTGATCTGCAATTGGCATTTGATCTCTGCCTTGTTTTGGCAAAGAAGGGACATGGTCTCATCTGGGACTTGTGTGCTGCAATAGCAAGGGGTCCTGCCCTTGAAAATATGGATATAAGTTCTCGAAAGCAGTTACTAGGTTTTGCCTTAAGCCATTGTGATTCAGAATCAATAGGCGAGCTGCTGCATGCATGGAAGGATCTGGACATGCAAAGCCAGTGTGACAATCTGATGATGCTGACAGGAACAAATTCTCCCAAATTCTCAGTTCAAGGGTCCTCAGTTATCTCACTTCCAGGCTACAGTGTTCAAGATATACTTAACCTAAAAGATTGCTCTGAACTGGTTGAAGGGATCAGTGGCAATGATCAAGAAGTTCATCTCAATAACATAAAAAGTACTCTCTCCATTGTAGCAAAAAACTTGCCTATTGTCTGTGGGATCAACTGGGAAACACTTTTGGCAGAAAATGGTAAAATTTTGTCCTTTGCAGCCTTACAACTTCCGTGGTTGCTTGAATTAAGTAGGAAAACAGAATATGGCAAGAAAATGACACGTGGCTTAATTCCCGGTAAGCAGTATGTGAGTGTAAAAACACAATCTATAGTCACTATGCTATCTTGGTTAGCAAGGAATGGTTTTAGTCCCAGAGATGATTTGATTGCCTCTCTGGCAAAATCAATTATAGAACCTCCCGCTTCTGAAGATGAGGACATTATGGGCTTCTCCTTTCTGTTGAATCTCGTGGATGCTTTTAATGGGGTAGAAGTAATTGAAGAGCAGCTGAGAATGAGGGAAAACTACCAAGAAATTTGTAGCATGATGAATGTGGGATTGACATATAGTTCATTACACAACTCTGGAGTTGAATGTGAGAGTCCTTCTCAGAGGAGGGAGCTGCTGTGGATGACATTTAAAGAGAAGCTCACACCATTTAGTTCCGGTGAATGGCTTTATTTCTTTTTCTGAAGTTCTAGAATGTAGACTGCGTATTTATTTTATATGACATCTGATTTTCCATGCCCTGTGGTCTACTGAAACCCATAAGTCATTATAATTTATTAGTAATGCTGTATTAATTTTTTTTTTTTGGGTTATTTCTTGAGGTTAGGTGAGTTAAACAAAATTGACAAAGTACATTCCACGTTCTGGCGAGAATGGAAACAGAAGTTAGAAGAAAAAAAGTGTCTGGCAGATCATTCGAGAGTGTTAGAGCAAATTATTCCAGGAGTTGAAACTGCACGCTTTTTGTCTGGTGACATGGACTACATTGAGAAGGTTATTTCCTCTCTGATTGAATCGGTAAAGCTGGAGAAGAAGCACATTTTGAATAGTGTGTTGAAATTGGCTGAGACCTATGGCTTGAAATGCAGTAAGGTGTGTAAGGTGGAATGCTCCATGCACTTGTAAAAATAGAAGATATATGAATGTCTGTGTCACCCAGTAGATGATTCGTTTGCCTTCGATTTTGCAGGTCTTACAGCACTGTTTGAGTTCTATCCTTGTTTCTGAGGTTTGGACTAATGATGATATAAATGTTGAGATCTCAGAAGTCAAAGAAGAAATACTTGGTCATGCTTTGGAAACTATCAAAACTCTGTCCTTCATTATATACCCTGCAGTTGATGGGCGCAACAAGCACCGTCTTGCTTTCATATATGGCCTCCTCTCTGACTGCTACTCACAGTTGGAGGCAGCCAAAGAATCTTTACCAGAGTTACACTCTGTTCCAGCTGGTGCATCCACATTGGGGTTAGCTCATATGTACAGAGTCTTTGAACAGGAGTGCAGAAGAATATCCTTTATTAAGAACCTCAACTTTAAAAACATTGCGGATTTGGGTGGTCTGAATTTGCAGGGTTTCAGCAGTGAGGTATATGCTCAAATAAGTGACTCTAGCTTGGAAGCCTTGGCAAAAATGGTGCAAACTCTGAGTACCTATTCTGAATCAGTGCCTGAAGGTCTCATATCATGGCGGGATGTTTACAAATATTATATACTGAGTCTGTTGACAAATTTGGAGAGTACAGCTAGAATAGATTCTAAGATTAAAAGCCCTGAAAACTTTCAGGGCTTTATTAATCAACTTGAGCAGTCCTATGATTGTTGCAGAATGTATATTAGACTTTTGGCGCCTTCAGATGCTTTGGATATAATGAAGCGGTACTTCAACGTGATTATACCCTTGTATGGTTCATATGTGAGTATACCAGATAATTCTACATGGCAGGACTGCCTTATATTACTCATGAACTTTTGGATAAGACTGACTGAAGAAATGCAGGAAATTGGGTCCCGTGAGATTCTGGTGGAAGATCACAGGTTCAATCCTGAGTGCTTGATAATTGTTTCAAAGGTTTTGACAAAGTTGGTGATGGAAGACAACATCTCTCCAAGTCAAGGTTGGGGCACCATTATCAGCTATGTAAATCATGGTTTAATAGGTAACTTTGGTGATGAAATTTTCATCGTCTGCAGAGCTATGGTATTTTCAGGTTGTGGCTTTGTAGCTATTTCTGAATTGTTTTCAAAAGCAGTATCAGAGTGTAGTTCGACAACCGTTGATTCAAAATTGCAGGATCTTCCCCATCTATATTTAGATGTATTGGAACCCATTTTACAAAATCTTGTTAGTGGATCCCATGATCACTGTAATTTGTACCATTTGTTGTCTTCTCTAAGTAAACTTGATGGGGATTTGGATGAGCTGAACAGGATCAGGCATGTAGTTTGGGAGAGAATGGTCAAATTTTCTGAGAATTTGCAGTTACCAAGTCATATTCGAGTCTATACTATGGAGCTTATGCAATTCATCACAGGTGCAAACATCAAGGGTTTCTCTTCTGATCTACAGTCCAATGTTCTGCCATGGGAAGGGTGGGATGAGTTTCTCAATTCAAGTGAAAAAAATAAAGCTTCTGCCATTCAGGGGTTGTTGGAGCAAACGGATACTTGTAGCAGGTTTACGAATACCTTAGTTGCCCTTAAATCAACTCAGCTTGTGGCAGCTATCTCACCCAGCATAGAAATTACCCCTGACGATCTGAATAATGTCGAGGCAGCTGTTTCTTGCTTCTTCAAGTTGTGTGGAGCTGCCAGTAAAGATCCTCATTTTGATGCTTTGGTAGCCATTTTAGAAGAGTGGGAAGGACTTTTTATAATTAGAGATGAAGCAGCCTCTGTAGCAGCATCCGATTCTGAAAACAATTGGAACATTGATGATTGGGATGAGGGATGGGAAAGCTTTCAGGACGTAGAACCTACTGAGAAAGAAAAGAAAGATATTTCCCTTGCTGTCCATCCTTTACATATATGTTGGATGGAGATTTTCAAAAAATTTATAACAATGTCTCGAATTAGAGATGTGTTGAGAATAATTGATCGATCCTTGCCAAAATCTAATGGAATTTTGCTTGATGAAGGTGATGTCAGAAGCTTGAACAAAATTGTGCTGGAGGTGGATTGTTTTTTGGCTTTAAAGATGGTCATGTTATTACCATATGAAGGGGTAAAATTGGAGTCTCTAAATGCAGTCGAAGAAAAACTGAAACAAGGAGGCATCTCCAGCACAAACGGCAGGGACCATGAGTTCTTATTGCTCGTATTGTCATCTGGGATTGTATCAACTATCATCACCAAATCTTCTTATGGCACTGTATTCTCTTATTTTTGTTTCTTAGTTGGAAATTTCTCTCGCCAACTTCAAGAAACCCAGTTCTCAAGACTTACAAATGGAGGAAGAAACGAGTGCAGAAACAGTGAGACAGACTTGCATCGTTTTAGAAGAATCCTCTTCCCCTGTTTTATATCTGAACTTGTGAAGGCAGATCAACAGATATTAGCCGGATTTCTCATTACAAAGTTTATGCACACAAATGCATCTTTAAGTCTCATCAATATAGCAGAGGCTAGTCTTACTAGGTACTTGGAAAAGCAGCTTCAACAGGTACAACATGGAGAGCCTGCTCTTGATGGATCCAGTAGTGAAACATTGAAGAATTCTGTTTCCAGCTTGAGAGGTAAGATGGGGAATCTGATTGAATCCGCCTTGTCTTGTCTTTCTAGAAACGTTGGATGAATGCTGTCTTGGGGGCTTTTGGTTTGTATTAGACTTACACATGATTGTTGGCTAAATGCTTTTGTTTGGAGGGAAAGGGTTTTAAATTTTTTACATTTTTTTTTAATTTAACAAAATGATTTTGTGTACCCATCCTTTTACAAAATATAGGCATTTTATCTCAGTCAGAGTGACCTGTGTGAGATCGAATCAAAGATTTTAAAAAATTTATTTTTAGGGCAAGACTTGGACTCTATTTGATATCATTTTTAAGATAGAATTTATTTACAGAGTTTTTACTTTTTAAGAATTTTATTCAAATGACCAATAATAATCAATAACACGATATTACATCTGGCATAAGTACAATTTGTATGATAAGATTTAAGATTGAAAGCCCATGTTAGATACACAATGACATAATTCTGAATATTACAAATTTTGGTTACATAACTATTAAATATTACAAATTTCTATGAACAAAAGGAGGGAGAAGATTTCATCCATTAAAATTACGTGAGTACTGATTACAAATTTCTATGAACAAAAGGAGGGAGAAGATTTTATCCATTAAAATTACGTAAGAACTGAAGGAATTCTATGGGACAGGCCATCTATCCAACTCAGCTAATCGAGGTTTAACCTTATTTTAATTGGAGAAAAAATATAATGCAACGCTACACAATACTAACTACATAAAATAAAAACCACGAAATCTCAATAATAAAATTCATTACTCTTATTATGCATTTACTTCTCGGATTAGAGAATTGAAATTATTGATGGAGTTTATTTTGTAAAATAGAGACATAAATTAGAATATAAATTCGCAGGGTTCACTTAAATTTGAGAATGAATAATGAGAGATTTATTTTAAAAAAGAGGATTGTGAATTAATCTCCAATTCCTAGGATTGATTATTTGCCCCCTCACAAAATTAAAAAATTTCATTTTGCCCTCAGTTATAATTAGTTAATTATATTATAATTAATTAATTAATGTACTATTATAATTATTATATTATTTAATATTTTAATATATTATTAAAATTAATTAATTAAAAATATTTACAATTAATTAATATATTATAATTAATTAATATACTATTATAATAATTATTAATATAATATTTTAATTAATTATAATATATTAATTAATATATTAATATATTATTAACAATAATTATAAATAATAATAATTTTTGAATAAATAATCATTATAATTAAAATGTAAAATAATACTTATAACAATAATTTATAAAGTACTTTAAAATAATTTGTTATAATTTAACTCATTTCGATTCAAATTCTAAGACGAAGTAACCACGTTAATGATAATTTAGCTCATTTTGATTTCGAATTCTGTAATTCAAATATCATTCTTATTATATCTCATTTTCATTGCTGTCCATTTTAATTTCAACCCATTATTCTGATTCTATTTTAGTAAACCTATTATTAAATAAACTCTCGTTTTAGGACATCGTTTAACTTGTTGTGGGCATTGTTAACTCACTCAGCCCATCAGAACCTCAATACGCCATTGTCAAAGCCCCTCGACAACTCCAATAAAGGCAAATGCTTCTAATCTAAACATTGTAACGATTGCGATTCGGACATTGAAGTAACACCATCTATGTCATTGGTAGAACCTTGAGAAGGCAAGCCATACAACATCCAACAAAAGAAAATTTGTTATAACTAAAAACAGAAAAAAAAATTAAGACAAAAAATTTAAAATGACATCGGTCAGGGAGGGAAGTCACCCCCCGACTAAAAAATCCTTGTTTAACTATCGAGCACAACGACTTCCAACTACCGTTGCTTGGCTTTTTGCTGCGCCCCACTCCTTGTTATATTTCTCAAATGCTGGATAACACATGTTAAATTAACAAATAAGTTGTAAATACAAAGAAAAATATATAGTATTTTATAATAAAAATTTTGATACTAACAACAAAAACTGATGTATGTAACTATGATTAAATGTAAATATGATACCATAATTAAAAATAAGGCATTAATATCATAATTGAACATAAATTATGTAAATAAAATATAAAACTTATAAATTTAGCATAAAGTTACAAATCAACAATAAATGTAAAACATAAATTACATAAATGGAATATAAGACTTACAATGGTAAATTGGTGTATTATTAGTAAATTAATTAACAATAAGTATAAAATAAAATAAAATAAATTAATTCGAATTCAAGACATGTAAATAAAGATAAAACAAATAACTTAACATAATAGTGATAAATTGGTGTACTACTGATAAATAAAACAGATACGAATGTAACATAAAACTTATAAAACTTAAAGTTTAAAATAAAATATAAATTAAGTAAATGGAATATAAGACATGCAAATAAAATATAAAACAAATAAATTGATATAAAAGAGGTTATATTGATTTATTATTGGTAAATAAAAAAATTACGAATGTAATATAAAATTTATAAATCAATATTAAGTGTAAAATAGTAAATTAAAGACAAGAAAATGAAAGGTAAAAAAAAATAATATAAGAGTGGTACATTGATGTATTACTAGAAAACAAAACAAAAAAAATTAAGAATGTAATATAAAACTTGTAAATTAACATTAAGTGTAAAATAAAATATAAATGTTGTCGATTATACCTAAAACTTGTTCATAGAAGTTAAACTAAGTAAATTAATAGAAAAGCTTTTGAAAAAAAAATTAATCACATTATATACTTATTGATTTTGTTTCTAAATTGAATAATGATAGTTTTGAGTTTATATAATACATATGATAATATAAGTGAAATTGTATTAAGGATAAAAGTTATTTTTAAAATTAGATTTTGAAAACTATTCTCAATTTATTCAATTAATTTCAAACATGATATATTGATTGTTTTTATCAGCATCTTGTTAGCTTTTTATCTCTTTAGCATTTCTTAAGTCAACCCATGAATTATAAATATAATGAAAATGTTTTATTACTAATAATGAAAATTTTATTACCAATAGTGAAAACCTGTGATGGATGTAAAATGCATATTTGATGCAATATAAATGTGCCTTAAATATAAAACAACAATAATATACTAGTAAAGATAAAGTTATAAATTTATTTTTTGTACAAATTAATGTGGCATAATTCAATTGGTTGTATTAATTACTTCTTGGTCAACATAATTTATTTTTCTTATTTTATAATTTCATTCAACTAATGAGTTTATATCATTTTAACTTGTATAAGAATATATAACTCTATCATCACTCATAATATATATAGCATATGTTACACGTGTTTCAATAGTGCTAGTTATTTTATTTTAAATTAGAATTTGAATAATTCACCAAGTAGTAATTGAGTGTCATTAGGATTTTTACTATTTTATTGACACGTATGACGACATCTAGCAATAAACTGTAATCGTTTGCTTTTTTTAAAGCTTGTTGAGATAAAAGAGAAAGCATTGATTTGGCTAAAAACAAATTCATAGTAACATTTTTTTTCCTTAATAATATTTGCAGTAATTTAATAAGATATTAACACTTCCTCCAATAAGATTATTCATACTATCCACTTCAGATTCTATCTTTAATTTACAAAATAGACTTTTCTATGATATTGTATGTATTTTTACAGTATTAATAGTGGGATTAGTGTGGACCCTTAGATATAAAGTTTTAATTTGAATAATTCACTTAATATAATAGATAATTAAATAATTAATTAAAATATAACAGGTAACTTACATGTTATTGGCAAATAATATTTTTTAAAATTTTAAATTAATATTAATTTATAAAAAAATTATCCATACCCTAAAGGTTTACTTAAATAATCATACAAATCTCCTTAATTTCATGAATAGTCATACAGACCCTCTTAATTTCATAAATGACTATTATATCTTTTTATTAAAAAAACTTAAATAAATATAAGTATAGTAATAGGTTAAAAATAATAAATAAATATCATATGATAGAAATAAAATGTTATAATATATATAATTAATAAAATAATGTCTACAATGAAAATTTTGTCAATGTTAAGTCATTATTAGTCTACCTTGATAGATTTACTAAAATCTATTAATCCAAAAATTAATTTTAAGATTGATATTAATTTAGATATAATTAAATAAGATATTGCAAAATATAATATATATTTTGTAAATTACTGTGAATTTAGGCATAATAATTTAATATTATTAGTATGTCAAATAGATTTTAATATTATTAAAGAATATGAGAAATTAATAATTTTAAAATAATTTTTTTAATATTCAAAATATTTTATAAATTATATCTTATTTTATATATATTTTTTTAATTTTAAAGGATTCTATATGATTATTTGAGCAAAATTTAGTGGTGTGAGTGGTTTTTTCCATATTGATTTTATAGCATATTTAAAGTGTTATATCATTCTATATCATACATCATTCTTAAGATGTTAATTTTGTTTAAGTGATATGTTATTAAAAATTAGTCTTTGCATTTATAATGTACTATAACTTTAATGTAAAATATAATAAAAAAATATGAAGACATTTTAAGTAGTCAATTGTAGCTTGCTTTTATAAAATAGTATTATACAAAGACAATTGCTAAAATGTAATAAAAATTGTATTGAACTCTATCATATTTGGCTTGAATTTATTACTTAATAAAATTATGAAAGGCTGATAATGCATAGTGTGAGACACGTGGTAAAATTCAATTGCTCGTTAACTCTTACTTACATGCTTTACACCAATAGTTAAATTTATATTAAATATATTAATTGAAGTCCATAGTTTATTTCAAATAAGCCAGCATTAAAATCTTTCATAAGTTAAAAAGTTAGAAGAGTTAGATAAGTAAAGGGTTTGGCTGCTTGCACCATATATAACCAACACCGATAGTTAATTCTTACTTGCATGTTTTACAAAAATAGCTAATTTTATATTCAAGCCTTATAATTTATTTCAAATAAACTATCATTAAAATCTTTCCTAAATTAAAAAATTAGAAGAGTTAAATAATTAAAGGGATTCGCGGCTTGCATAAAAAAGGGACTCCAAATCTTTTATTTATCTATACATCATGAAACTTGAAAAAATCTTAACTAAAACTAAATGTCAACATGGCTGACCAAGTAAATTTTCATTACCAAAAGATATTAAACATAAAAAGTTTTACAAATGATATTGATTTAGTGGAAGCTAACCATCCAACTATAGATTAGGTAAGCATTATTCCACTAATCAAATCAAATAATGATGGGTATAGTGGTGGTGATATCCCTGCCGTTAATCTTGTTCAGCCTATTGCTTGGATTTGGGTGCTATATATTACCTGGGAATAGGTAAAGAGAGACAAGATATCAGAACAGATCCACAAGTTTTTGGGTGCCAGCTCCTTCACCAGGCACAGGCAGTGACGCTACGAACTTCACTTACCCTCCTCCAACTGCAACTAAATTCAAGCCTGATTATTTAGCCAATGTTTAAACTCTAATTAATTTCACATATTTTTTCCCTTCTTCTGCTTTGGGTCTGTACAAATGTTATTGTGACACTTACCAGTGTGTGTTCTTTTGTTCTATTTTATATGTGTGTAAGTGTGAAGTTCAAGTAATTGAAAAAGAAGACTCAATTAGACGTCAGCAAAAGTTGTAATCTCAATATGTGTTTTTGACACTAACTGTAATAAAATTTGTTCAATTAGGTCAAAAAGAAAAGAATTTAAAAAAAACATGAAAGAGTTTGCAAAGCCCTGCACCTCGTTAAGATTCTATATCTTACTTAAGGGTACCTTGCCTCATGGTTGCTCTCCCCTTTGATTTTTTCTGTATGGCTGGAAATTTCCGTGACCCTGTTAGAAGCCCCTAAGCTGCTGGCGCCTTTAGGCATGTTAAAGAATGATTTTAAGCAACGACGGACAGATCATGGCTACAAATACTAAAGGCGATAAATTGACAATACTTTCAACTAGAAGGACGAGTTTACGATTCTGGTAAATAGTTAATAAAAAAATTTCCTAGGTTAACGTTATACACCGCCCTTAATTTGGAAGGAGACTATTAAGTTATGAAAAACAAATTCAGTTTTAACATACGACTGGAATTCATAAGAATTCAATATAAAATCAATTTAAGAATAACTTACCGCAATACTTGTAAGGAATAACCTATCAAATCTCTTTTTTTATAATCATTAGGAAACAAAGACGGTCTTAAAAAATTCAATTGCAAACATGAACGTGAGAGATAAAGAGAGGTTGTATTTTACTATATCTTAATTTTAAAAAAATTAAAATCACCTTTTTAACCAGTTTTTTAACTGGTTAAAATATTTTTAAAATAATTAAAATTTTTCATTAATAAAAATAATATATATCATTGATTAAGTCTGACAATATATATTTCTTACAATATCGATGTGTAAAAAATATTACGGCATCATGGACGAGCCCTTACAAAATAGATTACCATGAAATTTTATTTTTTATTTTTTTTAAAGGAAAGGATAAATTCCATTTTAATCGAATTTTATAAGAAAATTATTTAAATTAACTATTATATTAATTTATCAACTATAAACTCAATTTAATCTATTAAAAATCATTGAAATCAATCAAGATCAAATTAGAATGTTGGGATTTTGAAGAATACCGATAGTCACATTGCAAATGGAATCAATGTCAATTATTGAATCCACTTAAAATACCAACCACCATTTTTTTGGCGTGCAATAAATTAACTACTTATAAACACTCATTAATCATGCCGTAATAATGTAATGCATGTGTCCAACACTTGACAGCGAAATATAAGCTATTAATCGAGCTGCTTTTGTAGAGCCATAATATTAAATTACATTAAAATAGTGGTATTGATCTATTATTTGGAATTACTCAATTGTCTTCTGACAATATTTTAATCCCAAAGACAATCACTACTGTCCAGGTTCATTGTAGCTAACTAGCTATCACATAAAGGAAAAAAAAAATGTGCGGGAGGTGGCGGGTAACCAGCTATTACAGAAATCTCAATCCATCCATAAATGAAGTAATTCGTGATAATATTTTCATCTATTCAAAGAGATTTCACTGTATTAAACTCAATTATAATAAATCTCCAAAACAATTCATATAATTTAATATTACAGAACATATTAACTTCTAGAGTTTTTATAATTAAGTTAAAAATCATCAAGCTCTAACATATAGGAACATACACAAAATTTTTATACCTAAAATTCTCCAGAATTGAAACCAACATAGATGAACTTAAATCAAAGTAGTAAACTCAAAACTAAACCCAATTTTTTCACTTTGGTAATGTAAGATGTTATTTTAAAACTTTTTATTTTAATTAAAGTTAATTAAGACATGTGTCTTAATTTTTTATTTCTATTATAGTTGTGATTTAGTCTGTATTTTTAAGTTAACTTAGGAAAATAATTTAGTTTGTATTTTCAAGTTAACTTAAGAAAATATGTCAACTCTATTATAAATAGAGAGATCTTATTATTGTAATTTTAACTTCAATTATTTAATAAAAACTCCTCCTTTATAATTTTCTTTTGAGTTATCTATTAAAATCTCTTTTATATGTTCGTTTGAATTAGAGCGTTATATAATCTTACTTAAAGTGATATTAAAAAATCTCATTAGGTCATTTAGATTAAAATTTATCTAATCACATTTTAATTAGAATATAATTTAATCGCGTTAGTTTCATCTAATACTAAAATAATATCTCATTTTTCCTATCTTATGAATTTCACTTCCACTACCCCACTCCATCATTTGGTCTTCATCGTGTCACACGAAGAAGTCTTTTAATGTCTTCAATTCACCTCACTGATCTCATGTAGCATAAAAAAGTTCGGTAAAATTGATGATTTTGTTGTTGAAAATGGTGAAATGAGAGAGAGAGAGAGAGAGAGAGGGCGCCGAGGAGGGAGAAGCTGTTATTGTAATTATTTAATAGGAAATTTATGGAAACAACCTAAAAACTTTTGCATATTTCAAATTTAACCCCTAAAATTTTTATTATCATAATTAGTCAAAACCAAATTTTTAGATCAAAGTGCCCCTCTCAGTCTGGCCAAAATTCTCTTACCTGAAGTGTGCGCAACTCAGCCGAAATCTCTCTCACCCATCGCTAGTAACATATAGTAAAATCAGAGTCTATCGTTGGCGGCCAGTATCACCAAAATACATTGAGCAGCCGGTAAGATCTGTGAAATTAAATATTGAAGTTAACAAAACCTAGGTTAGCTATTTGTTTTATTCTATTATTGTGTTGTGTTGTGGTAGTATATTGTTATTGTTTTTATTGTTGTGTTAATGTTGTTGGTGGTAGTGGTAGTAGAGGTTGTTTGGGCTGTCATTGTTGGTGAAAAATAAGTGCTGAAAATCACAAATTTTTTGTGCAATGGGCTGTCTGTTCCACAAAAATCAACACATCGCACAAAAAATCACATTGTGCTATCTTCTCACAGTTTGATTTTTTGTGTAATTGATACTTTCAGAAGTCATAACTTAGATATACATGTCCGCTTTCAGCGTATAATATACTATTTCGAAGCTTGCAACGAGACAAATAAAAAATTTTATGTGACTGAACTTGTCACATATAAAGTTACTCCATGGTCGAACTAAAAATGTGCTTAAATTTAAATGTGACAAGCACCTGTCATATATAAAGTTACCAATTGTACATAATCATAATATGTGTGGCGTCCATGTAAACTATACTTAATTTTTACTTTATTCTGTTTTATAGTGTGTAACCATATTTATTTTATTTTTTAATATTTTTCACGTTTAATAGATTCAATTGTGCTTCAATTATGTTACGATCGTTGGTGGGAGACGTTTAACTGTATAGAGTACGTGAATACGAAGAATACAATTTTTTTTTTGTTCGAAAAGATTTTTCATTTGATCAATTTATGGCAAAAGTGTATGGGATTTTGTAGATAAATGTTGATGAATATAATATCACGATGAAGACAACTTTGAGGTCTAGTAACATAATATATTATGCATATTCACTACATATGAACATATGTAATGATGAAATAGTCATGGTTGTATTACATATAACCGCTGAAGTGTTCAACTATGGATGCATTTAGATATTTGTTAGCATATATCGTCGAGTTCCGAACCAAGATCTTGAAACACTTGTGGAAAGTCAAAATTTTTGTAGAGCAAATGGCTTTGTCCTCAATATTAAAGAAGAGATGTTACTATAAATGATGTCATTAGTAACATTATTATCTACTCTATGACAATGACATTACATTAGTAGATGTTGAAGAATATCCGTTACCATTAGCAATGTCATTGGAGCAATATAACTCTCCATTGTACAACAATGATTTCCACAACAATAGTGATCTTATTAATGATATCAGCAACACTAGAGCAGGTAATGTTTGTGTAGAACCGTATAATAGTAAGAAGGACACTAATTTTAATAGTTCAGTTAATGAAAATGGCGTTAATCATTCTAATATTCGTAGTAATAATGAGAATGGGGCTCTTACTATAGCACACCTTTAGGTACCATGGCACACCTTTAGGCCCTTACTATGGCACACCTTTAGGCTCTTACTATAGAACACCTTTAGGCTTTTAATTGTGGCTGAATATGAGTATTCGTCTAACAATATAGACAGATGAAATAGTAGCTAGGAGGAGAAATTTGGCAGAAATAATAATTGTTCGTTTAGTGCCTCAGTCCGATTCTATGTTTTGGGTGGTGGTATTAAAGATAGGATAATTGATATATGATAAGACTTGCTCCTGTAGAGTATTCTAACTTGATCAGCTTGTCTGTGCACATGTAATTACTGTTTGCTTATCTTTCCGAGTGGATTACATAAGTTTTTGTTATGATTTTTACACTAAATAATCATTGGTGTTGGCTTATGCACAACAAATAGAGCTGGTTGGTGATATGACAGATTAAGAGATTCTAGAGGCAATACTAGAGATGAACGTTAACCCATTGGTAGAAGCATTATCGCCTTGTCATCGTTGAGAGCTCAAAATACCTTTTGTTAATGAGGATGTAAATTGGAGAACTGTGAAATATGGGCGGTGCAATAAACCAAGTCATAACTGCAAGAAATGTAAGAATCCAACTGTATTGAATCGAAGCTAGTTGTATCGTTCCAGCAATTATGTATTTTCAACACAGTTTTTTTTTTTTTGCGTATTGCACAAATTTCTAAAATGAAGAATTGAAGAATTTTATTTTATTTATTATTCCATAATATTTATTGCTTTAGGTATAGAATTACTCATAACTAAAAATACTAATATAATAAAAAAATTGTATAAACTGAAGTACATTTAAAACAAAAAAAACTCTATACATCAACGTTCAAAATACTATAATCCAATATCGCCATTAAATATATCCAAAGTAATCTTCTTCTTAAAGTACTATCTATGGCTTCTATTAAAATCAAGTCATAGTCTGAACATTAAATATATTGTAATCATTGACATAAAAATGTCGAATCGCCACTATCAGGCTCTTACCATGGCACAACTTTAGGTACCATGACATTCCAAGGGTCGGCACTCCACAGCTCATGTCGAATGTTGTAGAATTCAACATCTTTTAGCCATCAAGGGAAGATGACTTGAAGTGGCTTGAATTTATCCTTGTATGTTTTATCATCGTAAATAGCCACTAACAAGTCATAAATCCACATATTCTTTTTACGAATGTCCACTCGAACTACTATCCAATGATTATTGCCCAGATTAACATGAATGAATACCTACATACTTATAAAAATTATCTTAAAATTATCTTTTTTATTATATCTAAAGTCCTTTTTAAAAAAAAAAAAAAAAGAAAGTACATGAACTACTTCGTCTATGAATTATTTCGACATGATGTCTTCCCGCCTATCAATATAGCTATTCAAGTTATAGCTATATTGTAATGAATCAACATCACAATCTTTATCATTCCATAACTACTTCAAGAACATCTAGTAGATATATCACAATAAAATATAAGAAATTAACAAGATTCAAGGCATTAAGGGATAAGAAATTAAATGAACGATTATAAGTTTTATAAACTCATTATTCAAAAACCGCATCTGAGTGCATGACACGCTGAGACAAGACATTTGGGTATTGTCTCTGCTTTTCACTGATTAATCGGAGGTATTCATGGATATGCTATGGAGGAATAGAAATGTGTTGATTTATAATAGAAGACAATACACAAGACTTCAAGAAATAACACTTGTCAATACTTAGCCCATCTCTTAGCCATCCCAATAAAGTGTGGCCCAATAGTATTTGAAAAAATTTATGTGACTGTCAAATTGTGTGATCCATTGTGATTTTATCGACAAACCACTGATCAAACTCGTAAAATATATCGAGATCCTCTAGTCCTCTGAGTGGATTTATATCAACATTCGTTCTTTCGTTGGTCTCATGGTTAAGTAATGCGAGAATCGATAGAGGCTTCATGTTCCTTACTCTCTTTAAAGTGGGAATCATATAAGGACTATTAAACACGTATGAGGGTCGGTAGGAACTTCCAAACTTACTTATGCCTAGTGGCACCTCCATTAAGATTTGGACACTATCACCACTTAGGTCTCCGTATAAGTTATATAATGATAGAAAAGTGTGACCACTACGATTATAAGTACCATTATACATTCCATGATCATCCGCGTTTTGTTAAGGAAAAAAAATGCAAGATGTTATACGAGAGTCTAATCGGAGAATCATCGTATGGTCGTTTAGATCACCACCATCATATGAATTGAAAAATGTTATGATAGCTTGTCTATGCTCCCTTATCTCTTTGCACTCTGCCTCAAATGTCGACTTCAGTTCAGAAATGGAATGATCAATCTTGTTCATCCGTTAAATGACCAATCTTGTTCATCCGTTAAATGACATAATCAAAACGGAACTTTGTCCTCGATTATTATCAGGAAATAAAAATGTAATGAGATAAATTTAAAATCATATTTAAACAATGAAAATTATCGTTATTGAGAATGAATACCTCAAAGTTCTATGTATCATTAGAATCATCTGAACAGTTGTGACGGCTAGCCAGAGCACGCTCATCCTCAACGGGGCTCTGCTACTCATGCATTGTAGTCATGGTATCTTGAAGCTCCTATACTTCCTCTCGAATGGGCGGCGCATTGATTGTAGGTTGATATTGTACAAAATACATAAAAATAATAAAATAATTTACAAAATTATCAAGTTTCGATGATGTTTTAAATTATGTATATAATCTACTCAATTATACCTACATTACGAACCCATATTGGGATGTATATGGCACATCATTCTCCACAATCTTCTAATATTTTTTTACCCTCTCGTTTACATTTGGTTAGATGATTTGATTAATATTCCCCTACTATAGAGCAGATAAATCATATACTACTTAATAATATTATAGTTATTTGATGCTATAATATGCACAATACAAGTGTTGTCACTGAAAAACGAATGCACCATATAATAAATTATTTTTGGAGAAGCAATTGACTTCCACCTTAAGATGTAGGGAATCTTCTTCTTTGTTTTCATGGTCCACTTTGATAGCGTCCCTTCAATCATTTCGAAAAACCAAGCCTCCAGCAAGCAATTTATAAAATCATAAAAATTTACTTCTTGAATTTATTAGTAAAAATTTTATGAACTTCATTTTTTTTTTCCTAACCCACCTGAACCCCATAACTGAAGCCCTATAGATTGTATTTCTCAATATTATGAGAAGGATTTTCCAAGCAATGGTTCTTAAAATTTTTACCTTTCTGGTTCAATACATTATCAATACTATTGTACACCATTTGCCATTATATATTACCCAATGGACTGCTTCAAAAGTGAACGATATCACCAACATAATTCATCAATTAGAAATTAACTTGCCTGTTATCCTTTCTTTCATTAGTACTCTATTTGCAAAGTAATACAACGTGGTTTGCAGAGCATTAACATCGTCTATATTACAAAAATTCAAATTGGCAAAGACATCATCCTATTGTTTTAGATTCAATCTTTAAACCTACCATTAAAGTTAATAGTATTGATGGAGTAACCTATGGTGCACTGATGGAATTTTTGATATGATGTCTTTACCACTAGAAAGCCTCATAACTAGGCACCACTCTCCAATCGATAAATGTATCAAATGCTCTCCTATTTGAAACCGCAATTGATCTTTATCGGTTTTTCCATGTGCCACTTGTCTAAGCAACAAATTGTGGATTATAATACAACTGAATGTATAATTCTCTACATCCATGAAGAGCCTGAAAATATCACTCTTGAATAACAGCAATTGTTTTCGTGTTAACTTACTTCTTATGACTTTCGAAGACTATTTTAAATTTTGATGTCTCCATAATACGGCATGGGAAATGATCATCAAAGCCTAAGTTAATCATGCCCAGATTCTTCCATAGTGCAGGGGGATTACACTTTGCCAATTTCGTGTTCGCCATGTATTTATAATAAAATCTAAATTCTTTCTGTTATTAACATTTATCAAAGTGTTATAATAAAAATATTAAATAAAAATTATTAAAAAAATACACATAAACATAGATTGTGCAACAGAATATACATGTACACGAACTGTATTTTTATGCACGTAAGACAGTTGCGCAATGTGCGATGGGCTGCCCATCACACAAAATTGGTGCCATTACACCAAAATTTGCCTATCAAACACAACTTAACACAAGTTCCACCCACTCCCACACACAAACAACCCCCACCATGACAACCACCACCACCAGCATCATTATTCTCAAACTACTACTATCATTATTCTCAAATTTTATTCTTAACTAATGAAATATAAAGAAAATAGCTAACCTTTGTTGTTTTGGACGTGGGTTAGCAGTCGATGATGGGTAAACAATTTTGGCCATAACAAAGATTGCTGCCGATGATGGGTAGACTTCATTGGCCTTGAGAAAGAGATTACTGCTAATGATGAGTAGAGTTTTGTTGGTTGTGAGAGAGAGATTTCAGTGATGATCATGATTGGTTAGAGAGATTGCCGCCGATGGGTAGATTTTGTTAGCATGAGAGAGGGAACACGTTGAGAATCGTGAGAGCGAGGTTTTAAGAGGGGTGTTTTGGTCTCAAAATTAGTTGTTTGACTAATATTGATAGTAAAAAATTTAAAGAATTAATTTTAAAAAATTAAAAAGTTTTATAGTTATTTGCGTAAATTTTCCTTATTTAATAGTAGTAGGAATTCATTTTTTATGCATTTGATAAAAAAATATGTCATTTTTCTTTCAAATCCCAATAATCTCAATAATTTTTTAACAATATTAATATTTTGATGGTAAAATAATAACAATTAAAATATTACTTAATAAAATATAATTGACAAAAAATCTTGTCAAAGAAGTGATATGTTAAAAAATATGTGATAAATATTTAATTTTTTTTTTAAAAAAAACTAAGTACCGAGTTAACCCGTTACCTTATAATCTTTATTTCTCAACACAAAAATTACAAAACACATAATAATTCAATTTTGCTACAACACATTCATATATATTTTTTTAATTTTTTTTGTTTGTTTTGAGTAACATTAACATATAAATACAGCAAACTCATTTCTTTAATTCTTTCAGTTACCGGAAACCGTAGCTCCCTGTTGAGCCACAAGCTTCGGCCTCAGCTTCTCCTTCCACACATTGCCATAACAACCGGCATCACCACCCTTCCTCTTGGCCTCCACCACCACCAGCTCATCCGTTAACCGGTAAACATCAATTACCAAATCTAAATTACCATCATACCCAACCAGTCCAAGCCCCCACGCTTTCTTCTTCTTCACCTTCAACTTCTCTGCCTTGGCAAACTTCTCAACTCTCTCGATCAATTTCTCGGGCGACTTGCGGGATACGAAGCGCTCCCCATCGTTCACCGAATCGTACGAATCATCCAACAAACCGGACAAATCTAAACCGGCCGAGAACCCTATTATATCAAACGCGTTTAAATTACTACCCCATTCCTCACCCTCACCCTCACCCTTGGTCAAATCATCAACAATCCCATCGTCATAATCATAATCGTAGAATCTCAATTCTTTCAGTCCGCCCTTCTTGAACCACGGATCATGAAGAATCTGATCAACGGTGATCCTCGTGTCTGGATTTGTATCAAGAAGTCGCGACAAAAGTCGTTTGAGATCGCTAGACATCCATTTTGGGCACCGAAAGTCACCTTTATAAATTTTCTTGTACATGCTCATCAAATTCGGATCGTTAAATGGCAGGTAACCTGCCGTCAACACGAACAAAATGACGCCGCATGACCACACGTCAACCTTAGCTCCATCGTATCCCTTCTTAGACAAAATCTCCGGTGCCACGTAAGCAGGGGTCCCACATAGCGTGTGCAAAAGCCCGTCCGTACGAATCTGATCCTTCACGGCGCTGAGTCCGAAATCTGAGACTTTTAAATTCCCGTTCTCGTCTAGCAAAAGATTCTCGGGCTTCAAGTCGCGGTGGTAGACTCCGCGACAGTGGCAATATCCGACGGCGGATATGAGTTGCTGGAAATACTTGCGGCTCAGATCTTCGCTGAACCGGCCTTGGGCGATCCTCGCGAAGAGCTCGCCGCCTTTGACGAACTCCATGACGCAGTAAATCTTGGACTTAGTGGCTAAGACCTCGTAGAGCTTGACGATGTGAGGGTGGTTCAAACGGCGCATGATGGAGATTTCTCGCTTGATGTTGGAGACTAAATTGGAGGACATGATCTTCTTCTTGTTAATCACTTTGACTGCGACGCTGTGTCCGTTGCGGACGTCGCGCGCGTGATAGACTTTAGCAAAGGCCCCGCAGCCCAGGAGCTTGCCGAACTCGTATTTTCCGAATAAGGCATTGGCGGCGTGGGCGCGAGGATTTTCTGAAACATTGTGTCGTTCGATCTCTGACATAACCAGAGATCGAACCTGTGGCGATGAAGATGACAAAGCTAATGAAGAATAAAAATGAACTAACTGAATTAAAACCTTTGAGGATTTAATAAATGAAACAAAGAGCCGCTGGGAGAAATTCTGATAAAAGTATAAAATCGAAGTTTCGGGAGCTTTTGCACTATTTATTTATTTATTGGAAGTCTGGGTTTGTTGTGTTTGATTGATGACAATGTGTTATCTTTTTCTTAACGCGGGAGAAAATAAGCTGTTTGGTTCTTTATATTTGTTTATTGATTTATTAACTATGGGCTATTCAAAAGACCACAATCGCCTTAAATTAGTGGGTGGGTGGATTGTGGTTGAAGGCTGTTTTAGTCATTGTGGAAAGGTATGGGGACTTATATGGTCTAAATGAAAAAGTTACGTATTTATTTAACAAAGTATGTGAATTTTGGTCAGTTGGTCTAATTATAGAGATTGAAAAGTCAGCGAAGAAAGAGATGAGATGACACGTCGGTGCCGTCCGCGGTTTCAATGGCATTTTTAGACCGGACAAAATAGTGATAACAATAGAAAGCTTAGACGGGTTAATAACCTGCCTTTAAAGATAGTGCATTTCTCTACCCTTATTTTCTTAGACATGTATGGTAGAGTGGGATTACAGTTTTTTTTTTTTTTTAAAAAAAATTATAGATTTTCCATACAATTAATTGAGTAATTATATTGAGACCAAGCCTAGCTGCTTCACTGATTAATAAGTAGTCTTACCAAGACATATTTCTTGGGTTCGAGTCTCAAAAGTCAATTAATAGCAAGTAAATAGTTAAAATAAAAATATTAATTGATGGAGCTATTTAAAGGGAAAGAGCAAGTTAGAGGTAGTATAAACTTAAAAATAATAAGTGGTCGTCGACAATCTTTTTATATTAGACAGTCATAATAGGTGTTTAATAGAGTTGACTTGAAAATTAAATTGTTTTGCTTTATTATTTATATGATAAAAAATTTATAATATATTTATTATTTTTATCAAAAATATATTTTAAGTTTATATTTATTATGGACTATTAATTTTTATTTTATAATTATATTTTTTATAACAATTGCAGCATCAATACCAAACACGATCTAAGTACATATGAGTGAGTAGTTCATATATCAATAGATCACGAGTTGCGATTTTGCCCAAATTTGTAAGGGCATTTGCAATTTCAAGCAATGCCATTCCTGAGACAGACAGAGAGCTTTGAAACTCTAAATTTTCTTCTCGTCATTAATTTTGGTAAAGCTCTTGAAAGCCTAATTCAGTAATCGGATATCATGTAGCCAGTTTACACAAAACTACTGTTATAGTAAACATCAGCCTATAAATAAAATCCAACGATTCGTTCACAAAAAAACAATGATCGGGGTATTTTACCCCGGATAACGTAGCCGGATCCTATGTAAACTCAATATTTATATATATATTTGATGTTATAAATTTTATTTAAAAATGTGTTCAGAAAACATATTAAGAATAAGTACAAACAAAATACGTATGCCAAATTTATTAAAAAAATGAATAAAACTTCATTTTTATGAAAAGAAAATTTTATTGAAAAGTAAGAAGCTGCATGGTAATAATTACATGCCATTGCTTATGGAAATTAATCTATATTGAGGCATGCCCCAACAATCATCATGGATACCCTTGTAAATAATGACAAGCGGCTCATCCCATCTTGTTAAAACTGAACAAAAAAAATCTAAATCCAAATTACCCAAATTATATATTAGCAATCGAATTGCCAAATATATAATAATGTTGCAAAGTTAATAGACCAAATTATATATTAGCAAGCGACACCATAAACAGCACCCTCATTTTTTAAGATCTTAATGTAGAGGATCCTCGTTCGGATTTTATGTTTCTACTTCGATATCACATCAATCTTTTTTTACCAAATATATAATATTGCCACAAAGTTAATATACCAAATTTGCATTTCAACTTGCATAATTTTATTTGTTAGCTGTTAAATATCTATTTTTGTTAACATATTCTATATTTTTTGTGAGAATTTGATATGAATGTCATGTAAACCAACAGATCATTATTTAAATTGCAACCTTTTTTTTTTTTTCCAATTGCTAGTATAACATTATTCATTGCATTTCACATACGTAATTTATATCAATGATTCTGCTGCTATGATAATGTTTCAAAATTCGTTATACATATTACCATAAATAGAGTTGCAATACTTTTAATTGCAGCTACTCTAGGTGCCCTGTTTAAAGTGACCACTTGCCCATTTTGTTTAAAGAGAGACTTGGTCGTATTTTGATCGTAATAAACAAGTGTCATGTGAATGCAAACTATTAATTAATTTTTTAAAATTATAAAATTATATGTCAATGTTAATATTAACCATTAGGCGAACTCTAATTTAATGTTTAAAAAATTTTATTTAAAATTATTTATGAAATTATGTCACTTGAACTTGTCTCCTCCAATTTACTATTTCAAAACGTATTCCTGGTTCCATCAACTTAATTTTTAAACGAGTGAAGGGCTAGCTTTAAGTAAAAGATTTCTTTACTTGTCTATATCAAATTATTTTGAAGTACAAGATTTCTTTACTTGCAAGACAAAAGTTATTGAATGATTATAATCGTAAATGTCAGTATTAAATTTTAACACCTAGTATAGCAACGTAAGGTTTTTAGATCAAAACCACAGTGTTTTTTTTTTTTTTTTTTGAATAAAAGTCCTATTTGAAGGGAAGATAAAGGATCAGAGACCTATACCATGGATTACAAATAGCCGCAGAAAACAGTGTTTTAGGCATACTCCAACAATCCTCATGTAAGTCCCGCTAATAAATTAAGCACACTCACCCACCAGGATGATTATTTAGAACAAGTAAAAAAGAGTGAAACTAATACATATAGTTACTTTGTTCTATTATTTTATTTATTGTAATTTTAAATGTTGATGTCGAAAATCTGGTCGGTGTTATCTCGAGTAGATCTCCCCACTTCAGCATCATCTTTGAATTTATTTTTAGGGAAATGGCCTGCCAATCATCATGGACGCCTGCTAATGCTTGCATATTGTCGCCAATTACCTGAAATCACAAAAAACAGTCAGAGGTCCTGAAAGTTTTTCCGGCGTGAACCCTCTGACGCTCAAGTCAGTAATCGAGTATGGAAGAAACCTTTGCTACTTCTTATGCAGCTTCATTCATATTTACTTCTACCTGAAAGTTTTCTTCGTATAATGAGCAAGAAAAAATGATTTATTTTCTTAGAGGAGAAGAGTTTTTTTTGTCATGGAAGAGATCCCAAAAAATAAATAAATTCATCCAAATAAATAATCGTAATTATCATAACCTCATAATTATAATTGTTGTAACCTCCATAATTATAATCATTAATGTACTAATGAGCACCATAATAAACATAATAATGATCACTTAAACAATAACCATAATATCATTTATCATAATAATTGTCATAATAATGACAATAATAATTATCATTTATTGTACGTATTTAGTCGAGATAATTAAAATTACCCCATAGTCGAAGTGTTCTGCTTAAAATTACCAGACAATTATCTGTTCCAGATGATCTATTCACTTGGTCGAGGCGATCTGCTTCTACTGATCTGCTCACCTGGTTGAACTGATTTGCTCCGGATGATCTATTCACTTGGTCGAGGTGCTCTGTTCCAAATGATCTGTTCACCTAGTCGAGGTGCACTGTTTCAGATGATCTGTTCACCTGATCGAGGTGCTCTGTTCCAAATGATTTGCTCACTTGGTCGAGGTATTCTGCTCTAGATCATCTGCTCACCTGGTCAATGTGCTCTGTTTGAGCTCATCAAATAGTTATTTGGTTATAATAGTCTACTCAAGGTCACTCTGATTTCTTCCTTAACATTATTTGTATTAGTTATTTTAATATTATGAAATATTGTCTTGTAGTGGGTTAGCATTTTGAGTTTTGTGGGAGTTATTTTACTGGGATTGTAATTAATTAGTTGCTTACTTTAAGGGATAGCTAGATAACGATATTTTTGTATAAAATCTATGATTCATAATAATAAATTGCTATTCATAATGATAAAGTGCTGAACAATTATAATTTTATTGCAACTTCGGTTGTATGTGAGAGTTTATTAGTTTCTCTAATATGTAACTAATACACATTTGTGTTTGTATCATTTGGTATTAAAATTAAGCAACAAATAAGGTTTAAATTCTTACAATGGCGCACTGACTAGAAAAAATATAGAAAATGATGAAGGATATGATTATTGAACAAAAAGAAACTGATAAGAAATTATTGTGAAAAATAGTTAGTTGACTTTAAACCCTTTTTTTCTTCTGAATTTCTTGGCTCCTTTGCTTATAAAAATGACATGATAAATGTGTCCATTTTCGGTGTATTGTAAGTAAAGTACTTTTTGGAAGGCATAATTTTATTTACATGTGTCCATTTTCGGTGTATAATATACTGTTTCGAAGATTACGACGAGACGAACAAAATCCAGAGCGCCAAAGTCATATTGGTCTGTGCTCGATAAGAAAATTTTTTTTCTTTCCTAGTCGTTTTTAGATTTTAAGATTTTTTTCTTATTTTTCCTTATTCTTCTAGGATTTTTATATTTTTTTACAACTCGGATTTGGTTTCTGTTTTTTTTATCTTTCTTATTTCGGATAGGAGAATTTTATTATAGAATTACATTTTAGATTTGTGTATTTTGATAAATTCGTGATATTTAGATTTGTTATAAAATGGCGTTAAAACCCTAATTTTATTTAATTAGTTTTCTTTCAATAAAACTAGTATTATTTAGAAACTTTTGTTTTCGTCTCAACAAACTTTAAGTTTTCATTTCTTCAGGGTCTGAGAGGTAAAGAAGCAAAATTCAGTAATAAAGTGCTTCTTCTGAAATAGATAAGGCCCTGTTTAGGATCAGTGGGAAGAATTTAGATCTATCTAAGCTAGAAATGTAAATGGTTCGTAAACTGAGGCTTTAAATAATAGGTTTTCATTGTCTAAGGTTTTGGCTAAAGAATAATCAAAAGAAATGGTAGGAAAATTATGTCTAAGAAGGGTAATATTTCTCATTTTTGACAATCCAAGTCCAAACTCAATTAAGAAATTCATCTGGCTATAAAAATATTTAGTAGAAATGTTTCAATTAGGGATCCCTTACTATATTAAAATCAGAGATAAAGATAAAAAATAAAAAAACACAGATTTCAATGCACTTTCTTTTTGTCTTTTAATTTATCTCTATTGTATTAAAGTCGAAGATCTTTGATTGAAAAAAAACCTAATATTTGGTTAGCTATCGAAACAAACTCTTGGTATAAATTTTTTATTCTTTTTTTCTTTTACAATGTTTATACTATCATCAATAAAAGAAGATTTTTTTTGAATTTTTACTAGTTGCTCTTCTAGGTTATGGTTAAATATTTCTTCTATCGATTGTTTATGTTCAAGTGTTTGGTTTTGATGATTAAGTAATAAAATTTGGCATTTATTTTGTTATACAATGTTCTATCTAATTATTCTTCTTTATCACTTTCTAATGCAATTTTCTTTTGTCTACATGCTTAAACTATATTGTCTAAATGATATTTAGTTTCATTGAGCTTTCTAATTGTACGTGTCATCACTTTACAGTGATTGCAAAATTGTATGGCTGTTGATGATGGTGATGATGATGAGCTGTCTAAAAAATTATTTAACTGTCTCAATGATGATGTTAATGTACTGTTCAAAGGATTAATTAAATGGCTAACACAATAATTTGGTCTTATTTTTGGCCATTCTATTGCTTCATGAAATGTATAAAATCTTATATAATATAGATCAAGATAATTGATTGTTAGATCAACTGCCTCTCTTTACTGGCTATAAATGTCTGGTTGTCTACCTGTAACTAATAAGCAAAATGTATAATGATTCATTAATCTATCTAAAATAATGCATGAGTGTATTGATTACTTTTAATTTATCTTGTGGTTCTGACAACACTATAAATTGTTTAAAATACATTACTGACTATCTAATAATTTATATTTACTTCTAAAATTCAAATTTGTTCCTAAAGGGAACTGTCTAAGCTTTATAGGTCCAAAGTTCATATATTAGTCCATTCTTACAAAATAATAATTGAATTATTAGTCTTGAAAGAAAATAAGCTAAAGTATTATCTTTACCTATTATATGTTCAAATTTCACTTTATATTAATCTACATGTTATTACTTCTAAAAAATATATCCAGATTTTACTGATAAAAGAATTTTTCTTCTCAAAATTTTTCTTTTGTATTTTTTTTATAGAATTTTATAATATTATTACAATTCTTATTTTAAAAGTATCATTTTGTATATACAAATTAAATGAATTTAAAGAATTTATTATTCCTAATATTTCTAATTCTGTACTAGACTTTTTACTTTCTATTTCTGTAAATTTACCACTAGTATACATAGTTATTTCTTCTTTTCTTTTGAAATATCTTTATTAGCCTTTTGTATTAATATTCTTGTCCATCATAAACTACTTGCATCAGTTTGTATAGTTTTATAATAATTGTCTATACGTAATGCTAATGGTTTAGATTTCTAACTATTTCTTTAAATTTTTGTATTAATTTTATATCTTCACTATTAAAATATTTCTGTCCCTTTTTACTTAATTTATTATATAAGGGTCTAATTAATGTACTAAGATTTGGTATGAATTTTCTACTGTAATTTAATAAACCAAAAATTTTTATAATTCCTTTGTATTGTCTATTTTATATGAAAAATCTAATATTTTACTTACTATGTGAGGTTGCAAATATATTATTCCTCTATCTATTATCAGTCTGAAAAAAATTATTTTTTTAATAATTCTATTTTCTTTTTAGAAATTACTATATTATTATTTTTAAAACAATTTAAAATTTTATGTAAATGAGTTATATGCATAAATTTATTTTGGATAAAAATAAAAATATCATCTATATAAATATACAAAATTTTGAAAATATTTTTAATATTTTATTCATAGAAGAAAACAGGAGTTTAAAGTCGAAAAAACATTTGGAGAAAGTGGCGGATGTTGCCTTGGAAAAATCTGGCATTTCAAATTTTATTTAACTGGTTTTGAAAACATGAATAATAAAACACTTTTGAACTCTCGATTCACGCCTAAATAATCTTTTCAACACAATATCAGCTAAAACGGGCTAATAAAGATTACCCAAGTCTGAAGGATGCAGCAGCATTATAATCGTAGTAGACTGATACAACAAGTACGTTACTTTTATTACCGTACCAGCAGATTACAAAGTGGATGAAGCAGCCCGTATTTAAAAAGAAGCTTTAAAAAAAAACCAGGAGAAATTTTACTAATTTTTTTAAATTTTTTTAAAAACAAAACCTCTTTCCCCAAAATCCTACTTCCAAACTCTTTTCTCTTAAATGATAATAAGAACCGACCTTTTGTTAATAGTTTAAATATAATTTATAGTTTCGTTAACTAGGCGATACTTCTTAACTTGAAAGATAAATAGATAAAATAAAAAACAAATAAAATAACTTACTTATTAATCGTTATCCAAGTGATGTTTAAACTTTCTTAGTATATATGGAAATATATAAAGTAAATAAATAGAATTTTATTACTTTTCTAATATGAATACAAGAGTTATCACTTTGCTTCTCGTCAAGCCTTGTTCTTAAGAAGCTGATAATCAAATGTATACAAGTGAGCTATTCTCACAATTATTGCTACAATCAATGACTCGATATACAAAGAGATAAACTTTTTAAATTTATATTTACACTTGATAATTTATTAAAAAACCAACTAAAAAATAAACAGTAAAAAGTATAATTGATTATTATCTTTTGTGATGACTTATGTCAATAAATGGTGATTAACTATTGTATTTTAAGTTGACTCAGTATCAATAAAAAAATCACAAAATAAAAAAAAAATGTCATTACAATTTTTCTTTTATTGAATAGTAAGAAAAGAAAGAATGTGTTGGAAAAAGACTTGTGATATTAAAATGACTTACTACTTGCCTTACTTACTATTGACTACTTTTGTCTGAATCGGCTAGCTGGCTAATAATGTCTCTAGCTGACTGGCCAATGGTTTCTTTTATCTTCCATCACTTCATCAATAGCTTCGGCTATATTTTCATCCAAAGACTGGTGACTCATAGCTTCAGATCCTACTCCCGATGATGGCATGTCATTTATCTCAATTAGAGCGTCTAAATTTTCTTCACTTTTTTCTGGATTGTGAACGTTTAACTGTAGTGAAGGAATGAGTTGCTCTTCAAGAACAAGATGCTTGTGGGCTACAATAGTGTAATTCTAATTTTGGGCTATGATCTTGTCATGAGTATCAACCCATTTTCAGAGTAAAGAAGATTGTTCTACGTCCACGGTGAAAGCCCAACGTCTCGTACAAAAAGTGACGATGTGGCTATCTCAGGTGGAGGAAGAGGTTGTTGTAATCCAACGACCTAGGAAGAACAAGTTGTTACACATCAGATTAATGTATAGGGATGGAAGTCGTTCCCACAAAGCCACGAAACCGTTCAAACCCGCCCGTTAAAACCCACTCAAAGCAGATAATTTTGTGGATTGCGGGCGAGTTTAATATTATAAATTAAAACTTGTATTAGATTACAAATAAGTTTAGTATATGTCTAATATTAAGTGGATACACACGAGTATTCGCTAACCCACTTTATTTTTTTTAAATATTTTTTAAAATTTTAATTAAAAAATATTTAAACCTAAAAATATGTAAAGTGAATAAATATAAATATGATCCTTTATTTTAGTGCATCAATTATTATATACTTATTATAATTTTATATAGATTATTATTTTTTAACTCACTGCATGGATTATTATAATTTTATTTTTCAAATTAGTATTAAAAAATTATTAGTCTTTAGAAAATATTAATCTTAATTATTATTGTAGAAATTATGTTGGATAGGTACTAATGGTGATGAATGAAATGAAGGATAAATTGAATGAAGAACTTAATTTTTGGAGCTTGTATTAAATGAGAATATAAAATGATAATTGTTATTGGTACAATGGTGCTACTTGTGCATAATTGTGTTGTTACTTTTGGCTACTAGCTTATAGTTTTTTTTTTTTTTAATTGAAAGCACTTTTGAGTTTTGATGGACTTGTTTATTTCATACTTAAATTTGAGAATTTGTGTTCGATTGGTGTTGAAGTTTTAATTTTTCATTTATATTGATTAAATTTAAAATTGAGTATTTTATGTAGAATTTTAAGTTATTGTTATAAAAGTTCGTTGGGTACCATTGCGGGTTTGATAATTGTCAAAACCCGCAGCGGATGGATTTTTTTAAAAAAGTTAAAACTGGAAGTTGGTTGAGGTGGATTTGATAATTTCATTATTTTACGGATACGGATCGGTAATGACAACTATAATTTTACTACAATTTGAATTGTATGTGAGAGTTTATTTATTTCTCTAACATCCATTATTTTTTTGAGGTATGGTTCTTGAATTAACCCCTTTACCTTTCCTTTTTCATTTGATTTCTCATAATAAATATTTATGTTTGTATCATAAACTCCCTATTATTTGACTAAACTAATTGAAACTATCCTGATGTTTTAAGACAAATCCAACCCGCGAGTGTCAAAAGTTTTACTGATTTTACTATTTTACCCTCGATGACTGTTTAATATTAAGAATATGATTACTTTTAATTATTTAATTAATTACAAAAATTAATAATAATTAATTTAAAATTTTAGGAAAAAGCAAGGAAATTATCATAATTTTTTAAATAATACTGAATTTTTCAAAATTTATTAAAATTAAATACAAAATTAATATGTGTGTGTGTGTGTGTTATTTTTATTGCTTTAGATACCTTATAACTTATTATTCTCCAAAAAATAGTATATGTTAAATTAATTCGAATTTAATTTTTCAGTTCATTCTGAAAAAATTTTGGAACTAATTAGAAAATTATGACAATTCCTTACTTTTCTAATAATTTTACATTTAATTTTTGAATTAATTATGATTAAAAAATTATTCAATTAATTAAATAATTATTGGTATTCCTACCAATCATTAAACAACCAACTAAGGTAAAATGATAAGGTCAGAGAAAACACACAAGAAAAATTCGACTAGTTTAGTCAAATAGTTTGGGGATTTCTCTCTTTTTTCTTTTCTAACAACTTAAAATATAAATTAGCCAAACAATCAACAATTAAGGGTTTATTTAAGATTAAGATTAAGTAGCTGTAACTTAAAAACTCCAATATTAAAGTTCTCTGTAAACACTAGTTAATGTACCTTAAAAGTTATGTTATTATGATTTTTTATTTATATAATAAAAAATATATTATATCTTTAATAATTTTATTAAAATTATTATTTACTACATATTATTAACTTTTGTTTCATAATTATAATTTTTTTATAGCAGCTGTAGTTTAAAACTTACAATATATTAATTCTAAATAGACCTTAAATCGATGGATATTTGAACGAAAGAAATTAAGCATCAAACAATTCATCATTCTAGTGAGAAGATATCAAGGTGGCTGAAAAGAGCAACTTCAGAAAAATATAGTGTCAACCTTTTTGATTTCCAATTGCGATAATTGCATAAATCTCAACGTAGAAAGAATTACGAGTGTCTTGAGGCATCAAAGAAAGCATCCTAGGAAAACTCCATTAAATCCTTGAATATAACTTCCACAAGATGATAAGAGAGGGTTTCCTTCGGATAAACCACATCCGTATTGATAAAAATGATAAGCAGATTATCAGCGAAACTCCTGATATTTTACATTAAAAATTTTGTACTTTAAATATTCGTTTAGGCTTCCTTTTTTTTTTTTTTTTTAAATTTAAAAGCCTGTTTTATTTTTATATTTTAAAAAATATTCCAAGACATCTCTACTCTTATTATTATTCTTTTGCTCTTATAATAATATCTTTACTACAATATTTTTTACATTAATAAATTTGTTTATTAAAAAGTTAACCAGCAAATTAATCAATAATTATTTATTAGTAAATTAACCAATAAACATCAATAAAAAAGAACAAATATTTTTCGTGCCCTGACAAAAATCTTATAATTTATTATTTATAAATAAATTAATACCAGTAAACTTTAAACAATGTTTAATATCCTTAGAACGATCTTACTAATTAATTATTTATAAAAAAATAATTTACAAAATTACTCCTAAAGGAAAAAAAAATTATACTAGTTTTTATTTTACTTTTACGGCTGATTTGATAAATTAAAATTACAAAGCTATTATTATAAAAGCAAATGAAAAGTAAAGATATAAGTATAAAAAATTTAATAACAAGGCTGTCTTGAATTTTTTTTTTAAATATAAAGACTAAAGGTCTGCTCGGTATTGTTTTTAAAATGGTATTTTCTGAAAACAAAAATGAAAATGAAAATGGTGTTTTATAATTATTGTATTTTAAATTTAAATATGTGTTCGGTATTTTTTTTTGTATCTTGTATTTTAAAATTGAAAATAGTAATATATATTCGGTAGACATACTTGAAAAGAATAAAAACAGTGAATATGTGTTTGGTAATATTATTTTTAAAAATAATTTTTCTTAAAATATTTAAGTCATATTTATAGTTAAAAAATAATTATTTAATTAATACATACACAAACATATAATAAATAAGATTGTGCATTAAGCAACTCCACCTATTCTAATATCTTTTTGTTCTTTTTTTAGAAAATTATTATTTGCCCAAAAATTGTTAATTTTAAAATTTTTTAAAATTGATATAAATTGTTAATTGGTTTCAATATTATTAATTAGGTATAAACTTATTCTTAATTATATAGACAAGTATCACATATCAATATAATGTTAATTATATGATTTATATCATGCATGTTAATCTTACTTATGTTTTATTAATAAATAATACATATATTAATCTTACTTATGATATCGCTTATTGCACTTCTGCTAACAAATAATACGAAATATAATGGTCAATCTATGTGGGAATTACTGACAAATCCATACAATTAATTTTTTTTTTTTAGTTTTGTTCGCCTAATCAAATGGTGAAATTGACGGCATGCTTCGAGAAATCACACAAAATGAAAAATAGGTTCGATCGGTTGAGCAGAAAATATAATTAAACCCTCCCCGAAGCAGAGCAGAGATGCAGCACCACCACCACCACCACCAGTCGAGACGGAGCTAAGACGCAGCAACAGTAGCAGCAACACCTAGTCGATCCTCAACAGAGATGCAGCAATACTAGTCGATCCATCATGACTGAAACAGAGTAGAAAACGAAGCAGCAGCAGTAGCACCAGTCGAAACGCAGCTGCAACAACGGCCGATTTTGGTTGAAGAACTGTCGCAGACAGAAAGAGAGCTGTGACGGTGAATTGGTTGAAGAAGAAGAGTAATGTCCATGGGGAGAAAGAGAGAGAGCTGTGAATTTAGATCGGGTTTTATTTTGTAACTTATTGGACTTTGGTTTGTGATTTATTGAAAACGTGTTTACAAAAATTCTCAGTTTTATAACTGTACATGAAAATCCAGATTATTTGTTTTATAATTCATTTTTTCAATCCAACCCACCGAACATGAATCTAAACTCTAAGAACAAAAATGAAAACAAGCCCCGGAAAATGGTACCAAATAGTTCTTAACGATCACTTAACTCAAAATATAAGAAATAAACAAACTTTTACCAAGTTTCCCCGTTTATTTTTTAGGCTTGATTATATTATATGTAATATAATATACAATGAACCCATTAGTTATCACTTGTAATAATTCAATTATTTCACTTGTTATAATATTTTTATTTTGAATGACAACTCAAGATTTGTTATATATTATGTATATATGATACAAACATAACATGAATACATGATCCCTACTTTTTATGTATAAATTATAAAAAGAGAGTTTGTCAATTTTCTCCCTACTATATTTAATATATATCATTTATTCTTTTTTTTTTTCAATAGTCAATAACCACCCTGACCATGTAAATTTATAATATTATCTTTATTTTCAAATCTATTTTTATTCATATTTATTATAAATTACATAAATCACATAAATAAAAATTAAAATAAAAAAATTAATGTTAAAAACAAGAAATATATGTATTGATGTAAAAAAATTAATAATAAAATATTTTTTTGGTATTTTTTTGTTTTATAAATATTTTCTTATGATAAATATATAAGAAAATTATTATAAAATGATAAAAATGTAAAAAATTATTATAAGAAACTTGAATGATAAGTAAAAAAATTATTATAAAATAAATAATAAAATTTTTCTTGTGCTTTTTACATTTAATTTTAAAATATTTATTATAAGAAAAATGTTTATAAAATATAAAAAGTACAAGAAAAATATTTTATATTAATTTTTTGTTCACAATAAAATATATATTTCTTTTTTTTAATATTTAATTTTTTATTTTAATTTTTATTCACGTGATGTATTTAATTTATAATAAATAGAATAAAAGTGTATTTGAAAATAAGGACAACATTATAAATTTGTGTTGTTAGAGAAGTTATTCGTTATTAAAAAAATAATAATAAATAAATGATACATATTAAATATAGTTAGAGAAAAATTGACAATCCACGTTGTAATATAAAAACAATGGGTAAAGCCAACGATTTTATATTAGTATATTTAGTTTCACGGAACACCGACCATGTTTCAATGCAACGGTGCAGTTGTAATTAAGGATAGTGTCAGCTAGGTATAGTCTATATGATGTTTCTCATTTTCATCATTAAAATATATTTTTTGAGTTTTTTTATTAATTTATTATTTTTATAATTATCATACTAACGTAACGTATTTTTGAAAATATGTGACAAATTTTACATTTTTCCTCTTTAATTATAAATTTTTAATGTTAAAATTATAACATCATTTATATAATGAGTAATTAAAAGAAATTGGAGACAAGTTGTAAAATTAAGAAACACTTGGAAGGTAAGGATCGTTATCTCTTTGTATTTATCATACTTTTTGTTACATTTAATTTCAATGTTGGATCTTTCTCGTTTCATGTTGCATTCCCAAATATTGGTTCATAAATTTTTTATTTGAGTTTACAAGTAAGGTAGGTCCCTCTATTCAATAGATGAATATTTCAAATTGCATACTTAGAAATCAGCCCCCTTAGCAAATGGTATAAGAGTCAAACTCTAGTGGATGTAATGTAATAGTAGAACAACTCAAGTGTATCGTATGAAAAGATCAGGATCTGGCAGTGGTTTTGCTTAAGAGAGATTATTATGTCTTTCATTGGCTAGTAAATGAGAGTTATTTGAATTTATAAGTAAAATAGATCAATACATCCAATAAGTTAATATTTTTTGTTGCATACTTAAAAATCAAACTCACCTTAACAAATAGTAATAGAGCTAAAACCTAATAGGTGGAATGTGATAGTAGAACAACTCAATTGTGTTGTATAAATGGATTAAGGTCCGATAGTGATTATCATATGAAAGGAGAATTGTTTAGTTATGTCCCACGTTAGTTAGTAAAATAGAGTTATTTGGGTTTATAAATAAGATAGGTCCTTTCACCTAATCGGCTAATCTTTTAGGATTAGATACTTAGAAATCCTAAGTTCAAACTCCTAATGATGTGTTTATTAATTGAGAATGAGAATCAGAAAGAGAGAATGAAATTCATTAATTTATTTACTTAAAAAAAAAAAGAGGGAGAATGAGAATACAATTTTAGTAGGCTCCATAAATTTGAGAATGTGGAATAAGAATCTCTTTCACAAGGGAGAGATGGAAATGATAATGAAAAGTGAATTAACAATTGTACCATTGGTAAAAATTAAAATTTTTTTTACCCCATTTAATATTATAGTAATAATAGTAGCTATTACTATTATCGAAGTAATTATTATTTATTATTATTATTATTAAATATAATAATAATAAGTATTTATTATAATAGTAACTATCAAAATAATTATTAATATTTTGATACCAAGAGACAACCAGGATCAACTAAGCAAAATAAATATAAGTTCAAACAAATTTAATTCTATAACAAAATAAAAGCAAACCTAAGCAATGCAAAGGCTCAGAGATAGTACTAGAACTAGATCCCAGAAATGGTACTCTAATTGAATGGAGGGAGAGAGAGAATATATAACTAAGGACAGAGGTCTGGTCTCTATGCCTTAGAGGAACATAGCAATTTATAACACAAATTTCTGATGTAGAAGATCAGCATAAGCTGTAACTACAGAGCATACTTATAAAATTAAAATCACAAAATTTAAATACGAAATTAAATAAAGCTTTAAATGAATTATAGGCTTTAATATTACAAGAAATTTAAATATACATAAGAATCTTACATGAAATTGTGCTTGAATCCAAGAATGTTTTATAACAGGAAGAAGAATGTTTTACAGATGGGAAGATTATAAGACAGGAAAATTTCCTCTAAGTCTTCTTTCCTGAGCGAAATGACAATGCTCTTTAAGATGAGAGAAGGAGAAATGCTTTAAAAGATGAGAGAAGGAGAAGAATTCTGGAATCTAGGGATTCTGAAGAGATCCTCCAGGCATGCCTCTCCTCTCTGAGCTTTCCGCTTTTATAACTCATATTTTGATTTGTCCTTGATAAAATTTTACCGTAGCTTCACATGCGTTGGTGGAGAGTGGGATCAAAAGTGAAGTTGATGGGGAAGAGCATCTTCTACTTTTTGACTTTAAAATCTTCTTCACGAGGCTACAACAATAATTGCTTTATGTGGACTAGGAAATTGTCGGTGGAAAGAGAAAATTACATATACAAAATAAATTACAAAGGAATATTACAAAGAAAATGAAATTGCATATAATAAAAATGAATGGAACGCTTTAAGAATGCTTTCTTTTATTACAAATACAAATAATAACTTTAAGAATGCTTGATTGGAGAAAGAATTCTGAAGCAGTCGTATTCATTATCATCTCTAAGGGAAATGAATGGCTCAGCTTCATTAGAAGAACTTGCAACGGATGATTCAGATCTCGAGGTAAGGAGCTGCTTCATTACTTTAAAATATTTATCTTAAGACTTTGCACTGGCCAAAAGAGATTGGGCCTTTGTTCTTTGAGCAAAAAATGTGCTCTGGGCTTTTGAATGCTGGGAATAAGAAGGCCTTTTGAGGAATGCCATGTTTGGACTGTGGCTTCAGACAGTTTGGATTGCTCATCAAATTTGGATCATCATTTGACTTTAAAACTTTTTTGTAGTATTAATTGGGCTTCATGTGTGTGGTATTGAAAATTTCACATCCAAACCCAAGGAAAAAAGAAATTTATACAGAAATAGAGAAAATGAGAAAACCTCTTCTTGGACTCAAAAGGAATATAATAGGCTTTAAACAGGTTTAAACAGTAAATGACATTTGGGGTTAGGATTTTGGGACTTATGTCGAAATAGTTCCACCACTATTGGAACCAATTTGAGAGACTTTGAATGGTTATTTTTAAATTGAAGAAGAATAACCAAGAATGGGTCTTTTTTGAGGTTTTGATAAAGAATGTGTTAAACCAGGCCTGTTGGTAGTCCCAATAGGAAAATGACTGATAGTGGTTTATATGCATTTAGAAATTGGCGTGAAAAGTCTTTGGTTTGTGAAGTTGGTCACCCTGCTGTTTTGGACTCAAAACCTTTAAAATGGTATATGTGGAATAGGCTGGCTCAATATGAGATTCACTAAGGAAGAAGTGTTTGAATTTAACAGACTCAGTGAACTCTAATATGCTTGATAGAAAGACTAGGGTTTTGACAAATCTTATGGTTTAAAAAACTAACTTTTCGAAAAAATCTTTAAAATAGCATGAAATGGATCAGAATGATAAAACCCATCTTGCATAGATAAAACATTTTGATGATGAGTTTTATGAATCCAATCCGAAGATTTTTGGGAAAGCGTTGATTGTGAAACAATAATTTGAGAATTAGAGCTTTCACCAAAAAGAACAATATTGGAATAAGAAAACTTTAAAATTTCTTTAGAAATAGTTTTTTCTTTTTCAGGTACTTTAGAAAGGACTTTATTTTGAGAAAAACTTTGTAGAGCTAACATGAGCTCAGGGGACTTTGAAATGGAGTTCATCCATTCTTTTACCTGTTCTTCAGAGGCAATGACTTTAGACTGAGCTTTTTGCTCATCAATTATGTCAATCCAGGATTTGACTGGCATGGCTGAAGATAGTAATTTGTCTTTAGGTAGGGTTGTCTGAGTTTTTTTAGAAGTTGTTTGAGGTTCAAGGTCTTTAAGGATATCTTTTGCTTTGTCTCTCTGTTTTGGCGGTATTATCTGTTTTGGAGAAACTCTCTAGCTAGGAAATCAGGGATAAAATTTGTATCTTCTTTAATGAATTCAATATCAAAATTAAAAACACTTAAAATAGCTTGCCATCATGCAAAAATCTATTTTGATGTAATGTTTTGAATATCTTTTTTTAAAACATGTTTTGCAGCTTTACAATCAATTCTAAGTAGAAATTTTTGATTTAGTAAATCACTTTGTAATTTAGAGATGCATAATAAAGTAGATATAATTTCTTTTTTAATAGTAGAGTAGTTTTTTTTGCATTCATTCCAGTGAGCAATACTGCACTATTTGTTCTTCGTTATTATTTTTTTGTTTCAATATTCCTCCATAACCTAAATTTGAAGTATCAGTTTCAACAATTTTAGGCAATACAAGATTAATAAGAAACAAGCAAGGAATTTCTTTAACATAATTTTTTATTAGTTTAACAACTTTAGTATATTCATTAGTCCAGACAATAGGATTTTTCTTTAATCTATCATGCAAAGTTTTGAAATCCTATTGATATTAGGACAGAAATCAAGAACATAATTGAAACAACCTAGAAATCTCTGCAATTGGGTTTTATCTAAGATTTTATCAGCAAATGTAAGAGATCTTTCTATGGGTGTTATGGTTTCTTTGGAAATATAATGTCCAAGAAACCTGATCCTAGTTTGGAACAAAGAGACTTTTGAACTAAAAATAGCTAAACTAGCTTTCATAGTTGCTAGATAGAAAGTCTTTAAATGTTTGAAATGTTGGTCTATAGATTGAGAAAAAATCAACACATCATCAATATAAACAATAAAGAATTCAGTAAAAGGATTATAAATATCATTCAGGATTTTTTGGAATTTAGAAGGTGCATTTTTTAAACCAAAAGACATTACAGTCTATTCATATTGGCAAAAAGGAACAGTAAATGTAGTCTTATATCTATCTTTAAGGTGAATTTGAATCTGCCAAAAACCTGATTTCTTGTCAAATTTTGAAAAAAAATGAAAGCAGAATGTAGTTTTTGGAGTAAATCTTTTTTATTAGGTATATGATATCTTATCCATTTTAATGCTTTATTAAGAGGTTTATAATTAATAAAAAGTCTAGGTGTTTCTCTTTCTATTTCAGTTTTTATTGACATAGAAGGCAGTACAAAACCATGGAGACCTAGATTTGACAATGAGGCCTTTTGACTCTAAATCTTTGATTTTATTTTTACAATGTTGTTCTAATTCCATGTTCATCTGGGTAGGAAGAGCTTTAGTGGAAATTTGTCTTTCATCAAAAGAATTTTCACAAGGCAGATCAACCAAATATTATTTTCAGATCCAAAAAGCAGATGGTCGATCAGCATATATTTCTTTTTCAATCAAGGCTTTAAAATCAGAAATTTTTCTCTTTATAAATTCATTTTGTAATTGGCTTTCAATTCTTTGTAAACCCAAATCTTTTGTAAACAAACTAAGTTATTTTGTTTAAACTTAATTAAAACATTGATCTGATTTTGGTAAACAGAACAAGCTTTTACAATATTAAGATTTCGAGTTTTAGGCTTTTTAATGAAAGAGAAAATCAACTTTTTGTTTTTTTCTTTCAAATATATACTATCGTAATTGGCAATATAGGAAGTTATGAGGCTGATGAAAGGAGTTCCCAAAATGACAGTGTGATGAATATCATTTGTCAAAATAAAGGAAGTCCTGAATTCAAAACTATTATTATGAATAGAGGCATCAACTTTAGATTTGACTTTTAATTTTAAATTATTAGTCATAGAAAGTCTTTCAGTTGTGTTTTCATTAAATCTTTTTGGGAAAATGTCCTCTTTAATACAGTTTAGATCAGCACTAGTATCAAAAAGAGCAATGGTATCAATTTAAAAATCTTTGGAAAGGATTAAGGTAATTTTAATCAAATATTTTCTCATAGTGATTTGTTTTAAAACAAACAGAAAACCATTTGGTATGGATTCAATGTTTTCAAGATTTTATTTTTGAATATTGCCATCAGATTCAAATTCTTTATTAGAATTTTCTTCCAATTATTTTTGTAACAGGAGTTGGATAGTTTCAGAATCATTCTTTTGTCTCTCTTTCAAGTCTTTTATCTCAAGTTTGATTTCTTTTATTTCCTTTCGGAGATCTTGAATATTAAGAGTTGTTTTCTTTATTTTCTTTTTATCAAGGATCTCAGTAAGGTCGTGTGTATTATTTTTAATAATGGGGGCTTTAGAAGTTTTCCTTTTATCTCGGTTTTTAAAAGTTTATTTAGGTATTCCTTTTGAAGGACAGAGTCATAAATGTGTTTAACTAATTCAAGAAAAGTTTCTTGATCTTTAGTCAACACATTGATTTTCTTTAAGTAGGATTCTATTTTGCTTATGTTATAATCACTACTACTAGATACAGAATCAGAGTCAATTAACTCATCAATCTGTAAAAGCTCACTGTCTCCCATATGGAAGACTCAGAGTCAGAAGACTCTATAGGTAAAAGAGTAACTTTAGAAGTATCTGTTCATCAAGGCCAAGTTCATAGAACTTTCCGTTCATTTTACAAAATTTACTAGTATGACATTTTCTTCCACATTTATAGCATGTGCCTTCTTTATAGTTAAAAGGGGTTTTTGGAGAGGCTCTAGAATCCTTTCTTTTAGAGAAGTAGGGGTTCGTATAAGATTTCGAAAGTTTCTTATGGGAAGATTCTCTAAAATCTGGTATGGGTCTTCTATGGCCTTTTGATTTGTAATGTTTCTTGTAAGGTTTTGAAGAACACTTACCATTATTATCTGTAGAGGTAGAGGCTTTAAAATGATCATAATTAAACTGCTTACATAAACTGCCCAATTCTTACTTAGATTTTTTTAGTTCTCTAAAATCTGAAGTTTCAAGTCTTGAAAAATCTTTAAACATTTCTTATTAACGAAACTGACAAGCTCACCATAGGTGAGATCGTCGTAAGGAATACGATTGTCATAAATGGCTAAAATGAAATTTCTGACTTTTTCTCCTAAGAGTGTTGGCAAACTTGCAAGGAATTTTTCTTTTCAAGTAACATGATTTACATCATCTCTAAGGAAAAGTCTAGTGAAGAAAGTGGTTTTATAACTTTGGAATTCACTAAGTTTCCTACATCTCAAGTTATGTAGTAACTCAGTATTCTTATCCCTACGGTGTGAATGGTCACCTATGAAGTGAAGGTAAATTGTAAGAATCAAGGTAGCAACGACATCCTGAATGAGGCTATTGTATTCATCATAAATGGGTGCTCCATTTTCATCTCTTTGAATGGCATTAAAGATTTCTAATTGTTGTTGTTTAGTGAGAAGATGATCCCACCAACTTTTAAGCTGACCTATAAAACCAGTAATAAAGATCTCTGCAATTGCTTTGTCAGAAGTTCCTGATTGAGTTTTATAAGCATTAGCTGCCATGGTCATCTGTTCTAATAATCCTAGAATGTTATACTCAGACATACTATCAATGTTCCACTCATAGACAGATGAGACATTAAATTAAGATTGGTTTAATGCGTTTGGCCTATTGTCTATGGCTAAGTTAGATGGAGAATTGATAGTGGGAAAAGCTAATTCCCAATGAATTTTATTGGCTTTAGGAATAGTATCGTCTTTAAAAGCTTCTATATCAGAAGAGGCTATAGAAATTTGGTCCTCTTGATCAAGTATACCAATGGTTCTAGATTGGGCACTATCAGGGGCTATTTGGACTTTACTAGATGAGGAAGAAGCTTTTGTCCGATCTAGTTAGTCTCTAATGACTTTATCAAGCTTTTACCATAATAAATTTACATGAAAAATGCTTAAGAACTTAATTCATTAAACGTACGAAAGTAATTGGTACATTATATAACCCGAATGGCATTATAAAATACTCATACAGCCTTCCTTTCCTTCATCTTGAATGATGTCTTCCACTCATCTCCAGGCCTAATTGAGTCTGATAATACCTATTGCGTAAATTTATCTAAGAGAAAAGTCGAGCACTATCAAACTGGTCTAGTAAATCTTGAAAGTATGAATGTGAAATTGATACTTCACAATACTCTAGGTTGATCCATCTATTATCCATACATACGCCAACTTTCATCATTCTTAGGCACCAACAACATTGATACAGCACATAGATTGCTACTCTCATGAATCAATCCCTTCCACAATAACTCATCTACATATACTTGAAAAATTGCATGCTCATGAAGGCTTATACGATATTAAGGCAAGTTAGGTAGACTTACACCATGGAAAAGATTTATATGATACTGTATATCTCACACAGGTGGTACACCATCTGAAATTTTTAATTACAATGTTAACAAACTTAGCTAACAATAATTGTACCTTATCAGGAATATTCTTCCCATTGAACTCATCCTTTTTCAGTAACTTCTTGTAACCATCATAATCATCCTCTAAATAGCCCTTGATAATGGCGAAAAGTTCTTCCTTTCAGCTTTAGAATTCTTTTCTTGTTCAATAAAGGCACCAAACGAACCTTTTTACTATTCCATCAAAACTCATACACATTACCTCTTCCTCTATAGACTGTATTTATATTAAACTGCTAAGGCCTACCTAATAACAAATGGCATGTATATATATCCACCACATTGCACACCATATCACTCTTGTAAACCTTCCCAATAGAGAAATGAACACGACACACCTTTGTCACTCAATTTTCTATTCCTTTTTTTATCCATCGAAGTCTATAAGGTGCTGGATATTTTTCTGTTGAAAGTCTTATCACATCGACCAGCATTTTTGACACTATATTCTCGCCACTGTTGCTATCAATTATCATGTTGCACACGTTGTTATTGATAGTGCCTGAAAATTTTATTGCACAGATTATCCTGTTCAAACTTCAGGGAATAAAATTTTCTGTACAATGCAGTTAGCATTTCTCCTTCATCTGCCTCTAATGCCAAGGCTTTTTCATTACTTTTATCATCATTCACCTCTGCCTTACCAACTTCAGTCTCTACTAAATTCAATATTTTTTAACGACATTCATTCAATCGATGCCTTGGTTCCCATACTTTAAACACTTATTCAGCATTGGCTTTGCTTATGAGTTGTTCTATATCTATGTTGGTTGTACAACTGCCTCAGTGGCTACTACCTAGGTGGTTGCTTCCTTAGCTATTGTTGTACTAGTTGTTGCGTCTAACTACTACTAGCCCATTTTTCTGCTTATTTTCAACCCCAAGATTAATTGATCTATTTTGCACTCTAATGAATTGTCGCCTCTGTTTTTTTTCAACTTTCTTGCCCTAGCAAATGTTGTACCTATGTCTCAAATTATGTCTACAATCTCATCTTACAACTTTTATTTCAATCCACTAAGATACTTCATAACAATTAAAAATTCGAGCCTATTAATATTGTTTATTGTGTGCATACGATAAAATTCCTCAATGTTCTCACCAACACTATGATTTTCTTGCCTGTAATTTTGATATTTCATGTACATTTTCTGCTGATAATCTACTGGCAGAAAATACTCTTTCATCATCCTTTGCATTTTAGGCTATGATTTGACCAATGACTTTCCCACATCTCTTCTTTGATTCTACACGTTTTGCCACCATACAAATGCTGCTCCCTTCAACTTAAATGCACAAGCTTAACCTGCTTATTCTTGGGAGTCTCCATATACTGGAAGAAATTCTCTATATCAGATATCCAATCTAAAAAATATTCAACATGCATTCTGCTATAAAAATATGCAATATCAATATTAATCTTGTAATATAAAGTCATTCCGCACCTCATATCATAATCTTCAACGTTTTCTTTTTCAGAATTGCTTCTTAACTCCTTACCCACTCATGACTACATTTGCCTTGTGGGTTTCAAATTCTGAGGCACTAACTCATGATTAATGCCTTGAGGTATTGCTTTATGATTAATGCCATGTTCTTCACGTTCAACTCCTTCAATAGCCTATTTAAAATTAACTCTTTGCTATTGACGCCTTTCTCGGTCTTCGTTCATGAAAAGTCTAAGACTCTCGATTGCCCGCTTTGTTGCCACTAATCTCGGGTTATAGACCGTGCTGGCATGCTTTAATCATTATTATCAGGATAGTTTCCATTTTGTTTGTGTGGTCATACTATAATGACAAGCAAACTTGCTCTGACACTAAAAATGTAAAAGATTGTTCAAAGAAGAAACAAAGGTTTTTGAATAATACTAATTATTATTAAAAAAGTCTAATGAATAAAAACTAGGATTTTGAGCCCCTTTTACAACAAGCCTAAATATTGTGAAATTATCCAAATAGGCATATAATAAAATTGTCCTATTCGAAGTAAGAAAGGAAAAAAAGGAACTCAAATCTGAGCTGTAGAAAAAAGATAAAAATCCTAAAAGAATTAGGAGAAAAAAAATCTTAAAACCTAAAAATAAATAGAAATAAAAGGTAATTTCTTATGTGACTAGAATGACGCAAGCTTGTCTTAAGTTTTATTCGTCTCAGTACAAGCTTCAAAATAGTACATTATACCCTTAAAATGAACACATGTAGACTGAGTTATGACCTCCAAAAAGTACTATACTCATAATACGCAACCATCCTACATGAATAGTAGTTTTCAGTTTTTAGAAAAATGATGGAGCCACAAATTTTGTACAAATTATTTTATACATATTAACATGGTATTATTGTCTAGGTTAAATAAAAACAAAATATAACCCACATGAATTATTTTATTTTAACTAAAATAGGTATGATGTATTTGTTTGTACATAAAATTTATAACTCTATCACTGCTATCTATTTTTACATATAAAGATTGATTTGATTAAAATTGATAGCTTGAGACTTCTCCTTTTATTTTGTTACATGTACACATCAAATTCTCCCATTTTGAAATTATTATATTGTGGCGGGAATCGATTTATTAATTTATTAGAATATTTTTATCATTAATAATAATAATAATATTAGATTTTAATAATGATAATGTTAATAAAATTAATTAATAATAATTAAAATAATAAAGTTAATGTATTTTAATAATGATGATATGATGATGATAATAACAACAATGGCAATGATAATAAATAATAATAATAATAATCAAAGTGAATTAGATTGTTGCAAAACTAATAATAAGTTTTTAATTAACTATTGTTATAATTATTATTAACATTGATATATTAATTGATTAGATACTTTTATAATTAATAATAATAATAATAACACTAATAATAATAATAATCATGATTAATCATTATCATCATTAAATGACCTATTCTGGGAATTTTCATAATTCTACAATGACTAAAATGCAAAAAAAATTGAGGGCATTTTGGGGATCATGAAAATTGATCAGGGGTAAAATGAGAACTCAAGAGAATGAGAGATTGATTCCCAAACCACATCCCCGCTCCTTCGGGAATCAATCTCTCATTCCTCTTTCCCAAATTTGGGTAGATCCCATTATTTCGATTTCGATTCCGTTTTTATTTTGTGAAGTAAATACTATCAATGATTCAGCAATTTAGAAAGAAAAAACACTATTAGAGTAGTGCTTTTCACGCTCCTTTAAAATCCTTATACAATCTCAAATTCGTAATCATAGTTATATTGTTAAAGAAAATTATATAAAAGAACAAATATGAATTTAACTAAATTAAAACATTTTTACACTTACAAGCTAGGAACTCTACCATCTTTAAATAATATGAATAATTATTTTAAAATCAACCTAGTTTTGGGGCAATAAAGTAATAAACTACATAATGATAAGATTTGTATTATATAAAAAAAATTATATTTAGTTTTTAATTAAATTTATTGTAACCTTTAATTCTTTTATGCAATTTTCATCAAAATAAAAAGGAAAAAAGACATTTACACCCCCCATGTTTTGAAAAAATAGTCACCAACACTCATATTCTTAAAAAGGGACACAAAGACTTCTTTTTTATCATAATATCATTTACCTCTATTATCCACAAAAAAAAAATATTGACTCTATAAATAAAAATATAACATTAAAATAAATATAATAATATATACATTTTAAAACAATTTTAATATTTAAAAATATTTTAATCTTTTGTAATCTTTTAGATATTGTTTGGGGAAGAAATGAAATTACAACAATGAAGCACCACGTGTTAAATATGAAATTCTGTAATTAAAACGATCACCTGAATATCCGAGGCACCCGACTTATCCCAAAAATCATTGGTCATCAAGGGGAGGGCCTACTTAGGGTACTCGGGGGTACTTGAAGTACCTTAAAAATAAAAAATGAGTTAAAAGATATACCGTACAAAAATTAAGATGGTGAGATAATCCCAAAAATATTCACCATATGTGCTGTCTCTATCACCAAAAAATAATATTTGATTTGGCAAAACTAAATAGGAAATATCTTGTCCAAGAGCATGAGACACACAGCTGTTTTACTTGTCAAAAGGATATAGTAGCCTCCTATAGCTACCAGACAGCCCTTGTAGAAAATTTATGTACTATACATCAATGTACCCCATGTGTCAATACCTATAAATAATGTCTCCACTGTTCTCCACGTGCAATCCTAACAGTATAAAGACAACAAGACAAGGAATATTTTGAATTTGATAGTAGGATCACCATTAAGAATATGCCACGTGGTGAGGTACCCAAAATACGCCATATATAAAGACAACCGGGTTTTTTCTTTTAAGTTACTATTCACTACTATATACACACATATCACGCAAGGCTGGGGTCCTTTCCTTGAACCTTTAACCTCTATTTTCAAAGAGCTTGCAAGCTATACACTTTAAAAAAGTTGAAGTAGCTGGCTTGAGCGTCAGAGTGTGGTCGCTGGCCATTACCAACTCCACTTCTAACTTCATTTTCTTTGCTTTACAAGTTTAAGGTACCTCTCTAAGCTTTTTTACACAAAATCTCAGCCTCTCACCATTAACATCATCTCTAATTATTCCTTCACCTTTAAAACTCTTAAAACAACCCACAATTCACAACAACAAGATATCTCTCAGATGCCAAAACTAAATATATTGTTGTTATATAGGTTTTGACAGCCATTTTTCTCATCTTCCAAAATCTACCTAAAAGAAATTAGGGTCATTTTGGTGGGGAACACATAAAAAGCTTCCACATAAGTAATCAAACTTAGTTGTTGAGTGTATTTGTAAACCATGGCACCTGAAGTACCTCCTGATACTAAAATGGGTGGTCAATGATCCAAAAAGAAAGGCAACCCATCTCAACAAGACCTAGTCCATAAAATAGTCTACTATTATCTGAGTAAATGAAGAGCTTGTTTCACAACGGCCCTTTGAAGAACTCACCCATATGATTCTTCGAGCTATAGAATCTTGGGTGTCCAATCTGGATCTTCCTTTCACAAATAAAGAGATTCCATCGAAGAGAGCTGAAAAGCAAATCATTTAGAAGCCCAAGTTAAGCTTCTTTTCAAAAAGCAAAATGCCATCGGTACTCCGTATTCAATGGGATATAACTCGCCATTCACAATGGACATCTGAAAAGCTGTTCCCCCAAACACCTTCGCCATGCCACAGACAGCTCAGTATTCGGGTACCTCTGATCCAGCAGAACGTGCTAAGCTTACTTTGTTTAGATGTTATAAAGGGAGCCAACGACAAGGCTATGTGTCGAATAATTCCCAACACTCTTGCTGGCCTCGCTAAGGTTGGTCCCGATCTTTGAAGGCAAGTAGTGTATCCTCTCAAGACCAAACCAAGTTTATACATGAGTTTTCCTATGCTTTATCTGAAGCTTAAATGACTTCCATGCTCGCTTTTATTAGGTAAAGAGAATTCAAGACTTTGGCTGAGTGTGTGACATCCAATAAGTGCAATACTGGCACGTTTGGTCATCAAAAATATCGACACACTTTGAAAAGAATATACGATTGGCAAGCTATGATGTTCCTTTGAAAAAAAGTCACCCTCGCTTCCGAGCTTTACAACAGATTGAGATGGATGAAAAATTTCATCTAGAACTGTAGGAAGATAATTTAGAGCTCTTGAAAATGAAAAAGAAGCCCAAGAAGATGGAGGTACCCCAATAAAGGGTACTCAAGTACCTCGGATACGTAGCCTACCATGATAAGAAACTAGAGGAAGAGGGAATAATATAGAGGGAGTACCTCGCTTACCCTCAATCTTTAATACCTCCCAATCGGATCAGATAGAGCCACCTTAGTATAATTCTTATCATTTTTTGTATTGATCCCCAGAGCAAATCTTTTATAAAAATTAGAATAATAGTCTAATCCACCCACCCATGCCCACACTTAAGTACCCAAACATGAACACAACATAAAATATTATAAATTTCATGAAAATTTTGGCCCTAATACCACTAAATGCTTCAGCTTACTAAAGAAATCGAGTCTCTCATTCTTAGCAAGCACCGTAAAGAGTTCATAACTGACATGAGACAGGCTAGAAGACTATAGACCAAGAAAAAGGTCAACGCATGCTTAACCCTAGTCCTGATCATAAGGCACCCTAAGGATTTAAGAATAGAGATTACATTCTGATGATCATAGGAAAACCTACCATAGTCGACTAATCAGGGAAAGCTATCACAAGTTATAGTAGATTGCCCTTGTTAGCTATTGTTTTCAGCAAAGAAATCAATAACACTCGAAGTGTGAGCAACCCCATCGTGTCATTCATATGATTGACATTCTCATCGTAGACCACTCAGGTACCCACAACATCATTCTGGATAGGTCATTATAAAAAAAAAATAAAAGCAGTAATATATATGAGTTACCTCACCACGAAAGTTCTAACTACTAAAGATGTTATCACTATTAAAAAAGGCCAGTAAGTGGCCTGAGCTCCTATGCTGCCATATTTTAAAAAAGTTATAAGATTACTTTTGACACTTAGTTGAAGGCATACATTACCAACGCTGGATTGTCACCGTATGAGGTATAAGGTACCTAATGACACCTACTCACTCACCATACGTAAGTTCAAAGCACCTTCGGATCCTTAAATTCTAAAAGGGCAGATAGGGTACCCTGCCTTAGAGAAGTCGGTCTTTAAGCCTCGCTCGACTATCGCTAATGACTTTGGGGTGAGGGAATCTTAAGGTACCCGAGTGAGACCAAAAAACCAGAGAAAGAAGAAGTAATCACTATTGGCTTTAACAGAGAAAAGTCGTAATGCTAGTTAAAGGATAACACTTTACTTCCTCTTATTTATTTTTGTTATTTTCTTTAATACTTATGTGTTTGAAATATGTGGTCGACTGTGTAGAGTACCCCAAACTGGTCAGTTGTACTTTTTAATTCCATAAGTCTTTAATGACAACAAGTGATCCTAGGATCACTTATGTTCTTTTTAGGATAACAAAACAATGTCGTGTAATGATTTGTATCTCTACTATCTATGAATGCATTTCCTTGATAAAATGTGATAATGTATGCTCTTTTATTCGCCTTTCGATTGTTTGATGTAGATGACTAGTATGAAATGCTATTTAATTTATGATTGCCTTTGATTTATTTGATTTATCTCTATAGTTATCATTATATAAGAAATTGCCTTATTGTAGAATATGTTGGGGTACCTGGCTTGTCTCGATCATGGTAGGTCAGAGCCAGTGAAAAAGACTTATGAAGTCACAAAAAAAGTAATTATGGAAACAGTGGTTGTTGAAGAATGGGAGGGTCAGTGTAGGCCTAAGGGCGGGGAATTTCACTATACCTTAGCGACATGAGTTCCCGTTAAAGTGTGCATCTGCTCATAACTCATTTCTCTTAATAAAGTAAAGAATAAACAATTCAATATAAATAGGCTGAGTTGGGTGCCTAATTGAAATTACAGCTATTAAAGAGGGTGAGGGTCATAAAAGGCTCCAGGGCAGGATATACTGCTACACCATAGTAATATAAGTTTCCATTAAGGTATATATCCGCCTACACTTTTGTTCTATAAGAAAGTCGGGAATGAACAATTCAAAATAAATAGGCCGAGTTCGGTGCCTAAGAGAAAATGGTAGGCAAGTATCCACTTATGTTATTATTTACTTCTTTAATATTGATCAAAAGCGAATGACAAGACATGACATCCTTGACCATTTAGCAAAAATGCTAAGAAAAGCCTAACTCTATCCATTCTCTATCTATGGGCTCTCACTGTCATTGTTACTGATTATTTGATAAGATACACCAAGAATTCTGTTAAGATATGTAGTAGGCATATCTTAAAAAATCGTTATGCATCTAATAAAATAGAGTTGCTAAAAACCGGGTTAATGGTATACCCATGAAAGGGTACCTTGAGCATACAAAAAGGTACCCGAGAAATCTCTTAAATCACTTGTTTAAAACAAAGCAACAGGAATCTAAAATAAACACACAAATGTAAACTACAAAGAAGTATGACAATCCAATATCAAAATAGTTCGGGCACCCCTACAGCACGAGGATGCACAGAAATCAAAAAGAAAAATATGAAAAGTTTTAAGCACAGATTTTGGGGAAACCCCAAACAACAAGTAATACCAACAAGCTAAAAAGTCATACGGTGGGTGGGATATCATATCCATTATCTCTAGAAGCAAGGGAGTTAATAACAAATCTAAAGGCACCAAAGATGTGAGCTTCAAGAGCGAAAATATCTGATGGAAGACTCTTATAGGGTACATCGAGTACTCAAAGGAATATATGTGGCTTGCCAGAAATGGATATAGGCAATGTCTTGCTCTCTTCAATCGCCTTCAAATTGCTGCTTTGCTGACCCACATTTCTAGGCGGGGTACCTCCAAGTTTGGATCTACACTGTAAACTTCATAATATAGGTGAAAGTGTTGTTAGCCATCTTCTTTTTTTGGGAGAGCAAACCCTCATACTGGGCTTTCAGCTCATTAAACTAATAGTTCACCCGAGCTCTCTCCTTTATGAGGTCATTTAAGTGTTCTTTTAGCACTTTAATTTCCCGAGTCTACTTATCTTATAAAGACTTATAACCCTACAAACAGCTCAATTTCTTAATTTTAACTTGAGCCCCAATGAGAGATCAAAGTCTTGAATGCACTAGCTCAAGAAGAAACTCACTTATGAATAGTAAGTCAAATAAAAATAAATGATGGTGAAAATAAACTAATGGTGTATTCAGGATACTTTAGAGATACTTACATCCTAAGAGGCTTTTAGTGCTCGGCTATAACGCTCACTTAGCCTCAATCTGTTAGTCTCCATGGCATTTTCAAGAGTGATGTGCTCAACAGATCAATATATGTAATGGGCCAGGTGCGAGACCATCTCATTGGCTATCAAATCTAGCACGCCCTGAGACAGATCATTAGGGAATAAGAAACATAACCAAACTTTCTTTTTGCGAGCACGTAGGTTACCCCTCAATCTATTAGAAGAGGTACCTTGTGGTTTGGTCTTAGCTCCTGAGGCTTGAGGAGGATGGGTAGTCTTTACTAAAGAAACAGTGCCTGAAAGGCTAAGCAACTCACCAGTCATCTCCTTGAAGAAAAATTAAAATCATCACCGAGTGTTGCCATAGCTACATATTATATCAAGCACAAAAAAAATCGCTATATTTTTTATAAAGATATGCAGTAAGCATGTCTAAGTACCCCACTCCAGAAAATCATTCTTCGAATACTCTAGAAAATCATTATTCGCCTCTGTTGTAACACCAATTATGGATTTACTAGCTTAATCAATTTATTATACCGATATTTTGGTTATTGATACGTGTCAAGAATCACCATAATCTCCTAAATATGAGAAATAAGCACGAATCACCATATGCATGATGAAACTAAGTTTCTTTGCTTTGAAGGATGAGGAAGCTTAGTGAAATCTAAGCTGATGGGTACCTAAGGTACCCTATGTCCAAAATCAGTCATCAAAATACGTTAGAAATACCTGAGAGATCCCTAAAATTCCCACCTAAATGTTAACATCTAAAGCTATAAAAGCTAAAAATACTATTACAAATAATCACAAAATGAAAAGAGTTTACGAGTATAACATCCAAGCAGCTCAGATACCTTGACAGAAAGGGGTATAACATGAATCAAGAAAATAGTTTTAAGTACATAATTCAGGAAAAACTTCAATGAACAAGCAGTAATGCTAAACCAAATTGCAAGGCTGGTGGATCATCTTCACCATATCTCTCAGAATAGATGGATTAACAAAAGTGCTAGAGGTAGTAGAGGTGTGAGCTTTATTAGCAAGGGTACCTAAGGAGATTTTGGCTAAGGTACATTAAATGGATTATATGGGCTTCCTGACTGAGGTAAATGAGATTCCCTTTTGATCTCGAACGCTTCCGAAATAACCAAACCTTTTACTCACTCCTTCACTCTTAGTAGTACTAGCCTTAAATTAACACCTCATACCTCGATCATACTACGATCAATGGCACAGTCAATCATCTCCTTCTGATGAGATACCAAGTCCTCGTCCTCATCTTCATTAAGCTTTCAGCTCATCAAGGTCCTTCGATATACGAGCCTTCTTCACAGATCAGAGCTCATCTTTCTTTTTCAAGTAATTGAGGTATCACTGAAGCTGCCAAGAGAGGAGCCCTATGATTTTGTTTTAATCCCTGGAGGACATAATGAAAGAGTACCCTTAGATGAGCTAGATCTTGGGGTAATCGAAAACTACTTCTCAAATGCCTAAAAGATGAATCAAAATCCTCATCGGAGCTACCCATACCTATCAATCACTAGAAACTAAAATATCAATGATGGTGGAGTACCCCCACAACACCCTATACCCATATTTTGTGATTTATCCCTAGAAGTAGATGAGAAAATTTGATCAGTCAATTCGCCCTTTCCAATCTATTCAAATCGACAATGGTTTATAAGGTGATGTTCTCATCCAATAAGTGTACAACTTTCTCATTCGCCGCCAAGTTAAGTTTCTCTTCCGCCAAATCCACAAATAGAAAGAAAAGAGAGCCAATTTTCTCTTGTGGGTACTCGAAATACTCTAGAACTGTTAGGAGAGGAGTCTTGTAATTAGGGCTTTGCTCCAGCATGAGGTGATAAAGTACCCTTTGAAGAACTGCACATGTGGTATTTGACCAACCACCACTCATTTGGTTAAAAAAAAAAAAATCAAGGTTATCTGAGAGAAGAGCTATATCTGCCAACCGTTATGCATAAATGAAAGAGGTCAGTTGCATAAATATAGGCAGAAAATAGAAATAAAACACAAGAAAGGAGGGGTATCCTAGTGACATCATTTAACTATATATGGCCTATCCTTAAAGATGACAGAGGGCTTTCACCTATTAGCTCAACTTTTTTCAATTTATCAACATTAATACATCGTTTTGCATCTGCAAAGCCCGAATCATCTCTTTAAAATCACTCATCTTCTTCCTTACCTCTCAAATGAGATGTTTTCCCTTGATTTATATGCATACTATCTTTATTGAATTTTGAACATCTATATGCTCATCATTAAATAGGGTATCCCACCCCTACTCGCTATCAACCATAATACCTGACAGTTAGTCTGCATTCTTCAAACAAGCAAGGACAATTTTCTAGAGGTAACTTGCTGATAGATTAATGTTTTTATGAAATAGAGTTGAAGGGGTATATAGAATGTCAAGTCGAAAGAGTCAATCTGAAGGGCTATCCTATTTGCCGCAGAATACTTTGAGGTCTTACCCTTACGAGATACCCTACAGAGAACGGAGGAAGAAATCTTAAACTTGGCTCTAATAAGCTTAAGGTCTCTCGGGGTAACCCTCCTGCCCCGCAAAGATCGAGACTTATTATACCTAAAAATTTAGAGAGACGAAAAGATATGGGGCTTCTGACTTATAAATGCATATGGCTAGCCCAAAGAGAGGCAAGCAAGGTACATCTTTTATTCAACCCAACAAAGGGTAAGTCGGTTAATCACCATGTGCCATTCACAATTCTTCCATAAGATTCTTTTGCCTCAATTATTTTTGTTAACAAGAAACTAAGAGAATGTTTTTAGGGAAGCAATGGAAAAGCAACAATGAAGCGTCATGTGTTAAATATGAAAATCTGCAAATAAAATTATCACCTGGGATATCTAGGGTATTGACCTATCCTAAACAACTTTAGTCATTAAGAGTACTTGGGGTACCTGAGACATACCTAGGATACCCGGAAGATACCTGGGGTACCCCATAAATACCAGATGAGTTAAAATATATGTCGTACAAAAATCAAGATGGCCAGACAATCCCCAAAATATTCATCAGGTGAGTTGTTTCTATCACCAAAATATAATATTTGATTTGGCAAAACCAAATAGAAAATATCTTGTCCAAAAGTAAGAGACAAACAGTTTTCATACCTACTAAAAAGATAAAGCAGCCGACCTACAATTACCAAACAACCCCTGAAAAAATAATCTCTATTATACAATAGCGTACCCCACGTGCCAACACTTGCAAATAATGTCTCCATTGTTCCCCACATGCAATCCTAACGACATAAAAGGTGTGATGAAAACAAAAAAAAAAGGAATATTTTGAATTTGACAATAAAATCACTATTGGGAATATACCACATAGTGAGTTACCTCAGATATGTCACATATAAGGACAATCGAGTTCTTTCTTTTAGGTTATTATTCACTACTACACATAACAAGGTTAATGCCCTCTCCTTCAACCTTTAACCACTATTTTCAGAGAGCTTACAAGCTCTCCACTCTCAAAAAGTTCAAGTAGGTGGCTTGAGCGTCAGAGTGTGGTCACCAACCACCGTCTGCTCCACCCCTAACCTCATCTTCCTTGTTTTGAAAGTTTAAGGCACCTCTCCAAGCTCTTTCACATAAAATCTCAGCATCTCACCATTAACCCCTAACTCATATTATTCTTTCACCTTTAAAACTATCAAAACAGCCCACACTCCACAACCCAGTGATATATCTCTCACATCCCAAAACTAAATTTATTGTTGTTAGATAGGTTTTGGCCGCCACTTTTCTCACCTTCCCAAATCTACCTAAAACATATATATTTTATTATATTAAAGTAAATTTTATGACAAATAGAATCATAATATTAAAATAAATGTATTAAATTTTAAACTATTTTGAATATTATGTAAAATAATGACTTTAAAATTATTAGTATTTAAATTTTTTTAATTATAAAATGTATTTAATTCAAATATTTATTTACAATCTCTACAATAAATAAAAATATATTATTAAAATAAATATAGTAAATTACATATTTAAATTTATTAAAAAATTAATTTATTTTAATATTGATAGTTTATTGCATAGATTATATTATTTCTATAATATTTGTATTTATTAAAAATTTTATAGTCAATTTTTTAAGATAATAGAAGTAAAATGTATTATAGTTAAAAGGGGATCTTAATGTTATTTTTTAAAACTTGGGGGCCTTGGTGATTATTTTCTCAAATTTTGGAGGTATAGATGTCTTTTTCTCTTTTAATTGAGTGGAAATTTATTTTAAACAAAACAAATGTATTTTTTATTATTAATATTATTTCAAAAATATTAAATCATGCAAAATTACAAACCTAAGTTTTTTTTGTATCCTTTCTTGTTGAGTTATACGAATCTAATGTTATTGTTACGTACGAAAGTTGAAACTTGGAGATTGTGGCCCTTCTAAGCCTGCGTTATCTTTGGATTGTGAGCAGGCTTCCAGTCATAGCCACAGTCTAAACTGGTCCATAAAAGCCCAGCTATATTTGTTATATTTTTCAATATTTTAGTATAATTATAAAAGTGCTATTGCCTCAAAGGCCCTCTCCAAACCCCTTAACAAAAAAACTACCCTATTATATAATTTCAAAAATGTTACCATTTTTAAATATATCTATTTTCTTTGCATAAATACCCTTACTTTATAATTACACCCCTCCTCACAACATTTTAGTTTAAATCATCATGAATACCGCCACCAAATCAAAGCCTGCCACCAACTCTTGCTATTCTAAAATCTCACCCCAATTCTAACAAAAACTATGTATTTGTAATTTCGTTAATTTCACAGTTTATTTGTAAAATTTAGCATGTTAATACTCAGATTACAAGGATACTACACTAATCATACAACAATTCCATTTGCAACTAGGAAAAATAAGGGATAAAGAAAAAATTATAAATATGCAAATGAAAATCATCTTATTGATATACACAAATTTATTTTTTACAAGAACATAGGAAGAAATTTAAACATGATCTAAAGCTAAAGTATATGTGTGTATCACTGTTGTAAAGTCAACAAAAATCTTGGTTTGAATTTTTTATGAAAATTGGAAGAGAGAGTGATATTTGTTATTTGGATGGTTCCAAGAAATTTCAGAGTTCAAACTCTACTGTTAACGAAACAGAAAACATACTTTTATTGATTGTTGAAATTTTATGTAAATTTCCATAAGGATAAAACTGCAAATGTGTTGAAGGGTTTAATGAGGATGTTTTAGGGGTGCCAATACATAATACTACATGTGTAAAATAATAGTTTGTATAAAAAATGTGCCTTTGGTATATTATATTGTACTATAATAATATTTTATATTATTTGATATTACATTATATTGTATTAATTTTATATTTTATTTATTTTATTTTATTTAAATTTATTGTTAATTATATTAAATTAATTATTAAATAATTATTTTTATATTATTAATATATAAAAATAATGTTATATAATAATATAATAAAATATAGTATTATAAAATAAAATAATATTATAATATAATTTTATTTTATATTTTATTTATTATTATAAATTTAAAATATAATTATTAATATATAAATATAATAATAAAATAAAATATAATATTGTCATATAATTGATTTTCATATCTTATTTACTATATTAATATTTAATAATTAAATAATTATTTAAATAAAATATTTGTCACAATTACACAAACCCAAAGTGCATTATAATGCACCGCAATGAGTCTTTAAATTTTACTAAACATATTCTTGGTATTAAATTAATGCAAACAATATTTTTAAACCCTATAATATAATGTTCCAAACACACCCAAAATGTCATCAATAAATTACTTCACATCATCTCTTTCAAATTTTTAACATGTTTTAGCTATATTTTCACACATACGTAAGTTTGTACACATTATACTAAAATATGAGTACTATTCATAGAGTAATGTATATATGCCAATAAAAAAGAACATGACAAAAATCTGCAAACCCAAAGAAGAGCACCTTGAAACAACATGAAGTCACAGGCAAGCAACTAATACATAACACAAGATTTTTCATGCTCATCTTAGTTAGTGTTGATATATCGAAATCTATACATAAATAAAAGTCCTATTCATCATCAATATTAATCAATTAAGTTACAATGCCCTCTTCATATTCACCACATAACCTAGTGAATTATATAACTTAGAAGTTAAAAGTATTTGTAGTAATTAATGAACAAAGTAAATGGCATCATGATCATGGCATGTACAACTTGTTGCCACACTTGCACCTCCATGCTTCCGGGTAATACTCTGCTGTTACCGGCGTCCCTGGTGGCACCGGCACGTGAACCGGCTTACACGGCGTGCACTTGCCGCACTTCGACGTGCAACGTGGCGGTGATGAGCCGGGCCCACTCAATAATCTCCTACTAGCAAAGCTCACAGCACTTACCACCTCATGCATCTCTATAAACCCCATGTCAACAATGTTTTCCATCACTTCTTGATCTCTTAATTTCCCTGTTTCCTACAAACACATTAACCATTTAAATAGTAAAAAATAGTAATAATAGTAAAAATAAATAAATAAGATAAAAAAAGTGGGTCTATGTTCACTGGGCTCTCAAAGAAACATGGCTACGGTTAACCAGCTGACACTGCTGGCGCATGTTACCGAGACCCATTATAAAGACATGACAGATAATAATACATGGGGGCTACATGCTAGCGTGCGCCGTTTAGTGTTTGATGTATGATGGACCACAAACCCTCTTGTGATTTGCTAATCATGATCATGATGATGTATCAGACAGTCAGAAATCTCTCTCTCCTCATGCTGTTTGCAGGCGCATGTTAGCCCGATCAAATTTTATTGAACTTGGAATGATGACGATGAGGAGAGAGAATAAGTACATATTTATAATATTCGACAAACATGAAACAATTATGATTATATTGTAAGATCATTAATTAATTAAACAAAATGAGAAAGGTTGAAGAATCATCAAGAATCCAAAATGTAATACCTGAAAAGATAAATCAGCTGATCTAACAGAAGATTGGCACCTGATAATACCTGCATTTAATAAATATTTGAAAGAGAAATTTCGATTAGCACTCTGAAATAATTACACACATACTTTTTTTAAAAAAAAAATAAAAAATAAAAAGTTAAATAAAAGGGCTCTAAGCTAAGCTAAGCAAAGCAAATGGAGAATGAATGATTGAAAAATATTGCTTACCTAAATATGTACTTTTGAAGCTGATGGTGCTGCTGCATAAGAAGAAAGAGAAGAGGAAGAAGAAGAAGAAGAAGAAGAGAGGTAGTATTAATTTCTTCATAAACCTCAACTCCATGAGAAGTGAAAAAAAAAAAAAAGAGCACTTTTTGAACAAGAGATTCTCACAAGCACTTTGGAACAAAGTTAGAAAACACAAACTCTACTTTAATTAGTTGAATTTGTCACAATCCATGTAAACTCCTTATCTCCTCAAGTAGCCAACAAGCTCATAAAAATATATAATATAATATCTCATTGATAATGATAAATTTCATAGTGGGGTAGGGCTTATTGTTATTATGATCTCATAAAAATAATAATAATAATAATATTTTATGTGCGTGTTTTTGAACTTCTGATTTTGCTGAGAGAAATAAATTAGATAGTGAATCCAGGTAAGTACTGGCTTAGCTAAAAAGCTTAAAGCTATAAAGGGAGGGGGCCTAAGGGGATGGGGATTGGGGATATGGTTCCGGTGGTGGGTTCCTAGTCCATTTCATAAGCTTTGCCATGTTTGGGGTGTTGGATTCTCTTGCAGCCTTTTCTTCAGTGTCTTTCAACCATTCACAAACCCAAAATATATATATATATATATATATATATGTTAGAATTTTTAATTAAAGACTCTTGATTATATTAAAATAAAAAATAAAATAAAAAATATTGTATTAAAATATGTGTTTTTATTTTTTTAACTTATTCTTGACTTTAATATGATTAAGATATAGACATATATACATATGATTTTAATTGATCCAAAATTTTAAAGTCCGAAAAAATTTGAAAAAATTATTAAATCGTGAAGTTTAAAGTACATAAACCACACAGTTTATGTATTTTTTTTAATTTTTTTCGCACTTTCAAATTTTAGACGAGGATCCTAAATATTATAAAGTTTGAAAAAATTATTAAATTATATAATTTAATAATATAATAACCATAAATTAATATTATATTATTATTTGGACTTTTAACAAAATTTAATATCTTGAACTAGATTAATACTTATTTATACATACATACATATATATATATATATATATATATATATATATATATATATGTATGTATGTGTGTGTGTGATAAACACACTTTCTCTCATTTCTTAACCCCCACTCCACCTCATCATCTTCCTTTTTATAATTCTAAAATTATTAAATATTAAAAAAATGATATAATTTGACCTGAAAGCTAAAACTGATTAATGATTAAAAAACTCGATAACTCTTAATAGAAATGGATTCTCTTTTTATCTTAGTCATGCTTAATTAAGGATTTTGTGAACATGTTTACATTATTAGTCATAAATAATTTAAAGGCATTCTTTTCTTTTCTTTTCTTTTTCTTTTTTTTATCAAATATCTTCATCAATTTGCATTTTAGGGGATGATTTAATACTAAATGTTACAGACTTACAATTTAAATTTGCTTATGCTAAACTTGAAATTTTCCCTTATAAAAAAAATAGAAGAGAAGAATGGATTAACATAATTATAGAACCCCAACTACCAATGGCGTCGTGGCTGACATGGAATATTTTGGTACTTGGAATTGAATCACACATGGCACATAATTTCTGTTATGCTAATGACATTGGAGCTTGGGATTTGACTCATTGTCAATGGTAGATATTTATTTATTTTTTTAACGGTAGAATTTTTTTAACACTAATAAATATATTTTGGACAGAAATTTATTTGAACAATTTGGATCAGGTCCAAGATTTTAATCTTAAAATTAGGAGAAAAATATAGTTCTAACGAATGCTGATACTCAACCAGCCATTGGTACAATGTTTAGTTTTAGATACATCATTCAAATTTTATTATTATGGGAAATGAAAAAAAAAATACATAAGCCTTTCAGGATTAATTTCGTTTAAGTTTAAGTGCTTTTGGTTAATAGGGAGACAAGACGACGAGTATATGTCAATTGTCTAACACGTTTACAAGTCCCATAGCTCACTTTAATTTAAAAGCATTATATTTCAATATTTAATATCAACTTTGATAAATCAAAGAGAATCCAAAAATCGTGAACTCACAAAAAGCGTCAATTATATCAGAGACAGACTTGATCTCAAAGTTCATTTCATCCGGTTGTAACTCTTCAATTTCTATACAAAAGTTTTCAGGCCTACCAATTAAGCATGTTTCCAAAGTGGACTTTCTTGAATCTTCAAATCATTCAGGCCAAAAACTTTCAGTTTTACACAAGACTTTCGGGATCTGTCTAGTCTGCTGCCCCATTTCTTCGCTAAAACTCCTATGAGTGGTCAAGTCCAATAATTTCAAAGCTTTTTTTTTTTTTTTGGGAACAAATGTATCAAGATAGTCACAAATTCAAAGTTACATTTTGCAAGATAAAGTGCATTAGAAACTCACAAAACCCAAATGTAAAAAGTACTTTCCTGTTATTAATAGTTGTTCTACGAAGTATGAATTATATGATTTGTCAAATTCTTGGTATTTTTCACTACATGGCTGCAACAGTAGATTGCTCCACGGCAAAATCTTAGACAATATTTTTGCTGATTAGTTTAGGTCCCATGTGGTAACGTTTTACAAATTCTATTTTCCAAAACCCTATTTGCAAAAAATATTTGTAGGAGGAAAATACTGCATCAACTAAATTTACCTTTTTACTCTTGTAATATTCCTTAATATATGAAGAAAATACTTGAATGTGATGATTGTGTACTCGTTGAGGACAGTCTGATGCTCAAGTTAGTGTTTAGTTCAAGTGAAAGTAAAAAGAAATTTGACCAAGTTTAGCCAAATCTAGAATTTTTTTTAAAGATAATGGCAACTGAAACCTGACACTATTTATAGGCAGTTGCTCGGCCAAAAATGAGATTCTCTTCTTTATATCTTATCTTGATTGTTCCTTTGGCTTGGAAGACTTTAGTTGCTTGGGCAGTTTTAAATGAATCACATGTTTTGCTGGGAGAGGCTCATGATTCTTCTCTTCCATCTATTATGTTTCCTTGAGCATTTAGCAAACCTGTTCAATTAAGGATAAACTCAGCATTTCAATTGTGTTTACAGGCAAGGACAGTTGGTGTCATGTGATTTGTGGATGAAAATCAACACCTATAATATTTGAGAAAATAAATATTGTAATTTTTAAACAGAATTGGACTATTTGAAAGGACCAATATTCAAAGAATATAATTTTTTTAAGACAAACTTTGAAAATATTACAAATGATTGTATTTCGTATTTGACAAATTATGCTTTGAAAAGTACAAAACACATCATTTAGTAATTTGTCAATTATGACACTAGTATTTTTTTAAAACATGAATATTCTATTTTTAGAAATAACCTGTTTTAAAATTATAATATTGAACACATTTTCCACTTGTTTTAATTTAAAATAAGAACAAGATAGCAAACAACAATTGATCATTGACATCTAAAAATTGTGAATTCTAAAATCAGTGTCATGTACTTGATTAGTCTAGCAAAATCTTGACAACTGCATACCATTAAATTACTTAACTATATTTATACGGTACAGCTTCTTCTGATCTTTGGTTGCATTTTATAGTTTGAAATACAGAAACCTGTAACTTTTAAAAAATTTGCATCCTTCAAGAGATGAAAGTGTATTTATCGTTCTACAAAAAAGCGAAAGGTGTCCTTAACATTAAATGTTACATGTGCAAAAACATGCTAATTAAAGAAAGTAATGAAGAGTACTTTGCATTCGACAATTGACATTGGGGAAATTTAAATAACTTTTGCATTCTCATATGGAATGTTGTGTAATATTGTTGATAAAATGAAGAAGAGGGTCCTCTATGCTTATCTTTTGCTTAACATGAATTCATTTTGAATATCTACACCTGAATCAATTGATATAGACAAAAACCAACCACTCCTCTAACAAAATTTAATAACAAAAATGCTACTTTGTTCCGAGAAATTTGCCCGAAATTTTTCCGGGACAAGCCAAAAGCTTCCACACCCATAGTTTTGATTGAGAGGACGTTTGGTTTGCTCGGAAAATTCAGAAAATTTGTAAAAGGAAGGCAAGTTGTATATTTGTTTTGAAGATTAATAAGTTATGTTAAAAGGGTCAAAGCTAGCTAATACAATATATCAAAAGTTGGCAATGGCTACAGTGGAATTACTTTACCTAGAGCACGAATTATAGTTATACATGCAAAATAATAAATAATAAAAAATACGATATAACTTTAATTATATGGTTATGAAGACATGTCTACCGTAGAACGGTTCGAACATAGTCGAACTCTCAAAAATTATGTTAGACTCAAATAAAATAGGTCACATTAGGCTAAGATCAACACTTATAATTTTTTTATAAATGAAACTTAAGGCCCAAGTCTCATTAGTTCCAGAAATATTCTAAAAACTGTTGAGATTATATGCTCTTTAAAGCATATTAATTAATTTATTTATGATAAATATATTTTCTGATTAACAAAAATATTTGAGACATTTTTACCGACATCTTAATTACATAAATATTTTGAATAAGGTCCATTTAATCATATTATATGTATTTATGTGATCATCATATGGATTCACAGAAGACATAAATACAAGTTATCTTATGATTAAATAAATTGAGTTCACAGTTGATAAATAGACTTGGGCGCTCTATTTATGTTTAGACTGTAGTAAATTTATTGAATGATTTGTCTTAATCGTATATGAATTTACTCATGTACTTTAACTATATTGAATTAGATCACATATGAGATTTAATTAACCTTGGAGTAACTGTCAGACTTATTAAATCTCATAGGCATTGATTTTATTGCAATCTCAATCTTGAGTTAATTATAGTTTCATGTTTATGATTGTTGTTTCATTTAAGTTACCAATGAGCGCGACATACATTTATAGTTAAGATTACCCGGTATCTTGGTGGGAGCAATTATGAGCAGTAAGATTATAGATTAACAATATAGAATTTGTACAATACATCTCTTGATGGGTTTCCGGTACATGATTATAGAATTCTCTGACCAGAGTGTGTCAACATAATTAGTATGTTGAAATTGATCATTAGAGAAAGCCAGTAAGAGTCAAGAAATAAGATGTAATTAAATTGATTGGACAGTTGAGATATTAATTTAATTAGCGATGTGGTACAAATGATTGTTCAGTAAAGAAATCAATGTAGTATGGGTCGAATTGTTATTCGAGAATACTATCCTAAATAGTATACAATTATGGAGGTCAGTTTCAATCTTATAGTGGAGTAGATTTAGAATAAAATAATTGGACTAATTTAATTACATGCCTAATTATTATAATTACTATTGTATGTATCCATATGATTCTCGGGTTAGCTCATTTAATTGAATACACTATTATTGGATTAATATATAAGATAACTAGCTATTTGAGTTAAACGTCTAAATATATTATTTGGTGGGAGGTTCTATTTAATATACTTGTGTATAAGGAACCTTGTGTTATTTTACAAGATGGTCCCTATAACTATAATAAGTTTGACGCCAAAAGCTTTTGAGTTTTTATCTTATTTTAATTTAAATCAATTCTTTTGATTTAATAGAATTAAAAAAGGAGACAAATAAGAAGACTAGAGTTTTCCACTACTATAATATAAAAAGATTTTTTTCTGCACAAAAGAAAAGAGAGAAACCATAATACAAATAAAGAAAAGATAATTTTTTTCTCTGACTTTAAGAGAAAAATATTTTCTTCCTAGTTGCTTTCAGTAGTGGAAAAGGTGTCCACACATCAAGTGCAGATCAAACTTGAGTAATAACCTGAAAGATCATTAGTGATAGATCATGATCTAATAGGAGAGGTCGTGATAGATCGTGACTTGAGAGCCTTAATTACTACAATGAAAAAGTAAAGGTATGATTTCAAGATTATGGTAATTCTATATATTGTATGAGAAAACGATCATATTATTTCCGCTGTAAAACTATTTTAAAACCAACAAAAACAACAAAAAAAAAAATCAACTCCAAACACTACTAGTTCCTTCCTTATAATGAAATAAGTTCTAATAAGAAAATGGAGGAAGTTTTTTGACTTGATCTTGTCTATCCATCTTAGCTATTGTAAGGGAATAATATACAACTAACATTCAGTATTTTTGTGGGGTTAATAAAGGGATGAGGAGTAATGATATAGTGGGAGACGATGCTCAACTTATGCCAACTAATAATGCCATGAGGTGCTGTTTGATTAATCCACAACTTTAATATTATTCATAGAGAGTTACATAATTCTGCTATATAGTGGACAATAGTACTCATTAGATGAGATTCTTAAATGCTAGTGTTGAGAAATAATATATATTTGGCATGAACTATCATAGTCCATGCTCATATTCTCTTGTCATGCTCATATTCTCTTGCCATTTTGTGTCCAAAATATTGAAAATGTCATTGCAAGCGTGGGGATACGAATATGAATCGATGAAGACAGATGTTGATGTTAAGAAAAGGAAAGGTTGATACATGTTGTATGAGTACGACTTTGTTGCTTTGCTTTTGTTCTCATCCAAAACAAGTCTACTGCCTTTGTCATTCATTTTTCAATTCATAATAATAAAGATGTGATTGACATTAATTTAAATGTTTTATCTAATAATTTAAGAATATTTGATAATTAAATTATTTAAAAAAAAGTCTAAAATTAATGTAAATTACATAATATTATAACGTAAATTATCAACCATAAATCCTTAAATGTCACCAATATCATTTATGTAGGGGTGGCAAAAATATTAGCTCTGCCCGATGCGACCCAAACTCAGGTGATGCAGGCTAGGTAATATCTGGCTCAGACTAATCTCTAGGTCGGGTCCGAGTATCACTTGAAAAATCCGAAACTTAGCCCGAAACTCAGATTTTCTAAAAAAAATATTATAAAAAAATATTTTATTTTAAATAATTATATTTTTTCATACATTTATTCAATATATTTAAAATTTTAAATATTTAAAGTTCATATTTCATGTTTAATTTTATTAAAATAAATTATAAAATAAATAAAAATATATTCATAAATTAAAAAATTTAAATTATATATATATAAAATCCGGGCTGAAAAGGCCTGGAAAAAAGCAAGGCCTGGATTTATTAGCATACCTGGGTTTTCAAAGTCCGGGCCGGGTTCGGCTATGGCAATACCCAAACCCATATACCCAGACTTGGCCTGGACTTTTACCAACCCCATATTTATGCTGTAACATTTTTAACATGTATTACTCGTATACCTTAAGTTGGTAAAACGTTTCTGCCATCCGCCTTACTGTTACTAACTATTAGAATATGCTGACGTCATAAGGGTAGTATTGTCTTTTAACATAGGAGAAGCTGTGATATAAAATAACATGTCGTCTTTTTTAAGTCAAATATATTATTTTTCAAACCACATGTTGTTTTCTTGGAATATAATTATAAGACATGTCGTTTTATTGTAATATAACCGTATGACGTGTCCTCTTCTTTAAGTGAAATGACAATGTTTTTTAGACCACACGCCATTAATTTATTTTACAGTAAAACGACTTGTCATGTGTTTATATTTCATTTTAACGACATGTCGTCTAGAAAAAATTTTACTAAAAAAATGACATTATTTTTAATCACAATTTTTTCTTGACTTATTTCGAGGGTAAAATCATTATTTTATCAAAATTCTACTAATTTTTAACTGTAGCAAATAGTAAGGTGAACAGCAAATGCCTTTTGTCAACTTAAGGAATACGAGTGATATATATTAAAAGTATTGTAGTATAAATAATATCACTATTATTTAACTAATTTTACCTATTTAAAGCATATGATTGATAATTTTCTTAGTATAATTTAACTAATTGTAATAATAACCGTAATATATAATCTTCACAAATTAGTGATTAAAGGTGGGCTTTTCTTTATTTTTTGTGAGGAATGTATGTTACAAAAATCGTAATATAGCAAATCCCTTCTAATAATAAACGTTTCAAAACTGAAAATTGACCCACCAAAACTTAAGGTTTGAGTTTGAAAGTGAGATGAGAAATGTGAGAGTGACATGTGCAGGCAACAATTCCACTCCTTGACAAACTACTTTCTCAATTATTTACTTGATAAAAGCTGAACTGTCTTTCTTTTAAATTATTATTTTTTGATTTGACAGATAGGACTTTTCATTTCCTTCTGCATCTTCATTCGGGGTAACACATTTATAAATTTTAAAGTATTTAACAAGCATAAGAAGATCAAATTTCAAAAACTTTAATTCACTGTGAGCGTTAGGTTCGACTTGGTCCTGTCAAAACTAACCGAAAATTGATTCTAAAAGTTGTTGGATTAAAAATTAGAAAATGTTTGAGTTTGAATTTAATTCTGGATAAAATCGAATCGAACAAAAAATTCGACACTATACATTTAAACACACACACGTACATACTTATATATATATATATATATATATATATATATATGTATAAAACTGAATTTTAACTCAAAATTGTAATCTGAATACCAAATTAAACCAACTTTTGAATAGGTTTGGGATAAATTTTCAATACGGAACGAATTATAATTCAAAACAAAATCTGTAAAAATTGAATTGAAACTAAATTACCCATCCCTAAATGGGTTGACATTTTCTTTTCATTTTTAACAAGCGAGTCTTATGGCATGTGGGGATAACAATTTTTGTTATTATTATTATTTTTTTATATAGAATGGTGTGACTTTTATTTCTTTTAAATGAACAACATAATTTTATTTTTATTTTTTTTGTTGGTGCCAGATAATAAACAACATAATTGGTCATTTGACATAATAAATATTACGATCAGACACTGATAATAGACATTTATTGATTTACAAGCAATTCATTACTATAAACAGTTGGACATATCAATGAAACCACAATGAATCACAGCCATGCCAGGAGGAAGGCTAGTGCCCTTGGATCTCTCCACTAATCGCTTTGATTAGGCCATACCAACTGATTTAATTATGAATCTCTTGTGAAGATGGATTTACGTACTGTTTGCAATTAGGGTGCTCGAGAGAGGGAATAGTATCTTTTATTGGATGTATCAATTGAAAAAGCCTAAAAAGAGGGAATAGTATCTTTTATTGGATGTATCAATTGAAAACGCCTAACTAAAATGTAGAAGATTGATTTTAGCATAGCCATCACCATACTAATTGACAAAGTCAACCATGTCGTAGAAGATTGATTTTAGTTTGTACTATTGAGGTTAATATTCTTCGTCGGTCAAGAATAGGTTTAAGACTAAGAATATATATAAGCTTGTGGTAATTATAAACTTTTGAGTTAGTTTTTTAGTATAAATTATGTTGTCTATAAGATTTTATATAATATCATATTCAAAATGTGACTTAGATGTGTTGAGAAAAGTAAAAAAATTTTCAACTCTTCAGCTAACTTTTAAGTATGAAAATTATAACATATTTATACTAACATATATTTACTGTAAACGTATCACTTGTGTACTTTTTTGTTCTATGCTTGTCATTAAGTTTTAACTAATTTGTTAAATGACATAATGAGTGATGTTTTCTTTAGATGCAGTAGAGAGTAAAAAAATTTTCGACTCTTCAACTAACTTTTAAGTATGAAAATTGTAACATATTTTTACTAATACATATTTGCTGTAAACGTATCACTTGTGCACTTTTTTATTGGATGCTTGTCATTAAGTTTTAAATAATTTGTTAAATGACATATTGAGTGATGCTTTCTTTAGCTGCTGCACCAACCCTCGGGCATATGAAAACAAAAAAAAAGCACTACCTACGGAAAAGAAAGGGAGAGGAAAAAACAGTATACACAGGTCAGTCTATTTTACATCAATATTGGATCGAGAATTGGAAAGTTCCCTTAATTTTGTTGCCCCTCTTGGCGATCGGTTCACTACTGATCATTTTTCTAAAATCGATTCTAGCTTCTCCTTTGAGCTACAGTCGGAGGTCCTTGTAGTAATGCACTTTTTGTCTTTGACGGAACCGATACTTGACTAACTCGTCCGGGTTGTAATGAAGTTTCTATCTGCATTTTGTACTTCTATATTGGAAGAAGTTTTGAAACTTTAAAAATTCACGAGATAACTCAAATAATCTTGGCGTATTGTCCTTTCATTACATAAAATATTACAAAATAATAAATCATTACATGAATTATTGAAATGTAACGCTTTGTTACATTAATTTTTTAAAAGCATATTTTACTAATTTTTGTCATTTTCATTTGTTGACTTATAAAATACTAATTTTTCCGTTAATGAATAACTCTTAAAATAAAAAGAAAATGATACAAATCAATACCAGGTGAATTTAAAATTTTACGCAACTCTTGGTACAAAACAGTATATCATTGCCGCTTAAATTTAAAATGTTATGTATTGCCCTACAATTGATCTATTGCATGATCAATTATAAATTGACTGAAATATAGTAAATTATTATTTTTAAAAAGTTAATATAATGAAGTATTACTTTTCAATAATTCTTCTAATGGTTTAGTATTTCAGAATGCTTGCCATAATGAAAGGATAATAACCCTAAGATTTAATTACAAATTTGTGATTCATTTGATGAAAATACAATTTTGTGCATATGGCGTCAGTGTGACATCATCATTGGACTAGAGGCATTAACAAAAATGTAATAAACTGTTATTTTTAAAAGTCTTTAATTTCAATAATTAGTATAATAGTTCGTTATTTCAGAATACTTATCCTAAAGAATAATAAATCAGTAATTTTCTTTCAAACATTTAAAATTAATAGGAAAACCTTTTTTGTAAAAATAATTCAGAACTTTCTCCGTAAAAAAATAATTTATATATCCATTTGTGATACAAAGAAAAGCAATATTACAATATTTCAAGAATAACCAATTTATGTAGCCATGCAATAAACATGCATGAAGAAATAATAATATTGGCAGATTCTACTCCTGGATTCTTATAAAAATTTCTAACCTTGGTAGCACATTATTTTATTGCTTTTTCCATAAAAAGTTTAAAACGTGTAAGGAAACAGGGGTCAATTCAAATTATAGGACCACTTGATTGTGCCAATTACACTCTCAACAGCATGCTATGTAATAAGTTTTTGGATTGCCTTATATGCATGATGATTCAAACAAAGATGATGAAAAGATTAAAAGATACCGTATACACATTATAAATATTATATGCACAGTATGTTACAAATTTTCTAGCAAATTAAGGTTTCCATTGCTGTCAATAATTATTATGCACTATATACACATTGTATGTACCATAGCTTTTCTGTATTTTATACGATATATGCATGTATGCCAAAATTTATTAATTATTGAAGAAAGCATATATGTACTCTTGTTATCAATGGCCCTATTGTCTTCGATGACATTTCTTTTTCTTGTGTCTGGCTTCATTTATCAATTATATATGAATTATTGATTTATGAATTGTTTATGGCCCTTGGAAGAATATAATTTACATGGGCATGGATGGGCTGCAACTCTTCACGTGCTTAACCTTTTTTCTTCACAATTTCAGCTGAAGCTTGCTTGCCATCGCACGTGCATTTTCCATTATAATTATTACTTATACAATTCCGTGCAGACAGATTTTCAATGATGCACGTGCACTTGTTAACTTGATCATGCATATCTCTTTTTCCTTCAATAAAGTTTTTTTTTTAATTAATTTTTATGATTTTTATTTGATTTTTTTTTTCAGAATAAGCTATTAAATCTGTAAGGGGAAAATAATATTTTTACGAAGATTCCTTAGTAGATTCTGACAAAGATAATGGAAAAGTGATTGAATGATAAATTGTTTTTGGCAATTGCTATGTTACAATCAAAATAACTTATTCTTTTTATTTTTAGTGTAAAAATTAGTAATAAAATAATATATTTTATTACATATTATAAAGACGGTAAGTTACATTTGATTGTAAGACCCATTTTTTTTTTTTTTAAGGAATTGAATGATAATATTTTAAATGTTAGTTATGTAGGGCAAATGTTAAATTTTTTTGGTGTCAACATGAATAATTTTGAAAGGTCAGGTGGAGTTTAAGTAATTGTTAGATTTTCTTGGTGGCTGCATAAACATTCGCTTAGTGAGGTAGCGATAGAAATAATTTCTCTTTTTTATTTTTTTAATATTTTGTTTAAAATTTGAATATATAATAATATTTATAATAAGCAAAAAGTTGGCTCTTGATTAAATTTTTCAAGTTTGTTTCTAAGGTATTGTAACTCTAAATTTTCGTGGATCCTTTGAACAACTAAAACTCTTCTAGGTGTTGTTCGGTGTATGTTGAAAAAGAGATTAAGAAGCGACAATGCAAGCTAATGCCACACGCTTTCTTTGATACTGTATTTTTTTTCTATTAAAAAGAGACAATATAAGCTAATAAGTATTCTTATTTTGTTTAAATGAGGAGGAATCTTCATTAGAAATATATAGTTAGATTTTGATCAGGGTATTTAACCATATTAAAGTCAGGAATAAGATATAAGAAAAAAAAAATTTCAATACACTAAATGACAAAATAAATTGCACTTGAGTATTTTTTATTTTTTTTGTCTTTCACCTTGTTTCGGGTTTTAACATGGTCAAGCAATCTTATATATATATATAGCCCACCTACCTGACCCGGAGAAGTAGTAAGACCTCTCTTCCATCCCTTCTATTGCTACTCTTGAGGGGCAAATGAGATCCCTATAAGAAAACTATTTACATTTACTAGAGCTTCTGGTTCGGAGCAAAAGTTATTCGAAATGAGTACCATCAAACGATTCCCAAAGAAAGCTCGATTTGAATCAAATTATTGGAAGTGCCCGCTAACGCTCATTTATCTGGGCTAGCAGCCCTAGGTAGGGCGGGGCCTATACCTGTTCCCTAACACTGGACGAGACTTTGTTCGAATGACCATCCTAGGACGAGCAACACCGGGCGAGACCATCCCGAAGAAACAAATCCTTTTTCCACTGCAAAACATTTGTCTTCGCTAGCCCTCAAAGATATGGGGAGAGCAATCAACACTGGGGCTGAGATCCACGAATTTAGATTCATATCTGCAGTTAAGTCCTCCATTTCATTTCGAAGAGAATGCTGTTCACGATATATCATGGACAAGGCCACTAGCTCTGAATAAGGTAAAGATGGCTAGTTACTAGTATTAGTAATCTCGTCCCTAGGAATAGGTAGTGCTCGGTGGGCGGAGCAAGCAGCGGTAGCAGGGCCGGACCTAGTGCAAAAGTAAAGAAGCAGAAGTCGAGGCAAGAGCTATACCTTCTGGAATCGGAGCAATAATTGCTATAAAGGAAGCAGATGCACAGGAACGCTCCCTAACTCGGAATGCTCCACGACTAAGTATACCCATTCAGACTCTATATATATATATATGTCTACATGAAATAAACACTTTTACGGTCAAAACATGTTACGACATCGTAAAATATTTTGTGAAACCGTCAGTGTCATAAAGTATTTACGGTGTTGTAAAACATTTTACGAGACCATAAAAGTGTGCGTCCATACGAAATTTCATGTAGTCATCCCACACCAAAGAATGATTTTATATAAATATGAATAATTTTCCAATAAGTGATTTCTAACTATATTAAAGTCAATGATGAGCTAAAGGCAAAAAAAATAAAAAATAGAATCTAATGTAATGTATTTGTCTTATAGTATATTAAAATATGTGATTTTTTATTTTTTAACTTATCTCTAACTTTCATATAGTCAGTGATCCTTATATATATGGTATGAGATAAACTAAAAACAAGATAAACACACAGCCCGATATAATATATTTTATCTTGTAATGTATGAAATTCATGTTTTTCTATTTTTTAACTTATCCTTTATATTAAACACAATCATGTGAGATAGAAAAGTAAATATTGTATAGCTATTTAGTTACTATTTCTATAAAATCCATAGCTACTTTATAGGTATAAGAATATGATCTATATTGTAATGCTTTTGTATAAAGTGGTATCCATTCTACTGAATGAATAAGACATAATTCAATTTTCACTAAATATTCTTTTATTATGGTATCAGACCAAGGTTCTTGTTAACCTAAAGAAAATTTCAAATTCTTGGACGTCACTATGGAAGAATCTAGCAAGTCAGAAAAGCCAACTCATTTGAGTCATGGCTTCCAAACTTGATAACCCCAATCTCCCACTGTATCTTCATGATTCAGATCAGTCTAGGCTGGTCCTTATGCCACAACTTCCCACCAAGGAAAACTATAGCAAATGCAGTCACGTCTATGACTATGGCTCTGACTATTAAGTACAAAAATGATTTCATTGATGGATCCATGAAACGACCAAGCAATACAGGTGATGAATTGCAATAGTGGATTCATTGCAATAATTTGGTCAAGACTTGGTTATTGAGTTCAATTTCCAAGATATTGCCTCAGCTTGTTCTATTGTAATGGAGCAAAGGCAGTTTGGTATGAGTTGTGCGACCATTTTTCTCAGGTAAATGAAACGACCAAGCAATACAGGTGATGAATTGCAATAGTGGATTCATTGCAATAATTTGGTCAAGACTTGGTTATTGAGTTCAATTTCCAAGATATTGCCTCAGCTTGTTCTATTGTAATGGAGCAAAGGCAGTTTGGAATGAGTTGTGCGACCATTTTTCTCAGGTAAATGAAACGACCAAGCAATACAGGTGATGAATTGCAATAGTGGATTCATTGCAATAATTTGGTCAAGACTTGGTTATTGAGTTCAATTTCCAAGATACTGCCTCAGCTTGTTCTATTGTAATGGAGCAAAGGCAGTTTGGAATGAGTTGTGCGACCATTTTTCTCAGGTAAATGGCGTCCAACTCTTTCATATTGAAAATGAAATACATGATTGTGTTCAAGGAACCATGTCCGTTAGCTCCTCCTTCACCAAGTTGAAAGGTCTCTAGGATGAGAAGGATTTTTTTTTTTGTCATATCTCAGCCTGTAATTTTGGAACTATGAAGGAAGAATTATCCAATCTAGAAACATAAAAGATAATTAGGTTTCTCATGGGATTAACTCAATCTTTTTCTGGGGTATGTAAGCAAATATTGATAATGAATCCTCTGTTTAAGTTCAATAAGGCTTATTCCCTTTGCTTAGACATCAGCGACAACAAGATGTATTTGCTAGAAAAAGTAATATTAAACTTAATGGAGCAGGGTTTTCCCAGTCAAGGATTCAAGCAAAAAATTTGGTAACTATAAGTGTGGAAAATGTGACAAAGAAGGGCATAAAACTGAAAATTGTTGGGCATATTTAAAAAGTACGCACTGCGGATGGAAGGTCACACTTTCGACTTTTGTTGAAAGCTCAAGAAAGTAGAATCAAATTACCGGTACGATTCTTCACTATCCCCAACAAATCGAAAAAAGGGATATCACCACATCTTTCCCTTTTACTCATGAAAACATGCCCAGCAATAACAATTCATCCACGGGAAATCATGATGAACTTTTAGGTAAAGCTTTCAGTTTTTCTTCTCGAGGCAAGAAAATCACATACCCTTGATCGTACAGCAACTGACCATATTTTTTGTAGCCTTGAATTACTTATAACTTGGAAAATTGTTAAAAGTAAGAGAGTAGAATTAATCTATTGCCAATGTTACACATGTTGGTCAAGTGGTGTTTTCCTCTAGTTTGGTTCTTAATAATATTTTAAATGTCCCCATCTTTCAATTAAATCTCATTTCCATAAGTAAACTTGCCTACTATTCCATTTACATCTCCCTGTTTCGTACTCATTTTTGTCTAATACAGGACATACGCTCGGGGAAGATGATTGGGATGGGAACTGAATGACAGGGTCTCTACTGCCTTGATCAACCACAAAAAATGTCATGCAACTCGGTCTTATTATCCTTCTCTAGCCCTTGGCATCACTTCTTAGACATCCTTCGAATAAAACGTCAGCTTTATTTTCATTTTTAGATAAAAATAAATTCTATGATGCAAACAATTATTTGGTGTCCCCTTTAATTAATCAAATTATCTTGGTGCATCAATTTCTGGGGCTCGGTTCTTTCTCACAATAATTGATGACTATAATAAATATGGGTTTACTTGATGAGCCACAAATTAAAAACTCAAATTCACTTAACTAATTTCATCAATATGATTGAAACTCAATTTTCTTCTAAGGTTAAAGTTGCGCATAGTGACAATGGTATTTAGTTTCTACTTGAAGCCTATTACTTGCCCAAGGTAATTATCCAACAAACTAGTTATGTTCACACCTCGCAACAAAATGGAGTGGCCGAGCACAAACATAAACACTAAACATGGCACGAGCTTTACGTTTTCAAGCCCACCTTCCTTAAGTTGGTTTTGGAGGGACGCAATTTTAACTACTGCATATCTCATAAATCACACACACACTAGAGTTTTGCAACACTTTATGAGCTTTTGTTTAATACCATACCCAATTCTTCACATTTACGAGCATCTGGTTGTTTGTGATTTGCTTCCACTCACGCCCAAAAGCCATCCAAATTTGATGCACGTGCAACTCGTTGCATTTTTCTTGGTCACCCTTATGGGAAAAACGAATATTGGGTATACGATTTTGAACTTCGCAATGTGTTTGTGTCTCGGGATGTTATTTTTTTCAAAATTTCTTTACTACCAGGGAAAATCTTATACTTTCTACAACCGCTAACTATACTTTTTATGATGATCTTATCATATAGAAGTCATTTTCTCCCACCTTTACGCCATAAAGCCTCACCAAAAAGTCTACCTCTACTTCATTAAAAAGTCGTGACCTTTCCAATTTTGATACAGCTTCCTCATCTGAACACATGCTTCTGCCTAGTCTTACACAAAATTATATGCAACGTCACTCCATCAAACCCATAAAACAACTTTATTTCCTCTAAAACTTTTATGTGGAAGCAACTCTTCTATCAAGAGCTAAACAATTATCAGTGTCTAACGTGGTCACAATATCGGGTAAGCCATATAATCTCTCTCATTCCTTTCATATTATCAATTATCCACCTCACGTAAAGCTTTTGTCAACTCAGTAACCATCATCAAAGAACCAACTAGTTTCTTGCAGGCCATGAAGGATCCTAAATGACGCGAAACCATACTATTTGAAATTCAAGCACTTCAAAACAAATCATACATGGACAATTATGCATCTTCTACCTGGCAATAACCCATAGGCTGTAAATGGGTATACGAAGTGAAGATCAAACCTGATGAAGCTAGCCATTGAGCGTTACAAGGCTCGTTTGGTTACCAAAGGATATAACCAGATTGAAGGACTTGATTATCGAGAGACTTTGTCCCGGTTGCAGAATTGGCTATTGTGCATGTCTTACTCAGTGTTTTCCCCATTCAAGGATGGCATCTTCTGGATTCGGACGTGTATATGTCATTACCTACTAGATTTGGATGAAAATGAGAGACCCAAATGTGCAAGCTTAACAAATCCTTATATGGCTTGAAACAAGCATCCAGGTAATGGGTTATAAAGCTATTTTTGGCCCTTAGAACCGCCGATTTTCACCAATTGAAAATGGATTATTCATTGATCGTGCTATCCTACAAAGGTAGTTTCACGGCAATTCTTGTATATGTTGAATATGTGATCTTGGCAGGCAACAATATACAATATATTGAAGATGTGAAAAAAGTTTTTATCCAAACAATTCAAGCTTAAAAGCTTGGTTAACTCAAATACTTCTCAGGCATAAAATTGGCGAGGTCTTCAAAAGGGATTTGTCTTTCCCAACTGAAATATGCATTGGAAATACAAGAAGATGCTGGAATTTTAGAAACTAAACCAGCAAAGTTCCCAATGGAACAAAACTTGGTTCTTACTCAATCTGATGGAGACTTTTTAAGTGATCCTTCATCATATAGACGTCTTGTAGGAAGATTAATATACTGACCATTATTAGACTAGATTTGGTGTATGTTGTCCATGTTTTAAGTCAATTAGGGACAAACCACGTATGCCATAACTTGAGGTGGCATATAGATTTCTCAGATATTTGAAGCATACGCCAGGATAAGGTATCCTTCTATCCTCTACAAGTACACTCCAATTGAAGGCATTTTGTGGTGCTGATTCTCAATGCAATGACACAAGATGGTTAACAGGTTATTGTATATTTCTTGGAAAACAAAGAAGCAAAAAATAATGGCTCAATCAACTGTTGACGTAGAGTATCGCTCTATGGCTACTACTTGTTGCAGAGTTACTTGGTAGAAGAATGTCTTGAAAGAATTAAAAATTAAACACACTCAGCTAGTCATGTTATTTTGTGACACCAAGCTGCTCTATACATTACCTCGAATCATGTCTTCCACGAATGGACAAAGCATATTTAAACTAATTGTCAGTTAGTTCGTGAAAAAATTCAAGAGTGTTTGATTAAAACAGTACATGTATGAAGCAACAACCAAACTGCAGACGTATTCACGAAAGCATTTAGTTCATCTCAATTTGATGTACTACTTGACAAGTTGGGTGTCATTAACATACACTCCAACTTGAGGGGGAGTACTAAAGACAATCATATAAGATAAGAATGTAAATATAGCTATTTAGTTACTATATCTATAAAAGTTATAGCTTGTTTATAAGCATAACAATATGACCTATACTGTAATGCTTCTGTTAAAAATGGTATTAATTCTATCGGATGAATAAGACATAATTCAATTTTTACCAAATACTCTTATGACTTTGCTCTCTCTTCCCCTCTATTTCTTTCTTAATATATATGTGTGTGTATATATATAATCAAAGATCTCTGACCATATTAAATTCAAAGACAAGATAAAAGATAAAAAAAAAAACTCCGTGATAATGTATTTTATATTATATTATATTGAAATATGTATATTTTTTTCTTTCAACTAATCATTGATGTTATTATAGTCAAAGATCCCTAATTGGAAGCTCATTATGGATATATAGAGTGAGTTTTCAAGGAAAGATCTCTGATCATATTAAAGTTATGAATAAATCAAAAGATAAATAATACAAATTTCAATATACTACAAGACAAAATATATTGCATTGAAGTTTGTGTTTTTTTTTTTTTATTTATCTCTAATTTTTACCTTTTGAACCAAATCTAACCGAACCAAAATTTGAATTTAGAAATTTCAGTTCAGTTCGGTAAAACCAAGCTATATGCCCACTCTCACTTATTACTACTAAACCGCACAATTAATAGCTTTCTTAAATTTTAATAAAGTCCAAGATCTTAGATAAGATCAGAATTATATATATATATGCATACAAAGCTTTATTATTGTAATAAATGATTAAATGCTTACATTATCAAAAGCTTTAAAGGAAAATACTTGTGGGAAAATTAGAAAGACAGGTCTAAGCTTCTAAGTCCTTCTTACAGATTTCCCTTGCAGAGAGAGAGAGAGAGAGAGAGAGAGAGAGAGAAAGAGGGAGGGAGAGAGAGATATAAGAAAATAAGAAAGAGAAGTGTTCGAAAAGAAGTGATGAGTCTAAGTCTTCATCCCTTTATTTTATACAATAATTTGGATCTTTAACTGTAGCGAGATTGTATCTTTAGACTGTAGCGAAATTGTAGCTTTACAACTGTAGCTTCACAACTATAGTGAAATTGTAGCTTTAAACTGTAGATGGAGACAATATGGTTGGCTTTAAATTACAAAGAAAAATACAGACGGGAAAGATAAAATTACAAGGAAATAAAACATTTCTATAAGAAAATGTAAAGGATAATTACTTTTTTTTTTAAATACAAATAAACATAGATTATAATTACAGATAAGTGTAAAATCTTTAAGGATACTTTATTGGAGAAAAGATCCTGAAGCAATAGTCATCTTCAAGGGAAATGAACAGCTCTTCATTGTTTTTATCAGAAGAATCTACAATAGATGGCTCAAATCTAGAGGCGAGGACTTGTTCCATAACTTTAAAATATTCAGCTTCTGTCTTGGCACTAGCCAGAAGGGATTGGGCCTGAGACCGCTGTGCTAAGAATGTGGTTTGAGCTTTAACATCTTCAATGCTAGGCTGGAGGAGGCCTTTTATGGAAAGCCAATTTTGTACAGTTCTCTTTAAAATCAATTGGGCTTCATGGGTTTTATATTAGAAATCCCACATCCAAACCCAAGAAAGGAAGAAATTTGGATTAGAGTGATAAAACTCATCATCAATAGTTAAAACATTTTGATGATAAGCTTTATTAAAGCAATCTGAAGATTCTTGTGAAAGCTTCGATTGGGAAACCACAATTTGTAAAGATGAGCTTTCACTGGAAATAATTGCTTTAGAAGAAAGTTTTGTGAATTCTTTAGAAATAGATTTTTCTTTCTTAGAAACTTGGGAAAGAGCTTTATATTGAGAAATACTTTGCAGGGCGAGCATAAGTTCTAGCGATTTAGAAATGGATTGCATCCATTTATTTACCTATTCAGCAGAGGTGAAATAATTGATAGGATCCGTTTCGGGAACGTGGAATGTAAGAGAAATTCAAATGTTATAACTCCAGTACGTCACGAAATAGCGAATACAACTCCCCGCGCTCCAGGGTGACTCTTGAACCGCTTTTGTAATAGCATTTATCACTTTGTTTTTTCAAAGGTCGCGGAAAAAGCTTCTTGCTCTTCAACCATGTTAATCTAAGACTTGATTGGCATTGCTGAAGAAAGCAATTTGTCTTTAGAGGGTGTTGTCTTTGAATCCGAATCATTAAGAGGGGCTTTGCCCTTGTCTTTGTTCTTTTTTGGAGGCATTATCTGTTTTGCAGAAATTCCATTGTTAGAAAATCATAAAGAGAATTTGTATCACCTTTAATAAATTCTATATCAAAATAAAAAATACTTAAAATAGCTTGTCATATTATAAAAATCTGTTTTGATGCAATGTTTTGAACATCTTTTTTTAAAACAAGTTTTGCAGTCTTACAATCAATTCTAAGTAAAAATTTTTGATTTGGTAAATCACTTTGAAATTTAGATATGTATAAAATAATAGAAAGGATTTTTTATAGTAGAATAAATTTTCTGACACTCATTCTAATGTGCAGAAACATATTGTACTATTTGTTCTTTATCATTATCTTTTTGTTTTAATATACCACCATAACCTAAATCTGAAGCATCAATCTAAAAAATTTTAGGTAAAGTAGGGTTAGCAAGAAATAAACAATGAATGTTTTTAACAAAATTTTTTATTTGTCTAAAAACTTTAGTGTGTTCATCAGTCCATACAATATGATTTTTCTTTAATCTATCATACTATGGTTTCGAAATCCTATTGATGTTTGGACAGAACTCAAGAACATAATTTAGACTACTAAGAAATCTCTGCAATTGAGTTTTATCAAGAATCTTATTAGGAAATTTATCAGTGAATGCAAGGGATCTCTCAATATGAGTAATGGTTCATTTGGAAATATAATGACCAAGAAACCTAACTCTGATTTAAAATAAAGAAACTTTAGAAGTAGAAATTGCTAAACCAGCTTTTCTAGTTGCTAAATAAAAGGTCTTCAGATGTTTGAAGCTTTGATCAATTGTTTGAGAAAAAATTAACACATCATCAATGTATACAATGCAGAATTCAGAAAATGGGTTGTAAATATCATTCATTATTCTCTGAAGTTCTGAAGTACATTCTTTAACCCAAATGGCATCACAGTCCATTCGTACTGTCCAAATAGAACAATAAATGCGGTTTTGTATCTGTCTTTAGGATGAATTTGAATTTGCCAAAATCCCAATTTCATATCAAATTTTGAAAAAATGAAAGCGGAATGTAATTTTTAAAGCAAATCTTTTTTGTTAGGTATTGGATACCTAATCCATTTTAAAACTTTATTTAAAGGTTTATAGTTAATTACGAGTCATGGAGTGCCTCTTTCAATTTTGGAATTTTTATTTACATAAAAAGTAGCACATGACCAAGGGGATATCTGGATTTAACAACTAAATCTTTTATTTCATTCCTACAGTGTTGTTCTAATTCCATATTCATTTGGATAGGACGAGCTTTAGTAGGAATTTTCCTTTCATCAAAAGAATTTTCATAGGGCAAATCAACCAAATATTGTTTTCTGTTCTAAAAAACAGTTGATAAATCAGCACATATTTCTTTTTCAATTAAATCTTTAAAATCAGAAATTTTTCTATTTATAAAACAAGTTTGCAATTAGTTTTCAATTCTCTGTAAGCTTAAATCTTTTTGTAGATAAGGTAAGTCATTTTGTTTTGTTTTTAATAACACATTGACTTGATTCTAGTAGACAGAATAGGCTTTTATAATATTTAGATTTCGAGTTTTAGGTTTTTAAGGGAATTTAAGCTTTTTATTCTTTACCTTAAAAGATGTACTATCATAATCGACAGTAAAAGGAGTAATGAGATTTATGAAAGGAGTTCCTAATATGACAATATGATGTATGTCATTTGTCAATAAAAAGGAAGTTCTGAATTCAAAACCATTATTAAAAATAGAAGCATCAACTTTAGATGTGATCTTTAATTTTGAATTATTTACCGCAGAAAGTTTTTCATTAATTTTTTCATGAAACTTTTTTGGTACAATATCTTATTTAATACAATTTAAATCAGCACCAGTATCAAAAAGAGCAATGGTGTCAATTTTAAAATCATTGGAAAAATTTAATGTTATTTTTATTAAATATTTTCTCGTTGTGATTTGCTTTAAGACAAAGAGAAAACCATTAGGTGATGATTCTATATTGTCAATGTTATGGTTTTTTGGTATGATGTCTTCATTTTCATCATGTTCAGATTCTGATCCTTTATCTGAATTACTTTCCAATTGTTTCTGCAATAGAAGTTGGATAGTATCAGAGTCATTCTTTTTTTTTCTTTTAATTTTTTTATCTCAAGTTTGATTTCTTTTATTTCTTTTTGAATATCTTAAATGCTAGGTGCAGTTTTCTTAATTTTCTTTTTATCAAGAATTTCAATAAGATCATATGCATTTTTCTTTAAAACATGGGTTTTGGAAGATTCAGCTTTACCATTTTGATCAAGAGTTTTTAAAATTTTATCAAGATATTCCTTTTGTAATGCAGGACTGGAAATATATTTAACTAATTCAAGAAAAGTTTCATATTCCTTAGTTAAAACATTGATTTTCTTTAAAAGAAGGGATTCAGTATCAGAATCATTATCACTTGAGTTAGAGTCGATTGATTCATTGACTTGTAAGAGCTCACTGTCTCCTGTCATAGAAGACTCAGAATCAGAAGATTCAACTAAAAGATAAGCAACTTTAGAAAATATTTCATCATCAAGGCCAAGCTCATGAAGCTTTTTGCACATTATGCAAAATTTTATAGTATGGCCTTTTCTTCCACACTTAAAACATGTTGCTTCTTTATAGTTGAAAGGGGCTTCAGAAAATGCTTTAGGTTCTTTTCTCTTAGAAGAATGAGATTTCTTATAAAGTTTTGAAGGTTTCTTATAAGAAGATTATTAGACTCAGGTAATAATTTTTTTTATCTTTTTGATTTGTAATATTTTTTGTAAGATTTTGAAGAACACTTACCACTACAATCTTTAAAAGTTTTAAAAGGGTCATAATTAAATTGCTTACAGAAACTTCATAATTCTTACTTAGACTTTCTAAGCTCCCATTTTAGGCATTTTTGTAGTTTCAGGTCTTGAAAAATCTTTAATCCTTCCTTATTGACAAAACTGACTAATTCACCATAAGTGAGTTCGTCATAAGGAATACGATTGTCGTAAAGAGCTTTAATGAAATTCCTAACTTTTTCTCCCAAAAGAGTAGGTAAACCAGTAAGGAATTTTTCTTTCCAAGTAATATGGTTTGCATTATCTTGTAGAAAAGGTCTAGTAAAGAAAGTGGTTTTATAACTTTAAATTATAGTAGCAATAGTATCTTGAATGGGGCTATTGAACTCATCACAGATAGGTGCACCATTTTCATCTATCTGAATAGTATTTAAAATATCTAATTGTTGTTGTTTAGTGAGGAGATGATCCTACCAATCTTTTAGTTGACCAGTAAAACCAGCGATAACAATTTCTGCAATGGCTTTGTTAGAAGTTCTTGACTGTGTTTTATAGGTATTTGCTGCCATGGTCATCTGTTGCAACAATCCTAAGATGTTATATTCAGACATACCATCAATGTTCCATTCATAGACAGAGGAAACATTAAATCGGGATTGATTTAATGCACTTAGTCTATTGTCTATGGTTAGGTCAGGTGAAGAATTGACAGTAGGAAAGGCTAATTCCCAATGAATTTTGTTGGCTTTAGGAATAGAATTATCTTTAAAAGTTTCTATATCTGAAGAGGCTATAGAAGTTTGATCATCGTGATCAAATACCCCAATAGTTATAGATTGAGCACTATCAGAAGCAATTTGTACTTTACTAAATGAAGAAGGGGTTTCTATTCTATCTAGTTGTTCTCTAATAGCTTTAGAAAAATCTGACTTTGACTCATGAACAAGCTTCTGACTAGTTTTTGAAACCTAGAAGAACTCAAAAATAGGTTTTTTAAGCTTTTTGTCAGCATCAGACTTTGTTGACTTTGAAGAAACTATAGGAGAAACAGTTATAGTTGACTGTTGGAATCGACTTTTTATTCTAGTAAACTGTTTTTCTATTGTATTTATATTCGCATTACATAAATTATTCTATTGGATAATGCTATCTAAATTCTTTTCTGGATCACTCTGTTTATGGATTTTATAGGGTGAAGCTTTAATTTGGACAGGAAGGTCACCATGATCAATAGCAACACTCCTAAGGGGTAGATGCTCTAATTCAATGGTTTTATCACTATCTGATAGATTCATTCAGTGACCTTTTTTCTCATAGTAATGGGATTTGAATTTTTAAAAGGATAGAAAATATTGTTTCGAGAAGCATATATTTCAAACCAATAAAAAAATAATATATGAACTTTATGCATGTTTACAAAATCATAATAAATTTCTTGTATTTCTTTTCTTTGGTTTAGAAAATTTTTTAAAAACCAAATTCTTTTCTCTTTATTGCTTTCAGAATAAAAAATCTTTATGCAAAAAGGTTTTATCAAGTTTAAAATATTTTCTAAGACATTGATCACATTTTCTGTAACAGTAGAGAATGTTGAGGAGAAGGTTCCTTCTCTTTATGTTTTTGTTCATGTTGACTGCTAGTGTAAATTGGATGGGGAGCACTAGTGGTATAGTCAATAGAATATATGGAAGAGCTAGATATATCCAATGTGGAGAACCTAGACTGACGTTGAAAAATAAGATTTATAACAGAAAGAATTCTTGAAAACTTTCTTTCAATCGAAGGAATGCTTGTGCTAGAATCTTTGTCGGAGCATCTAGAAGATGTAAATCTTTTAAAAGATAATTTGACTTTACCATCAGAATACTGAGTCACATTTTGTAATTCTATATTAGGCTCAAGTTGTTTCGGAATCACTAGTTTAGTGGCTCCTTTCAGAATCCATTCCTTAGGAAGATTGATGTCTTTTCATTGAATGGGTTTTGGAATAACAGTGTTTGTTTTAGACAAGTCAGTTTGCAAGAAAAGGGTTTCATCTTTTTTTATTGGAATTTATGCTGAGTGTTGAATGTAGAAATCATGGCTTTGTAAGAGATTTTAAAAATTAATGCAATTGGAACAAATCCTTCAATCATGTGGTAATTATAGGTTTTTATTTGAAGAATCATGCTTTTTAAGATATTTTTATCCTTTAAAGAAACTGTTATATTTGGATAACAGCTAAAGGATATTGGACCTTTACAGAGACTAGATTCAATACTACTGAGTAAGGAATCATTAAAGGAGATAAATCTCCCATCCCTGAGGACTGCTAAAATAGAAGTATTTAGTCCTTCTTTAATCAATGGTTTTATACCAACTTGAATTAGGCCAATATGAACATAATTAAAATTTTTTTCTTTTAATTTCTTTAAAGAGTCTTCTGAACACCAATAAATTATTTCAAAGGACTTTGAAAGGGTTATATCACGCTCTTCAGTTTTAATTACAAAATCAGACTTTAAAAAATCAAGCTTTTTCGTTTTATAAATCATGTCTTTAGAAATCTTTTGTAACTCCTAATTATCAATTGCTTTATTAAAATCTTCAATTATAAATGAATTTACAGCATTCTTTAAATCGCTAGTCCTCCCGGAGGAAGAGTTAGAGAAGGAAGATGTTCTACAGAGTAGAGAATCCATAGGTAAAACCTATGAATTGGTTTTAGCTCTACAGTTATGGCTACAATCCAAGGCTAAGAATTTTTTTTACTGCCCTTCAACCAAATCAGAACTTACGACCAAAAACTACTAAGGCACACTAAGGTAACACTCACCACACAAATAACATTCAACCAACGCACTAGTCCTACTTCACAAAGTCTCTATTTATAAAATACTACCCCCCTTGGCTCTGATACCACAGGAACACCAGGAACGTGGAGTGTATAAAGGACAATATATATATATATATATATATATATATAAATGATCTAGAGTGTTCAAAGCATTAAAGATTCGTTGCTTGTTCCAGAAGGTCAATTATGAGAGCGCGAACTAAAAAGATCAAGGAAGCAATGCACAGATTTATTGGAGCTGCTTTGAATTAATCCAATTTAAATTCAATTTTCAAGAGGCCAATATTCAAGATGGGCTTGAAAAAAGGAGGAACCTGCCTTGGTATACTTGATTCGAGCTAACGAAATGCGAGCATTAGGAAGGACAATGTTTGAGGTAAAATAAGGGCAAGAAAAAAATTTTCTAAAGCTATAACTGCATTCCTTACGTCAAGAGCTTCGAAACAATATTGTAGGCCTAAATCCAATATCATATGCCTAAGTTACAGCCCGTATAAAAAAATAAGTGGAATCACCTTATATAAACACTCTTTTATGTTAATAGACTTTGACAATCTTGAGTTTAATATCATTGAAAAGATTTTCTCAACTTGTTATTGAGAGAAATTTTGACTTATCAAAGGAGTTGCTAATCTTTGTAATATCTTATTTAGTAATTTGAGTTATTAAGACTTAGCTTATTAATGGTTTGGATCTTTTATCTGAATTCTGATCATATTGGCTTTCTTGAGTTCTTATCAATCTAGTTGTGGGTTTTTTCAACTAGATCTAGAGGGGTTCTTATTAGCTAGTATCAAAGCTTTGGCACCAAGGTTAGATTCATCTATCTTTATTATTTTTCATTCTTACTTAAGAATTTTCATTCTTGTTCTAGTATTCTAAAAAAAAAACATAAATAGTTCAGTATAAATAGTCCCATATGAATAATATTTTTAGGGTTTTCTTTTTATCATTTTTGCATCATTGTCATTTATGTCCTTAAATTTACAAATTTTTCCTATTTCTTTCTTTAAATTCATTTAAATTTCAATTATTTAGGGTTTAAAAAAATTAAAATAATAATAATTGTATTTGGGGATCTCCCTTTTTTTTTTTTATTCTTGTTTCATGTTTTCTTGTTCTTTTGTTTCTTGTTTTTCATTCTTGTTTCTTGGACTATGATCGTTAGAGGGATTATACTTTGGTACTTTCCCTTGATTGAGTTATTAGTTCCTAAAGAACTTGACTGAGAAAATATAGGAGTGGTGAAAGGCAAGATTATGTGAGTATAGCTTCGTGTAAAAGCCTATTAAAGTGTAAATACGAGTGCAGTGACATCTCAAGTGTAAACAAGTGAGGCTTGTGAGGTTTATTACTTTTTTTTTTCTCTATTTTGCTAACATCTCTTTGCAGCTTACCTTAAATAACTAATATGGATGATAAAAAGGAGGTGTAACCTTCCATGGTAAACCTTCCTTTAACTTTGAAAGCAATACAGGCATTTGAATATATGAATATGAGGTTTAAAGAGATAAGAAGCCAATTGAGGCAACATAATGTTGCCATTGAGAGTATTCAAAAAGAGCAAACTAATAAAGAGCGTAATGAGGCTAGACATGATGAAGCAAGATATAACAAGGGAAATAATGAACATAGGGGGTTTAGGTAAAATCAAAGTGAAAATTCTTTCGTTTCAAGAAAACAGTGATCCTGAAGCTTACTTGGAGTGGGAAAAGAATGTGGAGTTGATATTTTATTGTCATAATTACTCAGAGGAATAAAAGGTAGAGCTAGCAATTATTGAATTAATTGACTCTGCTATTATTTAGTAGGATAAGTTGGTGAATAAGTTCGTGAAAGGCCTATAGCTACATGGGGAGTGTTGAAAGTGCTTATGAGGAAGCGGTTCATTTTTAGTCATTATCATAGGGATCTTTATCTTAAGCTACAGGCTTTACCCAAAAGTGAAAGAGTATAAAGGATTACTATAAGAAGATAGAGATTATTCTGATTAGGGCTAATGTAGAAGAAGATAGAAAAACTACAATAGCGTGATTTTGTCACATGGCTAAGAAGGTAAAGAGGCAATTAAAAAAGAATAGTGCAACTAGATATAATTCGGCTTCTTCAAGCCTATTGAAATCAAAGTGGAGTAATAATGAGAGACAAAATGAAGCTATCAAGACTGAACCATCTAAGGCAAGAGAAGTAGCAAAAATAAGTCTAAGGCTAAATATTAACTATAGAAGAATCGAGACATCAAGTTTATTAAGTATTTGGGTTTCAGACACATTACTTCTTAATGCCCAAATAAGTGAGTTATAGTAATGCAAGATAGTCAAAAAGTAATAAGTGAGATACGAGAGTTGATTGATAGTAGTGATGATAATAACATAAAATACCCTACGAAAGGTGAATCCCTAGTTGTTAGGCGTGTTTTGATTACAAAAATGAGTGTCGATGATATAGAACTGCAGAGAGAGAACACCTTCCATACTAGATGCATTGTGAGTAATAAAGTGTATAATAATAGATGGTAGGATTGGACTAATATAGCTAGTACCACCCTTATAGAGAAGTTAGGGTTGCCTTACTAATGTATCTCAGGCCTTATAGATTACAATGGTTAAATAATTATAGAGAGGTCAAAGTTAATAAGCAAGTATTGGTAATATTTACTATTATGAGGTATAGTGATGAAGTGCTTTGTGACGTAGTTCTTATGCATGCTAGGGATTTATTATTGTGGAGGCCATAACAATATGATAGAAAGTTGACACACGATGGGTTTAAAAATAGATATAACTTTGTCAAAGATAAGAGAACTGTGATAATTATTCTTTTAATACCAAAAGATATCTAAATGAAAATGAGAGAAAAGATAGGACAATAGAAAAAGAATGAGGCTGAGAGTTTTGAGAAGAGAAATAAAGAGAGTGAGGCCAAAAGTGAGAGAAAATAAAAGAGTGAGAAATAGATAATAGTGAAAAAGAGCTTCTTTGTAAATGTGGGTGGCATTTGGAAAGTATATAAAGCAAGTGATTTTATAGTTTTGCTCATATTCAAATAATTATATCTAACCTTTGATAACATTAACTTTTGTCTTCCTAGTATTGCTATTTCTTCATTATAAGAGTTTAAAGATGTGTTTCCCGAGGAAATGCCTATTGACTTACTACCCATTAGAGACATTGAATATTAGATCAATTTTATACAAGGAGCTGCCATACCAAATGGAACAGCCTATAAAAGTAATTCCAAAGAGACCAAAGAGTTTCAAAGGCAAGTTATGGAGCTGATGAGCAAGAGGTACGTGAGAAAGAGCATGAGGTCATGTGTAATACAAGTGCTATTAGTACCAAAGAAGGATAGAAATTGGAGAATGTGTTTTGATTGCCAAGTCGTCAATAATATTACGGTAAAGTATCATCATCTCATTTCTAGGTTAGATGATACGCTGGATGAATTGCATAAAGTATGTTTTTTAAAAAAATTGATTTAAAAAGTAACTATCACTAAATTCACATGAAAGAAGATGGTAAATAAAAAACTACTTTTAAGACTATGCATAGATTGTGTGAATGATTAATTATGTCTTTTGGTCTTACTAATGTACCTAGTACTTTTATGAGATTAATAAATCATGTGTTGCGTGCTTTTATAGGTCAGTTTATTGTTGTTTACTTTTATGGTATTCTAATGTATAGCAAGACTTTAGATGAGCATATTGAGCGTTTGCAATGTGTGCTAAAAGTTTTGAGGAAAGAATAATTGTATATTAATTATAAGAAATATGATTTTGGCATAGAGAAAATTTTTTCTTGGCTTTATTATTGGTGCTAATGGTATAGAAATGGATCAAGAGAAGGTTAAGTCTATTATAGAATGGTCGATGCCTAAGAGCATCATTGAAGTAAGGAGCTTTCATGGTTTAGCTAGTTTTTATCGATAATTTGTTAAGAATTTTAGCACTATTACTGCGCCTCTTACTAATGTTGTTAAAAGAATATTACATTTACATGAATGTTGAACATGATAAAGCATTTATTGATCTTAAAGGAAGGTTATGTTTTGCACATGTTCTAGCATTGTCGCATTTTAACTGCACTTTTAAGATTGAGTGTGATGCCTCAAGAATAGGCATTGGAGTTGTTTTGATATAGGATCGAAGACCTTACTAATGATAAGGAGCTCTACGCACTTGTGAAAGCCTTGGAAACTTGGTAGCATTACCTATGGCCTAAGGAGTTTGTGATACATATTGATCATGAATGCTTAAAGCATCTAAAGAGCCAAAGTAAGTTGAATTGAAGGCATGTTACTTAGATGAAGTATATTGAGACATTTTTCTATGTCATTCGGTATAAACAAGATAAAGAGAACATAGTTACCAATGCATTATCTCGGAAGTATATGCTTCTTAATTCATAAAATGCCAAAATGCTTGGATATAAGTATGTTAAGGAGTTATATGCCAATGATTCTGATTTTACTGATGTGTTTGCTACATGTGATAAAAGATCATTTGGTAAATTTTCTAAGCATTATGGTTATTTATTTAAGGAAAACAAGCTCTGTGTGCCAAATCGTTCTATGCGCGAGTTGCTAATGAGAGAGGCACATGGTAGATGGGTCATTTTAGGGTTAAGAAAACCTTAGAGGTATTGCATGAGCATTTTTATTGGTTTAAGATGAAAAATGATGTCATTTGCATATGTAATAGATGCATTGTATCTAGAAAGGCCAAGTCTAAGGTTTTACCATATGGTTTGTATACACCTTCACTAATTTCTAACAAGTCTTGGGTAGATATTTCTATAGATTTCGTTTTAGGGCTGTCTTCACTCGAAAATGAAAAGATTCAATTTTTATTTATGACTGTAGATAGATTTAGCAAGATGGCACATTTTATTCCATATCATAAGTCAGATTGTATAGTTGATTTATTTTTTTAAGAAGATAGTGTGACTTCACGGTGTTCAAAAGAGTATTATTTCAGATAAAGACACTAAGTTCCTTAGTCACTCTTGGAAAAACTTCTTACCATTTATTAAGTTTGCATATAATGGGAGCATTTATTCTTGTACTTCTTCTTCATTTAAGATTGTTTATACTTTTAATCCACTAACTCCAATGTATTTGATTCATTTGCTTGTTAATGCAAGAGCTAACAGAGTTGGTGAAGTCCATTCATGAGAAAGCACTGCTTCATATTGAGAAAAAGAATGAGCAATACGTTATTTACGTTAATAAGCGTAGGAAATATGTGATTTTTTAACTTGGTGATTGGGTTTGGGTTTGGGTTCATATGTAGAAGAAGAGGTTTCCAACGTAGAGGAAATATAAATTACACCTTCGAGGAGATAGTCCATTTCATATTCTTGAGCATATAAACGACATCTCTTATAAAGTGGATATTCTAGGTGAGTATAACTGTCTGCTACATTTAATATTTATGATCTTTCTCCCTTTGATGTAGGTTTAGATTCAAGGATGAATCCATTTGAGAAAATGGGGAATGATGTGATCTAGAGTTCTCAAAGGATTAAAGATCCATTGCTTTTTCCAAAAAGGCCAATTATGATAGCACGATGTTACGGGCCGCATGAACACCCATCCCGTGACAACGAGCTAAGAAGATCAAGGAAGTAATACAATGATTTGTTCAAGCTACTTTGGAAGAATTTAATTTAATTTCAATATGCAAGAGACCAATATTCAATATAGGCTTGAAAGAGGAGAAACCAGCCTTGATATACTTGATTCGAGCTAATAAGATGACGATCATTAGAAAGGAAGATTTTTAAAGTACAAGAAAAGCTAGAAAAATAATTTTAAAGCTATAATTGCATTCCTTATATCGAGAGCTTCAAAACAGTATATTATGAGCCAAGTACGACATCATCATATGCCTAAGTTATGGCCCGTCTAAAATCAGTGGCTTTACAAAACTTTAATTTAAGGGTTTTTTAATGTTTTTCATGTTTTTAAGTTACGACCAATGTGGATTCAGGTTTTTAATTATAGGATTTTTTCATGTTTTTAAGTTAAATTAAGGTTAGCCACCTTATATAAACATTATTTTATATTCTTTTGAACAGGCTTTAACAATCTTGAGTTTATATCATTGAGAAGATTTTCTCAACTTGTTCTTTAAATATCTTTCGCCTCATTAAATGGGTTGCTAATATTTGTGGCATCTTATTTAGCAATTCGGGTTATTAAGACTTAGCTTCTTAAGGGTTTGGATATTTTATCCGAATTCTGATCACATTGGTTTTATTAAGTTCTTATCAATCTAGTTATGGGTTTTTCTAGTTAGATCTAGAAGGGTTCTCATCAATATATATATGTGTGTGTGTGTTTGTATGTATGCATGTCTGTATCTTTTGGCTCTTTGTTATCAAACTTATGAAATTCTAAGTGTGCAACCCAAGAGGGGAAGTGAATTGAGATTTTAAAATTATGCTTCAATAACACAATATAATTTAAACTAATATCTCAAGCAATTTCAATATAAGTAAATTTAAGTAATAAACGAAATTAAGGAGGTAAGGGAAAGAGAAAACAAACATATGAATTTTTACGTAGTTCGGCAAATCCCTCATACATTTATGCCCTCAAGCACATCAAGCTTGACGATTTTACTATCCAAGTCTCACAATCAAAGGCTTTAAAAAATTACAATTAACTTCCAAACCTATTAATCAACCTTTATAATCTTGATATGAATCCCTCGTCTCTTACCCAAGTGTTTCCTATACTCACAATTACTTAACTTTGATATTGAAATGCAGTTTACAATGATTTTTCCTCATACAATGTATATGATTACAAATGAAATATTAAAGTGTGATTAGTTGAAAGAATAAACAATTATTAACTCAATATTGGAGAAGATAGCTCAATGATAACTGTAGAAATCATTCTTCGATTTGAATTTGATTTAACCTTTTTGTAATTGGAGATGAAAACTAGCCATTATTGACTTTCAAGTTATAATTGGATTGCTGTTAACCTCTGTTGGATTGCTGTTTTGACCTCGCATAAGTGACCATTATGTAGAATTTTGAATTATTGATTATCGTTAAATGGATAATGGATATTCGTAAGCCATTATTTTTCAGTAATTTGTAATGAGTTGTCGGCTAGCTATTTGTACTAAACAGTTTATTATCTGCAAAACAAATTTATCTTTGAAAATTATCAGTCAGTCGTTTTCTCATAAACGGTTCACAATTAGTTTTCAAAATCAAAACAACATTTTATTTACTTTCTGAAAATTATCGGTTAGCTGTTTTATCATAAATGGTTCGTTGTTATTTTTTAGAATCAATATAACATTTTAATCCTTATGTAAACGGTTTGTTGTTAATTATTAAGGGTTATCCGATTGTTTCTAGAACCTTAAACCTATCAAAATAATGTACGGTTTAAAAAACTTGTCCAATTTTTAGGGACTCAAACATCCATAACTAATAATATATATGGTTTGTTATCATCAAAATCAATATTATGAATGTATTATGTCAAAATTCTCCCCTTTTTTTATGATGACAAACCTTACATGTACTCATATTGTGAATAATTCAAAGATACTAGCTCTTTCAGCTGAATAAAAAATGATATTCCCTTTTTATGTGTGTGCATGTGTATATATCAAATTAAACAACACACTTTCTTTAACAAAATTAAATACATGTGTGTATGTATTTTTCTTCCCCTTAATCATAAAAAGAAAAATTGTTTGTAAAGAAAGAGATATAATAAATAAACAAAAGGGATACAACAATTTTACCCATCTTAGGAATTACTATCCAAATGGCAAAAACTTTGACAAAGGCTCCCCCTATCAATAAGCTCAATATATTTTGACGTCAACTTTTTTACCTTTCTCATCATTTTCCAACTTGACTTATGTCCTTATTAAGCATTTTTAGTCATAAAGTCATCAATGCCAAATCCTTCCACTAGATCTCTTACATACTTGGCCTGATTGATAAAGATTCCTTTATTGTTTTTCTTGATTTGAAGTCCAAGTAAGTACTTTGATTTTCCCATCATGCTCATCTCAAATTCTTCACTTATACAAGACAAAAACTCCATACACAAAGACTTATTAGTAAAACTAAAGACAATATTATCAACATAGATTTGAACCATAAGTATATCTTGTTTTTTATGCTTAACCAAAAAAGAGTAGTATCCGTTTTTCCCATTGAAAAATCATTTTTCAATAAAAAATTGCTAAGTCTATCATACCATACTCTATGCGTTTGCTTTAAACTATATAATTTTTTGACAAATTATAAACATAATTTAAAAATTTATCATTTTCAAAACCATGGAGTTATTTCACATAGACTTTTTTCATAATATATCCATTTAAGAAAGAACTTTTGACATCCATTCGATACAAAATGAAATCCTTATCAAATACAAATACTAAAAGCATCCTAATGGATTTTAATTTGGCTATAGGGGCAAATGTTTCATCAAAATCAATTCATTATTCTTGGTTGTATCCTGAGCTACTAGTCTAGCTTTGCTTTTCTACAACCACTCTAAATTCATCTATATTATTCCTAAATACCTATTATAAATTAATGTTCAGGTTTAGGAATTAATTTCCATACATTGTCTCTCTCAAATTGATTTAACTTCTCTTTTATTGCTATAATCCAAGACTCATCGTATTCCACATCCGAAAAAAAAATGTTTCAATTTGATATATGAATGCATTATGCTCATATGTAGTCCTAACAAATGGTCTAATTGTTATATCACGAAAAGGATCTCCTAAGATTAAATCTTTTAGATGAGAAGAAACATTCCTCCACTTCCCAGGGAATGTTTGAAAATTACCAATATTTTATTCTCAGTTGAGTTGTTCTCCTTGTTGTTTCTCTTAATTCTCACAAGAAAGATCATCATGTTTTTCTGCATTGGATTCCTCATGTTATAGCTCTTCATCCTCTTTTTCTGTTCATGCATCATAATTAATTAGAATTTTCTTCATGAAAGAAATGTTAGATTCATCAAATGTAACATGCATAGATTATTCCACAACTAAAGTCCTTTTATTATAGATTATATGAGCTTTACTTGAGTTTGAATACCCAAGAAAGATACTAACGTCGGATTTATGATTAAAATTTCTTAAGTTTTCTTTTATGTTTAGAATAAAACATTTACAACTAAAAACATTGAAATAGCCAATGTTAGGTTTTTCTATCTTTCTAAAGCCCTTTGGGAGTTTTGTTGAGAGATGACCTAATTAACACACGATTTAAAATATAACATACAAAGTTAATGGCTTTTACCCAAAAATATTTTGGTTAGGAGTTTTTATTGAGCATAGTCCTAGCAATTTTCTAAACAGTCCTATTATTTATCTCAACAACTCCATTTTGTTATAGAGTCTAGATTAAAAAACTGATATTCAATACCTAAGTCATTATAAAAGCTCTCAAATATATGATTTTCAAATTCTCTACTATAATTACTTCTAATATAAGAAATAGTGTACTCCTTTTCATTTTTTTCTCTTTGCAAAAATTTTTGAAAGTATCACTTTAATAGTTAAGAATTTTTTTTTTTAAAGGAAAGGGGGGCGGACAAGCTCAAATACAATTTTTTAACCCCCTTCCCACCCCCAAGAATCGAACCCGGGCTTCCACGGCTCTACAGCGAGCATGGTGACCAACCCGACCACATCCTTGGGGGCCACTTTAATAGCTAAGAATAACACCCAAGTAAATCTTGAAAAATCATCAATAATCACAAATGCATAATATTTTACTATTTAAACTTGTATATCTAGATGGTCCAAACAAATTCATGTGAACAAGTTGAATAGGTTTTAAAGTAGAGATATAATTTTTTTCTTTAAAAAATATTTTAACTTGTTTTCTAAATTGACATGCATTACATACTCTATCTTTTTTAAAACTGATTTTGGGAAGACCTTTAACTAAATCATTTATATAAATCTTTGAAATCAAATATATGGTTTCATGACCTAGTCTTCTATGCCACAACAAACTATTATTATGGAATGCAAAAAATATATATATTATAAGACAATACACAATCTACATTAATGGTATACACATTTATTAATCTATTTTCAATACAGAGAACTATACCATCACATGAGGTAGCCTTAACAAAGTAATTCTTAAAATATTTTTATTTCAAGCTAGACTTATACCCAAGTCCTCCTTTATTAAACACATATTTTTTAGAGCCGAGCAATTTTTCAAAATTCCTTTTACCATTTGTAAAATTTAGTGCAATATTATTAAGGTCATTGCTCTTCTTTTTAAGCACTTCATTTTCTTTGATCAAATTATATACATGTGAATTTTTATACTCATATGAAGTACTCTGTATTTCTTTGGATGATGAAATCTTATCATGCAATGATTTTATTTTCTATCTCAATTCCTTTAATCTTTTCATTTAATGAATTATTTCGTTTTTGTAAACCTATATTTTTGTTTGAAAGTTCTAAAATTTTCCTTTTAAGCTAAATATTTTTTATACCAATTTTCTTTAAATCATTATGCAATTTTTTAAATGCTTTATACAATTCATCATAAGTTGAAAGATCATTTACCTCAACAAGTTCATCAAAAGATTCTTCCCTTATTGCCATAAGTGCTAAGTTTAACATGTCTTACAATTGTTCTTCATCATTATCATCTTAAGTTGATTTTTTCATTCATAGCAAGTGATTGCTTCTTTTTTCTCCTTTTGATTTCTGAAGTTTCTGAATCTTCTTTGCTCACTAGATTTCATGAAGAACTTCCAGAATTTTTTGGCTATGATACTCATGTCTTCATCTTCAAAATCACTTTCTTTATTGCTTTCAGGGCAATATTCTTCTTCTTTTTATTTTTATCATCTCTTTCAACTACCAAATCTTCATTTATAAGAAATAAGTGAGCGAATTAAATCATCAATAGATAAGGTATTTAAATCTTTAGCTTCTTCAATGGCAGTTCTCTTAGGTCTGTATTCTTTAGATAAAGACCTAATGATTTTATTTACCTTTTCACTATTTGAAAAGGTTCTCTTTGGGGTTCTTGGATTTTTTTTTACAATGTTTGTAAATCTAGTGTACATGGAATGAATATTCTCATTTTTTTCTATTTCTAACAATTCTTGTTGCCTAATATATCTATTGATTTTGGACTCTTTGACTTGATTTGTTTTTTCGTAAATAACTTCAAGTTTTTTCTAGATTTTATAAGCATTTTCACAACCTAAAACTCTATGAAATTCTTTTTTATCTAAAACACAAAATAGAACATTCATGGCCTTGGAATTGAGAGATATTTTTCTCCTTTGTGATTCTCTCCATTCACTAGAAGGTTTTAAAATTTCTTCCCCTTCTTAATTCCTTATTACAGGTAAAATGAAACCATCATTCATAATTTCCCAAATCTCATAATCTAAAGCTTGCAAGTAAATTCTTATCTTAGTTTTCTAATATGGATAATCTAGTAGTGGACTGACCCTCCTTAAAGGTGGAATCGTTTTGAATTGTTATCAATATTTTACTCTAGACTGTTAAGTTCTAATAAAAGTACATTGCTCTGATAATAAATAGAATTCTAAGTGTGCAACCAAAGAGGATGGTTGAATTGGGATTTAAAAATTATGCTTAAATAATACAATTTTAATCTCTCAAGGAATTTCAATAGAAGTAAAATTTAAACAATAAACAAAATTAAGAAGAAAAGAGAAAGAGAAAACAAACACAATAATTTTTATGTGGTTTGACAAACCCAACCTACATCCAAGCCTTTAAGCTCATCAAGCTTAAGAATTTTACCATTCAAGCCACACAACCAAAGGCTCTAAGAAATTACAATTAACTTTCAGGGTGTCAATCAACCTTTACTATCTTGAGATGAATTCCTCACCTCTTACCGAACTGTTTTTCACACTCACAATTACTCAACTTCGATATTGAAATGAAGTTTACAAAGATTATTCTTCACACAATTTATACGATTATAAATGAAAACTCAAAGAGTGATTAGTTGAAATAATAAATAAATATTAGCTCAGTATTACAAAAGATAGCTCAATGATAACTGTAGTAATCATTCTTCGATTTGAATTTGATTGTCCTTTTTATAGTTGAAGATGAAAACTAGTTGTTGTTTGGGTAATATCGGGCAGGTCTCCTCGAGGCCCTTCCAGCTCGAATAAAATACCCCGAGGATAGCCTGGCTCGATCAGAAGTCCCGACCACTGGCACAAAGACGACCTCACTAGACGTCAAAGCTGGTCGAGGTCACGGAATCAGAGCCATTCGAGCTCCGAGCTCTCCAATCTGCTCGAGGTCATCAGGTTCGGTCAAAGCTAGTCAAGGTCGAGGAATTCAGAGCCGCTCGAGCCCCGAGCACTCCTTTGCCTGCTCGAGGTCGTCTCTCAGGTCAAAGATGGTCAAGGTCGAGAACCAGAGCACTCCTTTCTCGCTTGCGAGATTAAGTCCACGAGCACAATCGGACAAGACCCGCCTGAGGCGGCCAGGCCCGCTTTCTCGGAATCCCGGCACACCTTTTGATGTCCGATCCGGGCCCCACATAGTATGGTGGTGGTACTATTGCCGATGGCCGGCACATGCCCCTACGGTGTCATCATTCCTAGCGCACATGTCCGACATGGTGAGTTGGTCACGTGAACCGAATTAAGGAGACAGCCGCGCATCCCCAGGGAATATTACGCCAATCGAGGTTGTCAGAGGGACCCAGATACCACTAACGTGGGAGTGGACAGCCTGTAAATGGAAAGAGCAGGAAAAATGGAGCATAAAAGGAAACGAAGGGGTACGTTACAAGGGTTGGCAATTCTGATTCACAGAGGGTTGACGAAATTGATTCACAAAGGTTCCGATTTTTCAGACAGGTTCTTCATATTCTGATTTCTCTCATCTGATTTTTTGAGAAAAAATCGTACTCATTCAAAAAGGAAGGGCGAAAAATATCCCTTTATCTTTCCGGTCTCCCCGACTAAGGGAGATACCAAAAAGAACAACCCGATTACTGACTTGAGCGTCGGAGGGTTTTCGCCGGAACACGCCCGGCAACCCCGACCTGTTTTACGTGAGTGCAGTGCAGGAGATCCCTGCTCGGAAAAGACAGTGGAATAGGACGAAGGAGACAGTCCTGCTCGAGCTAGAGCTATTTGCGAGCAGAATGATCGAGGCACTGTTTGAAGGAACGCGGGGACATTGTACCAACACTATAGCTAATCGCGAGCAGAAGGGTCGAGGCACTGTAACCAATCGTGAGCAGAAGGTTCAGAGTACTGTTCGAATACACGTGGGAAAAACAGCATCAACATTTTTTGGCGCCGTCTGTGGGGATCGGCACGAAAAGCCTGATTTCCTAATACATTCAAGACACACAACGCAACGATGAAGAAAAACAGCCGAAGAGGAGCAAGTCCAGAAGAATCAGTAACTTTGAGAGAAGTGGCCAATGAGGCCCAGAATAGGGAGATTCAGGAAAGAATGGACCAGATGGAGAAACAGATGGAGACTCGACTTCCTATTGCAAGAACTCGGGGAGGACGGAGAAAAGCATGTAATGATGTCCGGAGTCCAGTAGAGGAATGCTCGTGTTCGGGAAAATGTGGGAGATGAAGCCCAAAGACCTAGGGCACCAAATGTTGCAGTGAGGGAAGAAACAAACATGGAGGAAAGGGGGTCTCGTCAGCATTTACAGGATACAACCCCAACCTCTCGTGCGGAGGAGTTGGAGGGGAGGTGCATGGATTGACACTGAGTTATGGAGGACCTCAGGGAGCGGAAAGAGTTCAGTGGCGAATAATCGTTGGATAACGAATCCCACTCTCGACGGAGATCATGGGTGTCACGATCCCACGTGACTTTCGCTTCCCAGATCTGAAGTTCTCAGGGAAAAGTGATCCATTAATGCACATAGAGCGGTTCAACGACATGGCAGGGTGCAAGGATTGTCGGCACTCGGAGATCACGGGCCTTCCACTCACCTGGAGGGAAGAGCGAGAGAATGGTTCATGAGACTCCACGGGAAGCATCTTGAGCTTTGAGCAGATGTGCGGGGAGTTCGCAGAGCAATTCCGGGGCGTAGTGACCCCTGAGGATGACATGATGGAGCTGTCATAAGTAAGGCAGAGGGAGGGAGAGTCCCTCCAAGAGTTTATCAAAAGATACCATAGATTGGTTCTAGATCTTGGTGCGTTTAACCATCCCCAAGCTCTGAGAGGATTGAAGGATGGTATTCGGATGGGGAGACCATGGTATAACCTGCGGAGTCCTTCGATCCGTTCATATTCGGACGCATATGAGCAAGTAAAACTGGATATGATAATTGAAGAGGAGAAGGTTGTAAAGCTGAGAAGTGAGCAGGTCAACGGAGCAAGGAGGAAGGAGAAAGGGGGTCCTGTCCGAGGGGCACAAGCCTCAAAAGCAGCAAGGGACCGGGTTGCCCCATACAACCCTTACCAGAGAGCTCCCCCACCATGGATGGTCCCCCTGCCATCTCGCAGGTCTCCGGGCCGGGATTACAGAGAGTACAGGCGTCATGATGGCCACACATCCCGCAATCAACCGCCAAGCAGACCTGAGATGAACCACAACAGAGCAGATCGCCCGTTGTCACCCCTACCGAGAAGTTTCCCAAGGGATAGGGAGATACAAGTGGTGGAGCAGAGCCCTGCTTACGAGCAGTACACGGGGTTGAAGGTATCTCTCGAAGAGATACTTCAAGTAGCTGAGGAACGAGGACCGCTGAGCCCTCCTACGCCGATGGCTAAGCCAGCTGACAAGTGGAACAAGGAGCGGTTCTGCCGTTTCCATGGTGACCACGGCCACTCCACATCACAGTGCCGTGATTTGAAAAACCAGGTGGAGGATCTGGTAAGGAATCGGTACTTGGATGAGTTTGTTGAAGGGGGGCACCCGGTGGTTGAGCAGCAGTCTGAAGAAGATGGCCGGGCTTGCGAAATAGACGTGGAACCACCATCCACGAGGGTAATTTCGGGAGGGCCCACGATGGCAGGAAGTTCAAATAGGGCCCGAAAAAACTACTGCCGATATGCCGCAGCTGGCTGAGAAGTCCTGTTTACTGCTCCTGCTGCCAAGAAGGCCAAGGTTCGGTAGGTGCCAATTATGTGGACAGATGGAGACGAGGAGGGGGTGCTGTACCCTCACGAGGATGCCTTGGTGGTAAAAGCCAGTGTAGCAAACAAGGAAGTTAATCGAATATTGGTTGACTCGGGGAGCTCGGTGGATATTCTCTTCAAATCAACACTCGAACATTTAGGTATAACAGACGCGAGCCTCGAGCAGACGAGCACTTCCTTGAAAGGATTCGGGGGAGGAAAGCTAATACCTCTGGGAATCATCAAACTGGCAGTAACCATGGGCTCAAAGCCTTTCGAGAAGAACATGATGCTGGATTTCGTGGTGGTAGATGAAGCCAGCCCATACCAGGCGATTCTAGGGAGACCGTTTATGAGGATCAGCCAATGCGTGCTATCCACCCATTACTTAGCCCTAAAGTATCAAGTAAATGGGGCTGTAGGGGTCATGAAAGGCAGCCAAAGGGTAGCGAGGAGCTGCTACGCTGTAGCTGCCAAAGAGACTATGCAAATTACCTCGCTGGACACGAGGGGGGAATCGAGGAATGGAAGGTAAGAGCCAGCTGAAAAGTTGGAAGAGGTCGAGGTGAGAGCAGGCGAATCCGAGAAGAAAATCTAAATCGGCTCGGGCCTTAGCGAGCTGTTGAAGGAAAAGTTGGTGGAATGTTTGCGAGCACATGCAGATGTGTTCGCATGGATGCACGAGGATATGCCTGGGATCAACCCCGAAGTGGCGTGTCACATGCTAGCAATACGTAGAGATGCTAAGCCAGTAAGGCAAAAAAGGATATGCGTCAACCAGGAGAGATACGAAGCCATCAACTGCGAGGTGGAAAAGTTACTGAAAGCGGGATTCATACGGGAAGTATCCTACCCCGAATGGATCTCGAATGTGGTGCTGGTGAAGAAGGCAAGTGGGAAATGGAGAATGTGTGTCGACTTCACATATGTGAACAAGGCCTGCCCAAAAGATAGCTTCACAGATGTGAACAAGGCAGGGCACGGGCTGCTTAGTTTCATGGATGCATTCTCAAGATACAACCAAATTCCCATGCACCGATCTGACGAGGAGTGCACAGCCTTCATCACTAATCAGGGGCTGTATTGCTACAAGGTCATGCCTTTCGGCCTAAAGAATGCAGGGGCAACGTATCAGAGGCTAGTGAACAAGGTCTTCAAGCCATTGATCGGTCGGACTATAGAGGTATATGTAGATGACATGATCACCAAGTCTAAAGATGTGGAGGAGCATGTAAGGCATCTAGAGGAGACCTTCGCACTCTTAAGAAAGTACCGGATGAAGCTAAACCCAGAGAAATGTGCTTTTGGGGTGAGTTCGAGAAAATTCTTAGAGCTGCGTGAGTGAGCCACGGGGATCGAGGCCAATCAGGAGAAGATAAGAGCGATGGTGGAAATGAGGTCCCCGTAGCCTCGAGGAGATACAAAGTCGACCGCAAGCTGGCATCCCTCAGCAGGTTCAGTATCACGAGCCACGGATAAATCGCCGAGTCTTCTTCCGGGAAATGAAGAAGGCGGGAAGACAAAGTGGACGCCTGAATGCGGCGGCGTTCCAGTGCTAAAAGAATACCTGTTGAAAGCTCAGATTCTGTCGACACCTCGAGCGGGAGAGTCATTGTTCTATACTTGGCTGTGTCCCAATGGGCAACGAGCTCAGTTCTGGTAAGGGAGGAGTCAGGGGTACAATACCCCATTTATTACACGAGCAGAGCTTTGTTAGAAGCAGAGACCCGGTATCCACCAATGGAGAAGTGGGCACTAGCCCTGGTCACAACGGCTCGAAAGCTGAGGCCTTATTTTCAGGCACATTCAGTGGTAATTCTAACAAACCAACCCCTCAGGCAAACTTTGTACAAGCCTGAGACTTCTGGAAGACTAGTAAAATGGTCAATGGAGCTGAGCGAGTTCGACATTAATTACCAGCCCCGAACGGCCATAAAAGCACAGTCTTTAGCTGATTTCGTGGTCGAGTGCACAGTAGGGGATAAGGAGACGGAGAGCGAGCCCCCATCAAGTTCCCAAGCCTCGACCAACACGTGGATAGTTACAGTAGATGGATCCTGTGGAAATCAAGGAGCAGGAGCATGAGTTGTGCTCCTAAGTCCTGAAGGGACCGAGATGCAATACGCTATGAGATTAGAGTTCGAAGTCACCAACAATCAGGCCAAGTACGAAGCTGTAATAGCAGGGTTGAAGCTCGCCTCGGTCGTAAAAGCAGAGGAGGTAAAGCTTCGAACAGACTCACAGTTGGTAACAAACCACCTCGACGAGAGCTTTCAGGCGAAGGGGGAGAAAATGGAGACCTACCTCCGGAAGGTAAAGCAGCTAATGGGGAGTTTCCGAGCTGTTGAGGTGGAGCAAATCCCGAAGGAGAAGAATTTTCGAGTGATATGATAGCTCGCTTGGCGTACCGCATCGGATCCCAAATTTCCAAAGTCTATCCCTTGGAAATGAAGACATGCTCGAGCATCGGCGGGAGGACGAGTGATGAGCCTATCGACGAGCAACACCGGATGGAGCCGATCGTTTCTTACCTCCAGGAAAGGGAGGTCTTGGCCGATAGGAAGCCAGCAAGGAAGTTGAGGTGCAAAGCCGCCAGGGTACGCTCTCATCGATGGGGTTTTATATGAGCGAGGTACACTCTCCCCTTGCTGCGGTGCTTAGACCAAGAGGAGGCTGATTATGTCCTCCGAGAGATACACGAGGGAATATGTGGAAATCATTCTGGCGCGAGGTCCTTGGCTTTCAAGGCCTTGAGGCAAGAATATTTTTGGCTTCGCATGCATCAAGATGCTCAGGAGAAGACAAGAAGCTGGAAAACCTTACGATGATGAATTCGCCATGGCCGTTTGCTCAATGGGGAATTGATTTGATTGGGCCACTGCCAAAGGGGAAAGCATCCGCCACCCATGTCATAGTCGCGATTGATTATTTCACCAAATGGGTCGAAGTGGGAGCCTTGAGCAGCATCACGGAAGGTAAAACCACTGACTTCATTTGGAAGAATGTGATTTGCAGGTATGGGATTCCTCATGCGTTAGTCACCGATAATGGGAGGCAGTTTAATAATGGCAAGTTCAGAGACTTCTGTCAGAATCTCGGGATAGAGCTGAAGTTTTGCTCTCCCTCACACCCGCAGGCCAATGGGCAAGTAGAGCAATAAAACTATAAAACGCCTCCTGAAGACAAGACTGGGCGAGCAAAAAGGAGCTTGGGTGGACGAGCTGCCTGATGTCTTGTGGGCTTACAGAACCACACACAAAACGACCACTGGAGAGACCCCATTCTCCTTGGCGTTTGTGCACAAAGCAATGGTTCCTGCTGAGATAGGAATGGGGACACACCGGACAGAGCACTTCAACGAGGAGCAAAACAACGAGCAGATGTGTGCAGGCCTGGACTTGTTGGAAGAGAAGAGAGAAAGGGTAGCTGCTAAGATCTCAGAATATCAACAAAGAGTGGCTCGTTATTACAACCAAAATGTACACATTCGCCGGTTCCAGGTGGGTGATTGGGTGCTGAGGAAAGTCAACCAGAGCACGAAGGACCCAAGGCAAGGTGTACTAGGACCAAATTGGGAAGGCCCTTATCGAGTCACTCAGTTAGCAGGACCAGGAGCATACCGACTAGCTCATCCAGATGGACGAGAGGTCAAGAGGCCGTGGAACGCACAACTCCTGAGGAAATATTTCCAGTAAGTCTCCTTGTATTGTAAAGTGCTAATGTAAGATTTCTTCCCAAAATGGGATGTGTAAAAGTATAAATGTATATTAGAATAAGAAAGACATTCATAATGTAAGTTCAAGATGAAGATCAGAAGTACAAGAAGAAGCTTGGGTCAATTGCAGGCCCGGGCAGAAGTTCAAGAAGAGCTCCTTGGCTAGAATTCCCAGCGGGACGGTGCCATGCTTGGGTCAATTGCGAGGCCGGCGGGAGTAACTATCGAAGTAGCTCGGGTTAATTTTGCGAGGCCGGCGGAAGAAGTTCGAGAAGAACTCCTTGGCGAAGTCCAGTGAGACGGTGCCATGCTTGGGTCAGTGCGGGCCCGGCGGGAGTAACAACGAAGACGCTTGGGTCGATTAAAAGGCCGAGCAGGAGTAACATCGGAGGAAGCTCGGGTCGATTAAAGGCCGAGTAAAGAAGTTCAAGAAGAACTCCTTGGCGGAAGTCCCAGCGGGACGGTGCTATCTTGGGTCAATTGCGGGCCGAGAAGGAGTTCAGAAGAGCTCCTGGCCGAAGTCCCGATGGGACGAGTGCCATCTTGGGGTCAGTGCAGGCCGGCGGGAGTAAAACAGAAGAAGCTCGGGTCGATTCTGAGGCCGGGTAGAAGTTCGAGAAGAGCTCATTGGCCGAAGTCCCAGTGATGCGGTGCCATCTTGGGGTGAGTGCGAGGCCGAGCGGGAGTAACATCGTCAGTAGCTCGGGTCGATTAAAGGCCCGAGCGGAAGAAGTTCAGAAGAACTCCTTGGCCGAAGTCCGGTGGGACGGTGCCATGCTGGGTCGATTGCAAGCCCGGCGGGAGTAACAGTAAGACAGCTTGGGTCGATTAAAAGGCCGGCGGGAGTAACTATCGAAGAAGCTCGGGTCGATTAAAAGGCCGGCGGAGGAAGTTCAAGAAGAACTCCTTGGCGAGAAGTCCCAGCGGGACGGTGCCATGCTTGGGTCAATGCGAGCCCGGCGGGAGTTCGAAGAGCTCCTGGCGGAAGTCCAGCGGGACGGTGCCATGCTTGGGTCAATGCGAGCCCGGCGGGAGTAACACTGAAGAAGCTGGGTCGATTGCGGGCCGGGCGGAGGTTCAAGAAGAACTCCTGGCGGAAGTCCCAGCGGGACGGTGCCATGCTTGGGTGAGTGCGAGGCCGGCGGTGTTCAAGAAGAGCCTCTTGGCGAAGTCCAGCGGGACGGTGCCATGCTCGGGTCAATGCGAGGCCGGCGGGAGTAAAACAAGAAGACGCTTGGGTCGATTGCGAGGCCGGCGGGAGTATCATGAAGAAGCTTGGGTCGATTGCGAGGCCGGCGGGAGTTCGAAGAGCTCCTTGGCGGAAGTCCAGTGGGGCGGTGCCAAGCTTGGGTCAATGCGAGGCCCGGCGGGAGTGACAGAGAAGAACTCTATGGCGGAAATCCCAAAGCCTAAGTTTTAGGTGGGACGGTGCCAAGCCGAGGTCAATTGCGAGGCCGAGCGAGCAGTTCACAAAGAACACAAAGGCCGAGTCCAAAGCCTAAGTCCTAGAGTCGGACGAGTGCTCAGCAAAGCTAATTGCAAGTGAAGGAAGTTCATGAATAATGCTAAAGCCAAAAGTCCCTAAGCCTAAGCTCTAAGCGGAACGGTGTCTAGCAGGAGCCAAATGTAGGCTCGAGCAAGTTAAATGAGCTCATAAAATAAACATAAGGCTTTTAGCCCAATTCAAAGCGAAGCTCTACCAAGTATAAGTTGAACAATATCATACTTGGGCAAAAAATAAAAGAAGAAGAGCCCCAACATGCTTGTACATATGATTGTTACTAAAACGTATGTTTTTTATTCATTGAATGATTGCAAGTACATGAAATGTAAAAAAAAAAAAATCAATCATGCAGCGAGGAGTAGCGTTGTCGCAGCAGCAGGGAGGAAGGACGAGCATCGGCAGGGAGGGACGTCATCGATGCAGCAGGGAGGATGGCCCGGCATCGGCGATGAGGAGCGATGGGAGGGACATCAGCAAGAGCGTCAGCAGGAGGGGCATTGGCTGGAGAAAGAGCGAGCTCTCTGAAAACAGTTTGGGGCTCGGACGGAGTAGCTTCAGGATTGCTCATGTATTCAGCTACATACCCTTCAATCTTGGACATGTCGGCCTCGGGGTATGCCTTGCCAAAAGTATAAATGAGACAGTTGTAGCTGGAATCCGCCCCATTGTTGTACTCAGTGGCAAGCTAGACCTTTAAAGTGTCAATTTTCCCTTGAAGACGAGCAGTTTCCCCTTCAATGAGCTGCTCTTAGTAAGACTTCTGAGTGTCAAGATCCTTTCGAGCATGCTCCAATTCATTGCGGGTGTCAGTCAGCTCCCTCTGAAGCTCAGAGGCCTTGGAGTCGGCCACTGCTGTCTTCTCTGCAAGATTTAAGTTCTCGTCCAGAAGCTTTTGATTTTCCTCCTTCAGCTCGCTCACAACCTGCTCCAAGCTCTGAACCTCTGCTTGAAGTTCTTCCTAGGAACCTTGAGCCATCTTATTAAGCCTAGTCGCGGCTGCCAAAGCTCGGGAGGAGAGTCACTGGAAGGCACTGAACAGCTCGTCAGAATTAAAGGATTCTATCTCATCCAGGAATCTGCTGCTCAACTCCTCATTGTAGGTCCTCAAGTAAGGCTCGGAACGGCCAGGCTGACTTTGCTCCTGCACATTGCTTGGTTCGAGGCGAGTCGGAGCAACGGTCCTTCGTCGTCTGCGTGGAGGACCCTCTTCTGCTCGCTCGACCTGCCGAGCAGAAGAAGAGGCTCGAGTAGATGGATGTGGAGCACCCGTTTCTGCTCGTGGCCTCTTTGAAGTGCTCGCACCTTCAGTCGTCCCTACGCGCCTATGTAACATTCACGCATTCTGCTGCTCATGTCTTCACTCGGTACCAAGCTGGATTCCAAAAAGTTTTGGGGTGTTAATAGATCCCTGCACGAGCTCGCGTTTGCAAGAACGGTTTGCACGTTTGCTCGAAGCTGGCCCCCAATGGAGTAAGAGGCACCCCAGGAGTCTGCAAAAAAAAAATGAGAACAGACGCGAGCAGGAAAATTAAAAGTAAAATCCACAAGACAGATAAACGACCTAGAGTGCAAAAGTGCCGCGGGACTGGAGGGACCCCCTCGCTACGAGTGCGACTTGCCCACTCGTCCCCAACGAAGAAGAATTTGCTCTTCCAACTGCCATCAGAAGTTGGGAGATCGGTGATGGGCTTTTTACCCTTCAGGCTGGAGGTAAGGTAATACCAACCAGCATCATTCGGGCTGCACTTCAACTGGTAAAGGTGTCTGATTTCCCTTACCAAGGGCTCACCCAGATCACAGCGCTTTCACAACACAAAGAGTTCGGAAAGGACCCTCCACCCATTCGGGTTCAATTGCCCCGGGGCCAGACGGAACCCAAACAAAACCCGGGCAAAGTAAGGCTGGAGAGGCAGCCTAACCCCCCATTTGAAGCACTCCAAGTAGAAGGTCTTGTATCCTTGGGGGTACGGCTAGGGATTTCACCCCTGCCCGGCAACCTTAGATCCACATTTTCGGGTATATGGTAAGTCTGCTTAAGCCTTTCTAAGTACGAAGGGGTGGTTTCACATCTCAGGTGGTCAATGGGGTATTCCCCACGCTCAGACCTTTGACTGGCCCTTGCCCTTTGATGCGGCTGGGTCTCGGCCACGGGTAATTCCCTCTCTGGACTAGAATCCCTCACGGGGATTATACTAAGGGGTTGTGTCTCACTAGAAGAGGATGAATCCTCCGGCAACATCCTACGGGCCTGTTGGAGATTTGACATTTTTCTTTTTTTTCCTAAGGAAATAAACTAACGGAGTTCAACAGGGGAAGAAACAAAGTGGCGGCAGAAAATAGAAGAGTGGCTTGTACCTGAACGCGAAAGGAAGTGTGGTTGGCCAGAAATCACCTTGACAGAGAGAAGAAGACAAGTTAACGGCGGAGAGCAGATTAATTTTAAGTTTGAATGAAAAGTGAGCAAACAGAAAGAGCAGTGAAGAAGTTAGGGGTTTTTAAAGAGGAAGACGCGTCCCTTCAACTGGCGGCGTGCGTTTCGAGGGACACGACCTTTTGGGTAACGTCCCTTCGAATTTTAAATGCACGGCTGGGATCAACCCACGTGTCCCGTCTTAAATGCGAAGTGATTGAAGTGGGAGACAACTGGGAAACGTGGGGAAGCGTAAAAGGCTGCGAATTCGGCCCATCATCAATGAGTTTCCAGTCTTATCTCGTTTCACTCAAAAGACTAGAAACTGGGGGACTGGTGTTTGGGTAATATCGGACAGGTCTCCTCGAGGCCATTCCAGCTCGAATAAAATACCCTGAGGACAGCCTGGCTCGATCAGAAGTCCCGACCACTGGCACAAAGACGACCTCACTAGACGTCAAAGCTGGTCGAGGTCACGGAATCAGAGCCATTCGAGCTCCGAGCTCTCCAATCTACTCGAGGTCATCAGGTTCGGTCAAAGCTAGTCAAGGTCGAGGAATTCAGAGCTGTTCGAGCCCCGAGCACTCCTTTGCCTGCTCGAGGTCGTCTCCCAGGTCAAAGATGGTCAAGGTCGAGAACCGAGCACTCCTTTTCTGCTCGCAGAGATTAAGTCCACAAGCACAACTGGACAAGACCCGGCCTAGGGCAGCTTGACCCGTTTTCTCAGAATCTTGGCACACCTTTTGATGTCTGATCTGGGCCCCACATAGTATGGTGGTGGTACTATTACCGATGGCTGGCACATGCCCCTACGGTGTCATCATTCATAGCGCACATGTCCGACATGGTGAGTTGGTCACGTGAACCGAATTAAGGAGACAACCGCACATCCCCAGGGAATATTACGCCAATCGAGGTTGTCAGAGGGACCCAGATACCACTAACGTGGGAGTGCACAGCCTGGAAATGGAAAGAGCGGGAAAAATGGAGTATAAAAGGAAACGAAGGGGTACGTTACAAGGGTTGGCAATTCTGATTTACAGAGGGTTGACGAAATTAATTCACAAAGGTTCCGATTTTTCAGACAGGTTCTTCATATTCTGATTTCTCTCATCTGATTTTCTGAGAAAAAACCATACTTATTCAAAAAGGGAGGGCGAAAAATATCCCTTTCATCTTTCCGGTCTCCCCGACTAAGGGAGATACCAAAAAGAACAACCCGATTATTGACTTGAGCGTCGGAGGGTTTTCGCCGGAACACGCCCGGCAACACCTGACCCTGTTTTCTGTGAGTACAGGTCTGGGAGATCCCCATTCTGGAAAAGACAGTGGAATAGGACGAAGGAGACAGTCCTGCTTGAGCTCGAGCTATTTGCGAGCAGAAGGATCCAGGCACTGTTTGAAGGAACGCGGGGACACTGTACCAACACTATAGCTAATCGCGAGCAGAAGGGTCGAGGCACTGTAATCAATCGCGAGCAGAAGGTTCAGAGTACTGTTCAAAGACACGCAGGAAAAACAGCATCAACAGTTGTTATTAACCTTCTAGGCATAATCAGATCGCTGTTAACCTCTATTAGATTACTTTTTTGACCTAATGTAAATGTCATTATGTGAAATTTTGAATTATCGGCTCGCCGTTAAATTGATATAAGTTGATCGTTATTTTTCAATAACCTACAATGAGTTATCTGCTAGTCATTTGTACTAACAGTTTATTACCTGCAAAATAAATTCCTCTATAAAAATTATCGATTATCCATTTTCTCATAAATGGTTCATCGTTAGTTTTCATAATCAAAACAACATTCTATCTCCTTTCTGGAAATTATCGGTTAGTCATTTTATTATAAACAGTTCACCGTTATTTTCCAGAATCAATATAACATTTTAATCCTTATGTAAATAGTTTACCATTAATTATTAACGGTTATCCAATTGCTTCCAGAACCTTAAACATATCAAAATAACATAAAACTTAAGAAACTTATCCAATTTCAAGAGATTTCAAATCCTTAACTAATAATACATATAGTTTGTTATCATCAAAATCAATATTATAAATATATATATGTCAACAGCTTGACAAAAAAGTCTAGGCCTTATGCTGAGCCCAGATCAAACTTTAAGGCCAAAGACCAAGCACTGCCTAGAGCATAAGCTTTAAATAAAAAATACAATTTCTTTTAAAATCCCACCTAGCTATTTAATACACTCATTTTATTTTAAAGAGGTTGCAATCATCTACTATTTTGAAATGATTTCAAAGAAGCAATGTATAGACATCAAAGATAAAAGAGGCTCATTAAACAGGTTCATTAAGTTAAATTTTGTTACGGTGATGCCAATTAAAAAGATAATATCGAATAAATTCAATAATTTATAAATTTTTATGCTTAGTGATTTTTTAATGGTCGGGTACAACCTCGTGAATTAGGAAGAGTTCTTATCCACATGATAACCCTTTAAATTTTTTTTATTTATTGCTTTTAATAAAATATTTTAATTTATTGTTATGTAAAATTGATCCATCTAAACATATTACAAAATCAAGTATTTAAACACGATGATTTTTAATCTTTTCAAGCTTTTTTCCCTAAAGCCTTTAAAGAATCAATGACCTATCTCTCAAGTAGTCAACCAACCATTAACCCCATCCCACCGATCACACCAGTGACGTGACATTACAAAGCTAAGGTCGCTTCCATCGGAGTTCACCCCTACCCCCACGAAACTAAAATACTAACTAAGCAATCAAATAAGGAGGTGTGGATTGGGTTTCTAAGAATTTAAGCAATTAAAACTTAATGCAATTTAAACAAAGCAACCAAATTTGAAATAAACAAATTAATGTGCAATGAAAAATAAAGAGATAAGGTATAAGAGAGCAAACACACGATTTTTACATGGTTCATCCAACAGTGCTTGTGCATATGCCTCTAAGCTCACCGGGCTTGAGGATTTCACTAAGCGAACCTCCAAGGCTTCAACAACACTTACAATTGACTTCCAAGGTGTCAGTGGACCTTTACAACAAGAGATTATCCATAATCTCTTAACCTACGTGTATTTCAACACTTACAACTACTCAACTTGATTTTACAAAAAGAATTACAAAATGATTTTGCTCACACTGTTTTGATTACAAATAAAAGCTTAATGTGTGAATGAATGAAATGAATACACAATTTTTTTCCTCATATTGTATAAGAATGCTCAGTTATAACAGTAGTTGTCCCACACTCATTTGAATTTGATCGAGTCATTTTATAGTTGAAGAAGAAAACTAGTTGTTATTGGCTTACCGCTTATGCTAACCGATTTGCTGCTTGATGTTACCATTATATTCAAATATTTAAATTTCTGCATAACCGAGTTGCTGATTCTGATTATCCAGTTAGTTATTTTTATTCCAAAAAGCTTCTGCCTAATAACTTGTTTGCCGCTTATTTAATCCGATCATATGTCTGATAATCTGTTTGCCGCTTCTGAATCTAGTTTGCCAATTGCTTTTCAAAATATATCCTTATTGTATCTGGTTAGTCATTTAGCTTCTCCAATGATCCGTTTTGTCTTTAGAATGAAATTTTGTGGTTTTCAATTTGCCGTTTATTTTATCTGGTTATCCGATTAGTACTAAAAATGCATTTTTATTACAAACAATTCATTATCTAGTTTTATAAAACCATAAATTATAGTTCTTTGTTTATCTAAAGCATGTGGTTTGTTATCATCAAAATTAACATATTATAGCTATATAGGCTAACGCACACTAGGCACTACCAGCCCAGAGTCACCAAACCACCAACCCAGCAGCTCACAGCCACCAACAAAAAAGATGATTCTCTGGCCAAAGAGGGAAAATTCAATAACCTTGATTTGATTTTTTCTTTTTGTCTTTTATGTTATTTTTATTTTCAATTTATCTTTTTATGTTTTAATTTTTCTAGATTTGTATTTTTATTTTTTTTATGGAGATTTTTTTTCTTGTTATTTTTTAGGTATTGTTTAACTGTTTCTTTTGAGATCATATATAATTGTAGATGGCATCAACTTAAAGTTTGGATCAGAATCGTGAAAATGTTCGAATCGAGAGCGTATACCTCTATTGGAGTTGATGAATGATTCTAATAGTGGTGTATCAATATTCCAATGACCTAGTGCGAGTTAGTGATAGCGTGGGTTGAAGGCTCATCCACAGGCTTGTTAGTATACTCTAAATGGTTATGCTGTTGAGTTTTGTGGCTTTTGTTGTGATTGCGGTTAGTATTATGCTATGGTGTATTACGTTATTTTTGTTTTATTATTTTCTTTTTAATTGAAAAGAGAATTTCATTTGCATTAGTTGAGATTGGTCTTAAGTAATTTTAATAAGTAAAATTCTTTTTTTTTTCTTTTAATATTGTTGATGCAGTTTTTCCCGCGTGCCTTCGAACAGTACTCTGAACCTTCTGCTCGCGACTTCAAACAGTGTCTCGATCCTTCGAACAGTGTCTCGAACCTTCAACCAGCTCGAGACTATCTACAGTATCCTAAGCTCGCGATTAGCTCGAGCTCGAGCAGGACTGTCTCCTTCTTCCTGTTCCGCTGTCTTTTCCAGAACGATGATCTCCCAGACCTATACTCACAGAAAACAGGGTCAGGGGTCGCCGAGCGTGTTCCGGCGAAAATCCTCCGACGCTCAAGTCAGTATTCGGGTTGTTCTTTTTGGTATCTCCCTTAGTGAGGGAGACCGGAAAGATGAAAGGGATATTTTTTCGCCCTCCCTTTTGAATAAATATGGTGCTCTCTGAGAGTTTAGACAAGAGAAATCAGAATAGGAAGAACCTGTATAAGCTTACGGATTCTTCGTGAATCAGAATTTCTAGCCCTTTTGCGGATCAATTTCTTCAACCCCTGTAACGTTCCCCTTCGTTTCCTTTTATACTCCATTTTTCCCGCTCTTTCCATTTCCAGGCTGTCCACTCCCACGTTAGTGGTATCTAGGTCCCTCTGACAGCTAGGATTGGTGTAATATTCCCTGGGGATGCGCGACTGTCCCCTTAACCCGATTCACGTGGCCAAATCACTATGTCGGGCATGTGCGCTAGGAATGATGACACCTTGGAGGCATGTGCCGGCCATCGGCAACAGTATCACCACCATGCCACGTGGGGCCCTGGTCAAACATTAAAAGGTGTGCCAGGATTCTGTGAAAACGGGTCGGGCTACCCTGGGCCGGGTCTTGTCCAGTTGTGCTCGTGGACTTAACCTCTGTGAGCAGGAAAGGTATGCTCGGTTCTCAACCTTGACCATCTTTGACCTGAGGAGATGACCTCGAGCAGGCAATGGAGTGCTCAGCTCCTAACCTTGACCAGCTTCTACCTGAAGAGACGACCTCGAGCAGGCAAAGGAGTGCCCAGATCTCGACCTTGATCAGCTTTGACCTGGTGAGCTGCTCGGGCCACACTGTCCTCGGGGTGTTTTATTCGAGCTGGAAGGACCTCGAGGAAACCTGCCCGATATTACCCAAACAAATACATAATTATAGTTGTTAGAAGTTATCCGAACTTAAATTTGAGTTATAGGTCTTATCCTATATATTACACTTAAATTTAGTTATGGTTGATGATTATTGGTTGTCAAAAAAAAATAGTAACTCTGGATGATTTTAAATAACTTTTTTATGCAGGCATTTACTTATATCAGAATACAACAGCTTCCTTGGCATAAGTTTAACAATGAACCTCTGACCAATTGAAAGTGACCGTCTGTAATGCCGAAACAATTAAAGAAAATAAAAAGAAGCCAATAATAATGTAGTCCTCTGAAAGGCCGACATTAACCTGCCGAGGGCAAGGCCTTGGCCGGGGAACAAATTTTCTGTTACTTTGTATCATGACCTTGACATCTAAACATTTTCTTATGTGTGGGGACACAAACTTCGTTTTACTCCATTAATTATTTTCATTCAATCAAAGCCAAAGTTGAGGGCAACTACTTAAATTTGGTCCCTCGTGAGTGGAACTATGTTGTTGTCCTTTTATTCTAGAGCGCATTTTAGCGTGAAAGAATATAAAATATATTGAGGCAAATTATATATGGATTTTCAGACTTCTCTCACACTCCAAGTGCAGCTCCTGTAATGGTACTATGGGAGAGATTTGTTAAGGTTTATGTCTATGGTGGACATGTTAGTAATTTTGCGACTTTCTATCTCTTTAGCATCCACAAATGATTGACATATCAAATTTCACATTATTGTTCTTTTTTTGAGCTTATTTTAATAAAAAAAAGAATTAGAATATGAGTTCTATTGAGAATTTAAATTTATATATTAATAGTACAATTTAACAATCTACCGAGCATAATTTAAAAATATGCGCCAACTAAAGATTTGTCCACCTCTAACCCAAAATTATAATAACAGAATTTATTCTATCAACAAAAATTGAGAACACAAACTTACCACTGGACTTAATCCTCGATGCCCAATGCCACGTTATTTAAAAAATAATTTTGAATCCAACTTTTTTAACTATAACATTATTGTCATGGAGCTTTTACACTAAAAATTGCAGCAATCAGAATTCAAGAAAATCCAGAAAATGTGACAATGAACCGAACCCAGTTGGGCCACTTCCTTGATTCATGACAAATTACAAGCCCATTTCCGAACTAGTTGGTCTTTTGATACCCCCAAAATTCTTCATAAAACCCTTTTTTTTTAATTGAAATTACAAATTAATTCAATTCTTAATTTAAATAAAAATTCAATTAAATACTTAAATGAATTATTATTTTAATAAAATTTTTACACCACCCATTTTATAATTTATATTTTTTTGTTAAAATTTAATTAAAAATCTTTTTTGAGAAAATTATAAGAGTTTAAATTTATAGAGATAAAAACAATATAGTATGGAGAACATAATTTAAGATTTTATGATTTTTATGTATTTTAAAAATAAAATTTAAAATAATATTTTTTTAGGGCAACATTTTATGGGAAGATAGTTAATTTTAATATATGAATTTATATTTTTATAATTGAGTAGTTGATATTTGTTTAAAATGTCAAAAATACCCACCAAAATAATTTTAGTAAGCGTACTTTTCTATTTCCTCTCTTACCAACCCCTATTTTTCTCTATTTGAATCAGCCAAAATACTCTTTACATTTATTTGCACAATAAACCCACTATTAAAATTTAAAAACTAAGATTTTATTATACACACTCACCTAAATACCAATTATACCACGCACATTACATTATTCTACTAAATAAACTCAAAAAAAAATTATGCAAAAGAGACTTGACTTTGTTTTGGAGTATTTGAGAAGAGAATTCTAAGGCAAAGTTTGTGGGTAAGATTGAGTTTGCAGTTTGGAGCTTTCCAGCATTCAGTAAAGCTTGATTACTGCAGACTTGACACGATATTTTGTTGTGTATAGGCCTTTAATTGATTAGTTTTCATGTTTGTATTAGTTGAATCAAATTGAAGATTTTTCAAATTGTGTTCGAAAGTAAACACGAAGCAAATACGTTTAAACACAAAGCAAATACATTTGAGATACCTTTTTTTTAAAAAAAAAAATACAGTTTAAGATTTAAGAAAAAAGATGGCTGATTGGTTGTTAAATTATATTATCCAAATTTTTAATTTATATAGTAGATATTTCAATAATAAAATATTATAAAAAAAAGTGGATTTATAAAATATTTTAGTGGATTTAAATGATCAAATACTTACTTTTCTCATTTTAATTTAAATGTCTAAAATACCATTAAAATAGTTTCAAAGTTTTAATTTTACACTTTCTTTCTCTTTCGCTCTCATTCTCCCACACTTTCCCTTTCTTTTTTCTCTCCTCACTCTCATTCTCCCACAATTTCCTTCATTTTCATTTTCATTAAAAGATTAAGAGTTGCATGCTTTCCTTCATTTTCTCCCTTGCCAATGATATTACCAACACTAACAATCCGACAATTTAGCAAGCCTCCTTCGCGGTTTTCAATATTTTCAGGGGTTTCAATTGATTTGAATTTTAAACAAAAACTTTTATTTTCTATTTTAATCATATAAGGAACTTGATTGACGAGACGCGGATTGAAGTTGTTCAAGTGAAACCCATCATCATTTACGCCATGTGTGGATGCTTATCCATCCCCCTTTTTATTCAATTATAATTATTATAGCCGTCTATGACGCTGTTTACAAATCCAAACATTAATAATTGGATTATGAAATCTACCGTTTATAATAATTAAATAGGATAAAATAATAAAATTAAAGTATTTATTATGTGGGAAACTCTTTACTGGTTAAATAACTTATAGAGAGATTTACCATTTGAAAAAAAGAAGAAATTAATTCAAACACAACAATTAAAGACTACAAAAATTTGATTATTTAATGCTTTATACGTATAAAATATAATTAATTACACTATTTATTTATAAACGGCATAAAAATTACATTATATAATTTTTTTTCTTATAAGTCACTTGTTAAATAAATTTCATTACTCATAAACAAATTGTATTTTTATCTTAAATCACTAAATTATAATTACATTACTTGATTGATTTTGATAATTTATATATATAGTGAGAAGTTAAATAAAAAATAAAATCTTCATGTATAATGACTTATCTTATAATTGATGAAAAACATGTATACCTTGTTAAAAAAAGTCCAATTGTATTTTTATTTTATTTTTAAATTTTACAGTGAATCAATGATTGAAAATAATTATTTAGTACTTTACATAAAAAAAAATATTTGTCATAATAGAATATAAACTAGACCTAAATTAAATTAAGATTTAACGAATTACTTGTAACTTAGGTTATTGGTAACTATACATTAGAGATAAATCAATGATAGAGGTGTTTCATTTTAAATCAAATGATTCATGATAATCTCAGTATGGATACTGTAATTCTTTTAACAACATTATAGAAAAATTTTAAAATGATTCATGATAATCTCAGTATGGATACTGTAATTCTTTTAACAACATTATAGAAAAATCTCATGATAATCTCAGTATGGATATTGTAATTCTTTTAACAACATTATAGAAAAATCTTTGTTTCGAAAGTTCACACACCTAAATTATTTCTATTTATTTCTAAAATTAAACTTATTCTTTTTTTATTTAAAAAAAAAAAAAACTCAACAGCTCCTAATCTCTAGTCATTGAAGCCATAATCGCGAAAATGCTGTTGATCATGAGTAAATTTCACGAAACTAAAACTTAAATTTTCCCATCATTTTAATTTTTCAAGGTCCCATTAAAACTGAATAAACATAATATGATTTTTTCTTGTGTTAATTATAGAGTAGTTCTAGACTCTTTGTTTTGAATATTTTAAGCTCTATCCTTAGTTTAAATAAGTGAATAAATAATTAGTTAATTAATAAACAATAGATAACCTTTAAAATAAAGTTGATGAATTTAAATTAAATAGAGATACTTATGAATTCAAAAGAGAGGTTGTGATACATTATAACTCTTTTTTTCTTCTCTTAATTTTTAAATAATCTTTTTAACCTGTTCATTAACTATTACAACATTTCTAAAGAATTTATATACTATTTTTTTAACAAATATTTTACACCACTGATGAAAATCTAAAGGTATTATAATGAATAAGGTAATAATAATTAATAAGATAGTAAATTTTAGGAGAGAAAAATAATAACTTTTAATTCTTTCATCGTATTGAATAAAGAGGTAATAAGAAGAAAATGTCTGTCGCTTACAACCTTATGACTATCTATAGTAAAAAATTACATTATGTTTAATTAACGAATCAATGAACTGTAGGCTTATTAAATTTGAGCTGTTTTAATAAGCCATAAATATAACACTCTCCCTTAGATGTCCACTACTTTAAAGTAACTTTTACTTTTTGAATTAGAGTGAGAATCCTGAGAAGTGGAAATCATAGGATTTTGAGTGTAGAATGAAAGTGGGAGTAAGATGTTTACTTACACTGATCAAAATTAAAATCTAATAATATATTTACTTTATCTTGGATTTTGAGTAAATAGTTTCAAATTATAATTTTATCCTTATTTAAAGAATTGTAGATTTTAATTATAAATTAACAAAAAATATATTTGAAAAATAAAAATATTTATTTTATTATATTTTTAAATTAATAATAATTATTAAATTTCTTAATTATATAAATCATAATTTTTTATTATTTTTAATTTTAATTATGTAAATTAAAAATTGTTGCTAAGAGCAATATAAATGAAACATTATTATTAATAGTATAATACAAAATTAGTATTTTCTTAGAATAAATTATTTACTATTATTAATTATGAATATTAAATAAATATAATACTATTATTTTTAAATAACTATAATAATATAATATTTTTAAATAAAGATAGTATATATCAATATTGTTAATTTCTATGAATATTTTATTATTATTATTATTAATTATTTTTAACTTAGAATCAATGTAAGTTATTATTTTTAACTAAATATAATAATATCATATTTAAATAAGTTTTAAATTATTATTTTTAATAAATGTAATTTTATAAAATAATATAATATTATTATTTAAATAAATATGATATTATTTATTTTATTTTATCAAATATAATTATATTAAATTAATAAAAAAAATGGGTAAATGAGGAAGAGGTGGAAGTGGATTCCCACTCTCACTCCCACTTACCACTCTAAAATTGAGTGGGGTTCACAAAGTAGGACTCCCACTCTCAAATTTAAATAAATAAGTAAACACTGGAGTGGGAGGACTCCACTCTCCCTACTCCTACTCTAGTAAGTAAATGCACCATAAGATGATCATAAAATGACACTCAATGTACTTTAATAACTATCTCATTAAAAACCTTAACTAATAAAATTCTAGTGGAAAAAACTAGTTATTAGAAAAAATAATACAATGCACATATGTCCCATTTTTATATAAGTTCTTCTTTTAGATATTTATGCTTCATAAAAAAATGCTCCCCTTCAAAGAATCAAATATCAATTTGATAATCTACTGTGTCGACGCATATCGATCTTATAAACTAACTTCTCAAATGTTAAAGTGGGCAAAGATTTGGTAAAAAGATCTGCAAAATTATCAATGAAGCGAATTTGTTTGAAATCAATTTTTTTGCTCTGTTGGACCTCATGAGTATAGAAGAATTTTGGTCATATGTGTTTGGTGAAGAAATTTGGTCAGATGTGTTTGGTTATATCTATCTTGATATATTATTCTCTAACTTGTGCAATACAAGCTGCACTATCTTCAAATATTACTATTAGAATATCTATAATTGAAGTTAGATTATATGTGCTCTAAATATGATGGATAAGAGACAACCATATACATTCCCTACTTGCTTCAATATAATGGATAAGAGACTACAACAATGTACATTCCTTAATTGCTTCATGTAGAGCAAGAATCTCTAAATGATTAGAGGTGGCAACAAAAGTTTACTTTATAGATCGCCATGAAATTACTGTATTATTATATGTAAGAACATATCTAGTCTATGAACAAGTTTTATGAGGATCAGAAAAATAATTTGTATATGTATAACCAACAAGACCCGATTTTCTATTGGCTCATTTGAAGAAAATAATCCTAAGTCCATCGTTCCATGAAGATAACGAAAAACATGTTTAATGCCATTCTATTGTCTTTGAGTAGGTGCAGAGGTAAATCTTACCCATAAGTTCACTGACAATGTAATGTTTGGCTTAGTGTACTGAGATAAATATAGTAGCACACCTATAACATTTAGATACAGTACTTATGGACCAAGTATCTCTTTGTTATCTTCTTAAGTGCTGAATGAATTTTTCTTAGGATCAAGGGATTGGACCACCATATGAATATTTAACAAATAAGCATTATTCATGTTGAAGTGCTTTTAGTTTTTTTTTTTTTCAATATAGGAAAACTAATGGATAAGTACTCCATTAGTGTTATGTTCGAATTATAGACCGAGATAATATTTTGTTCAACCTAAATATCTCATTTTAAATTCTCTATTCAAATGTTTAGCAAATTTTAGAAGTTTTTTAGGAGTTCTAATTAAATTCATATCATCGACATACACTGCTACAATAGCGAATTCAAATTCATATTTTTTAATAAATACACAAGGGCAAATTGAATCATTTATGTATCCTTTTTCTTTTCAAATATTCATTCAAACATTATACCATATATACCTAGATTGTTTTAATTCTTATAAGGATAATTGTGGTTTAATTGAATACAAACTATGATAACTTAATCTATATGCTTCAGTCATTTTAAATTCTTCAGGAATTTTCATATAAATATTAGCATCAAGTGATCGTATTTCTGAGACTACCAAACTAATTAAAAATTAAAACATAATGGTATCCATTATTGGAGAATAAGTGTCCTCATAATTAATACCAGGTCTCTACATGAAACCTTGTGCGACTAGTCACGCTTTTTATCTTGTGATTTCATTATATTCATTTGTTTTCTTATAAATACTCATTTGTATGTAACATAGTTAACATCTTTAGGTGTCTGGATTACAGGTTCGAATACTTCATATTTGGATAGAGAAACCAATTTTGCTTGAATTGCTTCTTTTCATTATGGCCAATCATGCATTTGTCTACAATCATCAACAGATTTTGGCTCAAAATCATTTATAATTTCAGTAGTTACTGTGAATGAGAATACACTATCAATGACAATTTTATTATGATCCCACATTTTCTTTGTATAAGTATGATTTATAGAATTTTCTTTATTTTTAGATTTTTGTGCTTGTTCGGGGACTGATATCTCTTCAAGGACTTCCATCACTCTTGGAACTTATGTCTCTTCAAGGACACGTATCTCTGCTAGGACATGTATGTCTATTAAGACATGAATCTTTGTTAGGACTATCAGTTCATCTAGAATTAGTAATTCAAATAATGTGAGAATATTCATTGTTCAAGCCTTTTTTCATTAGGATCCTGAATTTTAATTTTCCACTTTTGGAGAATAGTATTTTTAGATCCAAGTGATCCCCCTTACTTCTAACGTGCAATAGATAACTCATTAGCTACATTTATACTTGATTATTTAATAGGAACAATCATCTGAGCTAGTGCATTAACAGTTAGTATATGCGACTTTGTTATTGTTAATGCATATGTAAATACATCTGGTAATTGATTTGTAATTTACTACAAATGAACTATCCTTCGCACTTTAGTTTCACACTTACTAGTGTGTAGATATAAATAAGATATAGTCAGATTTTCCAAGAAAGTTCATATCTTATTTCAAGATGCACTTTTCATTCCCTTAATGGTGGGAAAACTGTCTCATTAAAGTGATAATCTACATATTGTGCAGTAAAAAGATTACTTGTCAAGGGTTCTAAATATATGATTATTAAAGATATGTTAAACTTAACATAGATCCTCAAAAGACTTTTAGGTCCCATTTTTATTCATTGTGAGGGTGATATATAAACATAAACAGTAAAACCAAAAGTGTCTGGATAGGAGATATTAAGTTGATAATCAAGCACAAGTTGTAATGTAGAATAGGGTATTAGACGAATTAATGTTGCAGTATGTAAAATAGCATGACCCTATATAAATATTGATAATTATGTACTCAATAGTAAAGTTTATGTAATTACTTGAAAGTATTTAATCATTGATTCCGCCAATCCATTTTGTGTTTGTGCATGTGGAGCTGGATGTTCTACATTGATTCCAATAGACATACAATAATCATCAAATTTTTTAAAAATAATCTCACTAACATTATCAAGACATATAATTTTCATATGATAATCTGTAAGCTATGCTCTTAATCTTATAATTTAAGCAAGCAATCTGGCAAGTGCAACATTACGAGTGAACAATAAATAAATATGTGATCACCATATAGATGTATCAATCAAAACCATGAAGGAACAAAATAGTCTACTTTATAGATGGATTGGTCTACATAAATCCTCTTGAATTCTTTTAAGAAAAGTTGGAGATTCAAAACTAATTTAAAAGGGAATGGTCTAACTACAAATTTGCCTTGTAAGTAAGCGATATGACTAATTTCATAAGATAATAGAATCTTCTAGTTCTTTAATGGGTGCCTATGAGAATTCTTAATAATTTTATGAATCATCATAGATCCTAGTTGACCAAGGCGATCATGCCAACATTTTTGGATCAATGAACTTTTAGTTTATTACTATGTAGCTTTCAATTGGATTTATAATTGTATAATACAATCTAGATAAGAAAGTCAGAAGTTTTTCCAATATGTATTCCTGCCTGAGACATTTTCAATAATGTAGAGGTATTTTACATTGTTATTATTTAAAGTTTCAATATAATATTCATTACTACAGATATCTCTAAAACTCAACAGATTTTTTTAGAACCTTTATGAATATAAGGCATTTCAGATACATAATTTTATTCCATTTGTAAACAAGATAATGGCTCTTCCAACAATTAAGTTTGCATGACTTGAAATAGTTCTTACCTTTCCTTCAAGAAATTTTAATTCGAAGAAATAATTTTTATCTTAAAGAATAGTGTGTGTGATTGTCATGATTGACAATTCATTTCTAAAATTTATATCCTTTTATTTAAGAAAAGTTCAAGTTAGAAATTAGAATTATTAAAGCATAAAACATAAGGTAAATCTGATGTGATAACAAAAGTATAATATAGATAAAATGTAAGTAAAATAACAAAAAAAGATTAATTAGGGTGGATATTTCCATCATTAATTAAAAGATAAGTTCTCCATCTTCGAAGCATTAAAGAAGTTAAAAGTGTCAAGATGAGTGAGATCTATAAGATTTAATTCATCAATAAAATTAGCCTTAATAACTTTATTATAGTAGCATGAACTCAACAACTAAGTAGATATTGTCTGATTTGGCAACCTAAAACGCTTTCACTTAGTTAGGAAAGCCCAAGGCTTATAAATTATTCTAAAAACTTTCTCGCTAGTGATGTGCGATGTTACATATTTCTCCCTTGATGACCATGCATCCTTCTTATGGTCATTGGAAACAGAACAAAACAAATTCATATCATTAACATATCCATCCACACATAAGGTCGCGAATTAGCTCTTATACCAATTGTAACAATCCGAGCCTAATAATTAAGTAGATATTGTCCACTTTGGGCACACAAACCATCATAGTTTTGTTATTGGGTTTTGCAATCTAAAATACGTCTACTTAATTAGGAGGGTCCAAGGCTTATAAACTAGTCCAATAATTATCTCGCTAGTGATATAGGATGTTATATAAAAATTGTAATAACATGATCTTGACAACTAAGTAAATATTATCTGCTTTGCGCATAAAACTTTGCATGATTTTGTTATTTGGCTTTGTAACCCAAAAAGTTTTCTACTTAGTTAAGAGTGTCCAAGGCATATAAACTAGTCTAAGAACTTTCTCGTTAGTGATGTGGGATGTTATACATAATATTATATCTAAATATTTATTGAATTGGTGCTCTCGATACTATTATTGTAGGACTATATTTAATGCATGAATAGTAAAGAATGTCTTTTCAAGCATTGCATTTTTCAGTAACTTGTTCACCACATAATTTCAATTGTGAGGTAATGCAAAATAAGTCAGAGTTACAATCAAATACTCTCAAGTAGTCTTGCAATCTTAAGTTCATCCATTCATATTGTGTTTTTTTGGAGTAATATGTCTCTCTTGTGGTCATATTTTTCCTTTACATTATTCTGGAGAGTCATTAGGTATTCTCCTGTCAAATATTGAACTTTTAAGTTTTCATGTAAACGATGATTGAGAAAAATCATGGCTTTTACCTTATTTTGTTGGGATGCATGATTTTCTAATTTTATGGTGTCTTTTATACCCATAGCTTTGAGGTGCATTCGGCATTTAAAGCCTAGGAAAGATAATTACTTTTATAGACTTCGAGAGTGGGAATTTGTACATTTGTGAGGTTTGACATGTTTTCAAGAAATACCTTGCTAATAAAGAAAAATAAATGTAAGATATAAAGTATGTTGGATATAAAGAAATAATGATGCAGAATTTCATGTATTGTTTTAGAACATCAAGTTCGTGTATAAATGTCATTAATTTTAGAACTTTTGGTTCTAAGAATTACAGTGTAGAATTCTATATTCTAAGTTTCAGAACTTCATATTCTTCTTTATTTTCGCAAACCTTAGGTTACATTAATAATTAATATTTATATAATAATATAACTTAAAATAATCATAATAAACGAAATGAAATCATAATCCTTATTTTTTAATGTGGAAGATTCAACTTAGTGGCAACCACATATCATATTTATAAGGACAACTATAATAAAAGTAAAATAAAGTTCTATACTTATTAATTAGTAGCTTTTGGATCAACAAATCATGCTGATAACGTATAACAAATAAGCTAATAATAATTAATAAGAAAAATGATTGCTACGTCCCATGAGGATAAAAACCCGTAACATTTTAAAAATGACATAAGTTCATTTTCGTTAAAAATTTTGTTTATTTTAATGGAAAAAAGGGTAACAGTATACATTTACAAATACATGAAAAATAACTATTAGCCCCCAACGTTTGGACAAAAGACATATGACCTCCTTTTTCATTATTAAATTTCATTTATTTTAATTAAGAAAAGTATAGTGTTATCATCGTCATCATTATTGTTATTTCTTAATGTCATTATTATTATTTTAATTATTTTTATTGATATTATTATTATTAATGTCATTGTTGTTGTTGTTATTATTATTATTACTACTACTACTATTATTACTACCTTTTCTCAATTAATGGAAAGAAGATTATATATCTTTTTTAAAAAATATTATGGAGTTTTATATCTATTTTCCTAAACATTAGGAGGTTAATAGTCATTTTCCGTATATTTTGTAGTAAATGTACAATATTACCTCTTTTTGTTAAAATAAATGAAATTATTAATGAAAAAAAGGGATTTATATGTCTTTTCCAAGACATTAGGTTTTTATGTCTCTTTATCCAAATGTTGGGGACCTAGCAATTTATTTCCCTAATTAATAAGAAAATAAGTTTTAAGAGAGAAAAATAATGACTCATGATTCTTCCTTCTAATTGAATAAAGAGATAATAAAAATTGGATGCATTTTGCTTACAACCTCATGGTTATTTATAGTAAAAAATTACATTAACTTTAATTAACAAATTAATAAGTTTTAAATTTGTTAGATTGAAGTTATAAGACATAAATATACTCTGATAAAATAGTAGTAAATCTACTATCACACAATAGATATACCTTATATTATCTATAAAGTGCAGCCTTCTAATACAATGTAGTGCGGCCCATTAAAGCCCACATCTATTCCACTCATTTTAGTTGATGCGCACCTTACAACTGCTGTAACGTAGCCACCTCTACATTTATTACATTACTGATATAGTAGAAAAATAGCATCATCAACAAAGAGAACCAATAAGAAAAAAAAAAAAAAAAGATGACTATCATTATTTTTGTAAATTAAATTAAAATATTTAAAAGAGTATTAAAAGGTCCACTTTTTTCGAAACCTCTTTTGTCCCACTGCAACAACAACAACAAAAGTTTCAATCTTGTGCAGAGTGACGTTAAGAAAGTCTCCCCTTCCCTCTTGGATTGAGTGATGCTCCTGACAAAAGGAGAGGTTAAAGATTAGAAAGAAAGTAGCGTCTGCTTATTAATTTGGTAACATTAGTTTTTTAAATAATGATTTTTGAACCGCAAGGCATTAAAACTCAAGTAACTGAGCCACATTTGCCATTTTGACTTCTTCAGTATTATTATGCATTTGAATAATAAGATTTTCCTAAGTTACAATAATTTTATTTTATAATTAAATTTTTTCATATAAGAATAAATAATAAAACAGTAGGCTTAAATTGACAGACAAATAAATTTTCTGTTCAAATATTAGTGCCCCTAAGTAGAGATCATAAACATTAATATAACATAATTTGGTAAAATAATTACAAAAAAATTCTTTTAAAAATAATTATACAATTTTTTTTACACATAAACTTTACTTTTCTGTTCTAATAAAAGTTTATATTCGAACTATATTATATTAAAATTAATATAAAGAGTCTTAATCTATCTTTAATCATAATATCAATATACTTATAGTTATAATATCAATATTCTTTTGATTGTAATATCAGTAATATATAAAAAAGAAATAGTTCACACACTATGGATTATACAATTTTCGGAAAATAACTGCAGTTATCTCTTTATTAGTTATTGCATAAATCTTAGTAAAAAGAATTCAAACAAAATACTGCTGGCAGTTCTTTCAGCAGCTTTTGAACCTGTATAGATTCCCGGTTTCACTTCTTTTCACTAAAACAATATTATATAATCTTAAATTCTTAATGTTTTTCAAAATTAACATTAACTCTCTTTGAAAAAGAAACACTAAAATGCCCGCTTAGAATTACAATAAAAATAATCCTTAAATAAATAATTTCATTAGCACAAGAACGAATGCTGCTGAGCTTTTACTACTCTAGTTTTGAGCCAAACCCAGAAACCTTGAAACCATCGTCTGAGATCATGATGCAGCGGGAGTTTGAGGTTTCAATCTCTTGCTCTGCATTAGATCAGATACTAGGAGAAATTCTAGAATACTAGAAGGGCCAAAAATTTTGTAATTAAATTCAAGTGGGGTTTTTTCCTTTTTGCTGATCCAAATGCTGTTTGGTTCGTTCTTTAAATTTTAAAGCACAGAACTTATTTGTTTATTTGCTTTGACATTGTGTTTCTTTTATGTTGAATGTTTTGTGCTTTGAATGTTGTTAAAGTTTCAATCTTGTGCATATTTTGATGGTTGGTTTCCACTGAAATCACTTTTGAGTTTGTTGAGTCTGTAGTTGGGGTTTTAGCATAGTACTTGGAATTAGTTTGAATCTATTTATTCTCTTTTTGATTTGGAATTGGGGCCTGTTTTATTTATTTTAATCAGCCTTTACAGGTCATCGTAGTAAGACACTAATTGAAACCCTAGTTGATTTTCTATAATCTTGGTTTGCACTTGTGGGGTTTAAGGCATTTGATGAACTGTATTGGATCCCATATCCATTCTAATCTCATTTTAAACAAACTTTTTACTTTTTATCTTTTTGTTTGTATTTTTAGTTTTTGGTATTTGTAGAAGCTAAATCCATTTACATTATATCTTTTATTGGTTAGGGAATTGATCTTTAAAGAATGGAATGTGCCACGACCACTAGGCCCTCAAAACCCTCTTCCAATATATACGATATCGTCTCCAAATTTGCAAAAGTTTGCAAATTGAGATCCATGGGTGTTTTCTACTCTGAGAATCACCCGGATCTCAGAAAGAATACTGTCTCAGTGAGTAAAGATGGCAGTGAGAATTCTGCAAATGAGACTGAATGCGTAGGCATCAAAATCCATCCTCAACCTGTTGAAGTTCCTTGTAAAAGCAATGTTTGCGAAGATGTGGAGATTGTAAAGTTATTTGATATAGTTTCGGGTTTGAAATTAGCTTATGTTCAGCTACAGGAAGCTCATATTCCCTACGACCCGGAAAAGATTATAGCTGCCAATGAGCTTGTTGTGGCCGAGCTTGAAGCGCTTTGCAACATCAAGCGTATGTATAAGGAGAAGAAGCTCAAAAATGTTAAGCTCAAATCCTCTCGTTTTGATCTTCTAAAAGCAGAGGTTGAGGTCAATAAGAAGATGTTAGAGGGATTGAAGCACAATGTGAAAGCTAAAGACTCTGAGATTTTCCATTTGCGACTAAGGCTCCAAGATTTGGATTTGGGGAACGCAATTCTGCTTGAGAAGATTAGACAAGAACGTCAGAGTATGAGGGTTTGGAATGTTAATTGGTTTGAGGATAGCTTCAAGGCAGCCTCAAAGTCCATCCATGATTTTGCAAAGCCAATGATTAGCTTGATGAAAGCTTCAGGTTGGAATTTAGACCGAGCAGCAAATTCGATTGAAGATGCTGTTGTCTATTGCAAGAGGTGCCACAAAAAGTATGCATTTGAAGCCTATATTGCACGAAGGATGTTTAATGAGATATCATTGCAGTCATACAATTTGGATGATATTATGAGGTTTGACGAGCCAATTGATTCTCTGATAGTTCATCCGGATTCAGATTTTGCCAAATTTTGCGGAGAAAAATATCTTTTAGTTGTTCACCCACTGATGGAAACTTCATTCTTTGGGAATTTGGACCAGAGAACTTTTGTATTGAGTGGCAAGCATCCAAGGACACCATTCTATCAAATTTTTGCAAAGATGGCAAAATGGGTTTGGATTTTACTCGGGATTGCATCCTCAATTGATCCCAAAGCAAAGTTATTTGTTGCCAATGGTGGATGCCAATTCTCAGACGTATACATGCAATCTGTTGAGGAGCCCTATGAAGGTGCATCTGGGTTTGGTGAAGTGCAAACCAATTGCAGAGTTGAATTCATGGTAATGCCTGGGTTTAAGATTGGAGAAACATTGGTGAGATCTCGGGTTTATCTTTCAAGAATGAAGTAGTCTAGCGATAATTCATGCTGGACAAAGGTGTTGTCATCTGCAGGTAACAAATTGATAAAAGCTAATCACTTTTTCAGTTTATTTCTTAGCTTGGAGTTAGTTGGGAACTGTTTTGAACATTTGTTGTAGAAAATGGTGGGATTGTACCCAAAGCTAATAATCGGTACTTCTTTCAAGTTCCGTATTCTTGATATATCTATATTCTAAGTTGCAAAACTCTTGTTATATGCTTCCTGAACTCTAAATATTAATCTAGTTAATGGTATCACAGTAGTGTTTTCATTCTATGTTTGTTTGCAGATAATTGATGCCTTCATATTCTACAATGACGACTGGATTAATGCATACTTGGGATGAAATTTCTTGCATACAATTAACACATTGGTTGTTGCTGTCAATTCAGATTCAGCCATACTGTTATTAGTTTTCAGGCTGCTTAGAATATTTGTGAAATTGCCAGAATGTGAAACCCTTGCCATAACAGACTTTGCATACAGTTTTTAGTTTTGATTCAGATTCAGGTTGTTAATTTTAAGGCTGAAGCCATGGAGACTCAACTTTGTGTGTGTATATATATAATCATTCTAATTAAAGTGGGATGTCCTTGTTAGAGAATGCCTATATATATATATATATGGTCCGGCTAAGTTACAAACATTGTAACTTACAATGCACACACAAAGTATGTGGAGCCCACCATTTGTTACAAGTTTTGCATACTTTATGTGTGGGTTGTAAGTTACAATGTTTGTAACATGGCAACATGTGTATAGATATATATATATATATATATATATATATATATATAAATAGTCAGAATTGAAGAATAACTCTGGTCATTCTTGCTTTGCCACATGGCAATATGGAATAGAAATTAGTCTTTGTCACAAAGTCAACGATGTGACAGCAACTTAAGAATAGGCAATTGCATCTTAAACATACCAAAACATTGTTTAATCATTAATAAGATGGTATGTATTTGAGACAAAAATGAAATTGAAATAAGAAACTCTGCAGTAATAATAAAACAGATGAATTGCTGAAAATCATTTTGGTTGAGTCAGAAGGTTGACACGATCTTCATCATCCTCAGCGGAAAATAAGTCCTTACACAGCTCTCCATAGAATCTACAAACTAAATCAATGAACACAGGGCACTTCAGATTCTTCCAACAATAAAGAAGCTCTTCAACGTCTGTCAAATCCCCAATTTTTCCTTCTTCAACAATCATTTCCACCAAGTAATTCTCAAAACTCCTGCAAGCATCTTCCACATCTTCAACTTCATCCCTTTTACTTGACCCGCAAGCTTTGACGTAATCTGGTGTAATAGGTGACGGAAAGAGCACTTGATCACGTCCCGGATTCTCGGACGTACTCAGGAGCTCCTCGGCGAGTTTCTCCATCTTTTTCCACTGCTTTAGCGGGTGAAAACTGGGCAAAAATGCTGAAATTCGAGTCCTTGAAGGAGATTTTTGGGGTTTGGACCGTTTGGCTGTAGGAAAAGAACGGGGTTGAAGAGATCTTATAAAGAAGGGTCTTCTAAGCTTAAACTTGAATATTTGGTAGAGCCTCTTGCATGGCTTGAAAAGCTTGGTTTTCACGGCAACTAATGCTTTCACTTTCATTTTTGATAATTATGATTGTATTGGAGTGTTGTTGACGGAAAAAGCTATAGAGTTTGTTGATGGTGGCGTTTGTTGTTCTTTGTACACAGCAGTAGTTGGGTTATAAATTATAGGGTTCAAGCTTTTGGTCTCAAGAAAGTGGCACACCATGAAAATGAAATTGGATAATCTTGATTTGACCCCCTAATACATAGAATGGTTTTTTTCTTATGACATAATTGAGTAGATTTAATTAAGTAGATAAACAATGAAATGATTAAGATATATTTGGTATTGAGGACCTAAGATTTAAATATTTGTTACCAACTAACTAATTTAACCAAAAAGTTGTGGGGATGTATGACTATATGCACAAAGTATGCAGGCACGTCGCCCCCTCGAAACTTCTTTTGAAAGTCTTTTCCATGGACATTCTGAAATTATTTCGGGTGAGTCTTGCCGGAAATATTGTGTTTTTTTCACATTGCATAACTTGTAATCTGATATATTTATATCGGAAGCTCTCTTTTCGTTACGTTAAAATATACATGAGATCTTAAGACTTATTTATTAAACGTATAAATTTTGAAATTTTATTAATTTTAAATATTTTTAAAAGTTTACTTATTTGTTTTTTTGTAATTTATGTATAATTTTCAGACATTTATATTTGAATAGAAAACTTGAATTTTTTATAACTTTTATCTTAATGAAAAAATATTTAAATGAAAAATAAATATTTATTCTAAACATATATCTATTAAATATATTTATTTTATAAACTATAAAACTTAATCCTTCTTTTTCTTTTGATTTATAAGAACCTAAATGTCAAATAACTATATTTAATATTTTTTATTTATAAAAATAATTAAAATTTCAATTATATTTAGATGTTTTAACAAAAATATAATAATGTCTTATTTTTTCATTCACTCTAATATATAAGTCATTAAATATCATATTACCATCACAATCAAGTTAATCTCATAATTTTGTATATCCTCTCTAGTATTAAGTTTTGATCCAGTAAGCTCATGTTTTTTTATATGTTATTGTTATTTTCTATTATAAAATTTAATACGACTCGCATATAATTATGCAAATTTTCTTTAAATTATAAATAATTTCACATGAAAGTTAACCATGACTTTTAAATTCAATTACATAATCATGACTTTTAACATTCAATCTATTTATATTTTTTTCTATAGTCATGATGTTTATTACAACAAGTTTAATATGATTTTAAATTTTCATCATATTTTATGTAACAAATTATGAAGTTCATAAAATTTTATTTAATTGAGTTTTTTTATATATAATTTTATGTGTTTTACAAAGAAAAAAAAAACACATATTTAAACATTATCAAGCATACTCTAGAAAATAAATTGTAATTTAAATTTATGTCTATTTTGGTTGTCATATAATAAAATAACACTTTCGTAATAAAATTTATCAAACGCATGTATACTATTTTTCAAATTCATAATAAATATAACAATACAGTTTACCAAACACTAAGCTATAATTATAGTTTATTTAATTCTCATAATATAAACAACCTATTTAATCAGTCACCGCAATCCCAAATTCATTAACACACCTTAATTTTGTCTCTTTAATTTTGTCTCTTTACTCAACTTTTTCTCTCCCTTACAAGTCTGTTATTGGACATCACTACATTAGCACGCTAAAAAAGATAAATTGAAGATGTAGAAAAGAGAGACCAATACATTAACATCGTAATTCATCAAAGGGTTTCTTGAGTCATCATTGCATTAACAACAAACTTTTAGTTTTATTGTAAGAGTGAGATTATTTGTATTCTAAATACTACTTTGAATAGTTTATTACTCTTCATACTTATATATTAATTATAAAAAAAAAAGTTTTACTTTATACACTACTTTAAATTCTAAAAATATCACTGCTTAAATTGTTTAAATTACTTAACTTTACTTTATCTACTTAAAACACTAAGAAAATTATTTAACTACTAATTTTAATAGATTTAACATATATTTACAATAATATAATTAAGTAAAGTTGTAAACAAATAACATAATTTTAGTTATTAATTTTTTAATTTTTTTATGTCAATATTGAATTTTGCACCCAAAATAACTTATAATGATAACATGATAATATTTCATAAATAAAAAAATAAAGATAAAGGAGGAGGAGAAGACGAAGAAGATGAAGAACAAGGGCCAAAGAAAAAAAAAAATCTTTTACAGTACTTTTGTTTCATTTTATTTTTTACACATCACACATATTTTGTTGTCAAAATTTTTCTCAAATTCCTCATTGTTCATATAAATATTATTAAAATATTAGAAATAAATTTTTTAGGGTTTAAAGTATGAGAATTATAAATTGAATCGTGAGTATATTATATAAGTATTCAAAGTAATAATATAAAATTGACTTATAATAAATTATCCTTAATAATAATTTACATGATGGATGTTTGTATAATACATATTTTTATTAAAGTTAGAGTATTAAAGTAATATTTATAGTACAAAGCCCCAACCTTATTGTAAATGTATACAAAAATAGTACTGACAACTTATAGCTTTAAAGATAACTTACTCCCCACAATTAATTTTTTTTTTTTTTAAGTCACAGGCTTGTAGCTTCATCCTTGAGGAAGACAATCCTTGTTTCAAATAATGGATGCCATCAAATGCTCCAGAACCTGAAATAAACCATTCTATTAAGAAATAATCATAATTAATTCATTTTGTAATCATGTATCGTAATTTGTAAGGGTGAAAAGCTAAGAAAGTTCATCTTGATTAGATAATTAACTTAATTAATTTGTTTATGAAATCAAAGTTTATTAATTTTAGGAGAAAAAATAGGAGGATACGGAACAAAAAATAATTAATAATATATTATGGTCCACTTATTATTTTGTTTTAGTGTTAGTAAAAGTAAAAGTCAACAATTAATCTCATCTGTTAATTTTGTTGTTGTTGAAAGGCTTAGATTAGAGTATTTTTTTTGTGTAAAAAAAAAAAAGAGAGAAACCCCAATCTATATATATATTTATTTATTTATAACCATTCTCTCATGCGGACGCTCATTATTACAAAAATAATTTTTATAATATTTGTCTTATGATATTTTATTAAAAAAATATCAATATTTACATATATTTAGACTATTTTTTATTTTTAATAAATAAGTATTACTAATTACTAACATTGAGGTATCAACATTAAAAATTTATCATTTTAATTTTGTTTCAGTTCGAATTCTAACCCAAGACCTCTAAACTTAAAGTTTCTACATTGGATCAAAAGACCATTAGGCTATGAATTATTTTTAACTTATTACGTTTTAAAAAAATACGCCGTCTGGGGGTTTTGTCGGGACTAACGAGTAAAAGACCTAGAGCCAGAAGCGATTTTAAAAACCAATCGCGCACCGTAAAAAAATCTCAATATTGAATTCATTTAGAAGAAAAATAAAAATTGCGTTTTCGTTATGGTCTTACATAACGACAATTACTTAAATATGTTCGCATCACCAGAAAAAGCCAAAGGGTAATCCAGCGGAATATTCGAACGGTCGATTCATTTTTTTGTTTTTTCTTACGTTCTTTTTCTAATGAAAATAAAAAATAGGAAAATATCTCATTCTAATCCAGATTTCATTTAGAGGATCTTTCTCTTTAATTTTATTTTATACTTGTCCCTTCCTTAATGAAGACCTTATATAACATAACCAAAACTAACTCAAATTCTAGTTTATTAAATAAAAAAATATTATTTTATTATTTAATTAAAAATAAAATATTTATTATTGATCAATATAAAATTAATGTGACTTTGCCACGTTATTTGGAATAGATAATTTAGATGTAAAACTATTATTTAGAAACCAGGTCAAGCGAATGTCCATTTCCTTATTTTTTTGGACAGAATAGATAATGTCCTTTATTTGTCTTTTTGACATTTCCCGCTAATGAAAGTAATTCTTCGAAATTGGATGGAATAAAATTATCAACTTACCCTTAGCCCAAGTGTTATTAAAATATATATATATAAAAAAATTTATCTCCGTCTACCAAAATATTAGTTCCCTTCTAAGCTCCCCAGATCTAAAACAATCTCTCTTTCCTTTATGACTTATCTGCGCAAAAGAAACTAGTATTTATTTCCACTAGGCAAACCAGGATTGGAAACCTAAAATCACCCAAAACTCTCAGTCTTCTTCTCTCCTTTGAGTATCCTCCCTACTAGATTTTGAAACCTAAAATCTTTATCTCCTGTAATTTCTTAAGAAATCATTTCACCCAACTAGCCCGTTAACTTGCCGAGCAATTGCATCTTGATTTCCCTAAATATGGCTTGAGTTTGATAGAAGAAATTGATTGGTCTTGATTTCCCCAAATATGGCTTGAATGTGATGGAGGTGATTTATGTGTTTTGCTTTTACGTTTGTTAAGTTTTGTTATTGATACTGAGGATGATGTGAAGTCGCTTAGAGAAAATAGTGCGATTTTGAACCGATTAGAGAGTGATGAAGAGGCTGCAAATTTCTGGAATGAGATAAGTAAGTCCATTAGATTGGCAATAGTTCCGTTCCTAGAATTATTATGACAATTGATGCTATGTTAAAGTTGGGAAATTTATGAAGTATCAATTTTAACTTTGCTGGATGTCGTTTTGCTCTTGTTCTTGATGACATTACAAGTGTTTTGTGCAATTTGCCACTGTTATCATTGAGTTCATGGAACCATCTGATTTTGAAGAGGTAATTGAAAACGAGCTAATTTTCCTTTTTTCAGTTTTCTCTTAATTTCTGTAAATCATCTATAAAGTTCTATCTTTGAACTTCTAATTCCTTGCAGTTTCATAGTTATTTCTCAAATAAAAGTATTTTCCTTATAATTTCTCTGTTTTGGCTGTTGAATTTAGTACCCATCCCAAATTTTAGGTTTTGTTGTATTATTATGAAATTGTGTTATATGTTGTTTGGATTTGTGCATTTTCCTTGGGTATTTTCTCAAATATTTGATTAACACTCTTTGAATTTTAGTTAAAGTTCAACTTTGAATTTTAGTTAAGGCTCAACTTTGAAGGCAATCAAATACAGAAGTGGATTACGATATGAAAAGGAGTTGTTTGAAGAAATTTAAAAGTTATTGGACATGATTAAGGTTCTTTTGTATCTAATTCTTGCTATAGGGCAAGTATATCAATATAATTATTCTCTTTTTTTTAGTTATGTCTATTTCTATTGGGTTAAGTTGTAGTACTTAATTTAACGTTCATTAGTTTTGCAAGAAATTGAGTTAATTATTTGCCACTTTAGTTGATTTTTTTTTTTTCTGGCAATTTTATTAATATTTCTAATCAAACCTCAGTGTGCTTAGTTTCAAAGCCTTTAAGGTTAGCAATTTTATTTTATTTTTATTCTGCAATGTTCCTTGTTAGTTTTCAACACAATCAAACCATATGTATTAATGCAAGCATTTCAATCAACCACGAGGAAGTTGAATGCAACTACCATGAGGTTATTATTTACGTTCTATAACTAAGAGCTTGATTTCCTTATCTGCTTTTTTTATTTGTATTAAGATGACATAGTCTACAAATTTATAAGTTCAATTTTGGTTTTGATTTTGTGCTTTTAAGCACATCTTAGTTGCTGCCTTCAGAGGATGATGCTTTTCAGCTTGAATTGATTACACCAGTTTCGAGTGAGCTACTCTAAATTCTTATTATAATATTCTAACTTTGGTTTCCTGTAAGCTAAACTTTACTGATCAAGCTTGGCTATGCAATAACTATGGGTATTATGTGCTATTTCAGTTACCCTTTATTTATGAGAAGCGTGCTTGTCTGTGAGGTTATAGATCTCAAATTTTGTAGCTTGTTTAGTTGAATTTTGCACCAAAAAGTTGCTTGCTCTTTGGTTAGATGCTTATAGATCATAAAAGTTCCTACTTTTACTCTTTTAATGATTTATCAAACTCTACTACTAAGCAGCAAGTTCTTTTGACAGAATTGTTGTTAACTTTTGAACTTACAAAACACTATCATAATAATATCAGAATAGCCTCAAATTTTAATATGTTGTTAATTCATATGTGTAATTAAAATCTGGAAAATATCATCTCAATGTATCAATTATCTTAAATTTTATAAATATTCAAGTACTTACTGCTGCTGTAGTGTTTCATAGACAATTTTGACTTATACACAAATTTTAGATACATGATGCTCCCTTGATTGAATAAATAAACTGCAAGGTTATTGGATTTCTTTAAGGGAATGAAGGAAGTCAGTCCCTAATTCAGTCCCTACACTAACTCTTTGGCTGATGCTTTAGCAATTAATTGCTCAACATCATGATGTAGTTACTGGGAATCCAGTGACTAATCTTCAGCAAGCAATTGTACTTTCACCTAGCTGACGTTCTTATGCTGTGTGTAGTAATTATTTTATTACAAATAGCCTTTAGCAAAAGAGAATAAATTCATTAACTCCCTTTTTTCTTATTTATATCTATAGTTGAATAAATTGTATATCTTAAGTATACATAAGAAAATAAGATACAACTCACTTGTTCACTCCCTCCCCCTCCTCCTACTCCTCCACCTCCTCCTCCTCTCTCTTTCTCTTTTCCATGTATTGATATGCAGATTTGATCAATGTGTTTGAAGTGTTGCTTCCTCAACTTCACTTGTATCCTAACCCATCTAGTCCCCCCACTCTATTCCATGTACTGATATGCAGATTTGATCAATGTGTTTGAAGAGTTTCTTCCTCAACTCTTCACTTGTATCCTAACACATCTAGTCCCTTCTCCACCCCCCACTCCCCCCTCTGCTGTATTCCATGTATTGATATGCAGATTTGATCAATGTGTTTGAAGTGTTTCTTCCTCAACTTCACTTGTATCCTAACCCATCTAGTCTATTGAATGGAGAAGCTAAATGTGTGATAATTGCACTACTTATGTTCAAAGAGTGAAAGGCAATCATCCTTCTCAAGCTTCTAGATTTGTTAAGTTTGGCCACAATTGGTAGGCATTTGCGTAAATTGTAAAATTTTTTATGTATTTAATTTAGATTATTCAGTTATGAGAGTAGGATATCTCATATCTTGTTTATTGAAGTATTTAGAATTTGTAATATATACTAACAATATTTAAATATGAAATGAAATACTTTGTAAATAAAATGAGTTTATTTTTTTGTTATTTTGTGGTATCATTGAATTTTACCAATAAATCAATAGGTAAGGAGCCAATTCAAATTTTTTATTTTTTAAAATAATTCAATAGTGATACGATGGTAATATTAATCATAGACACTAATATAATATTAAAAATTATTAACACTATAGTGTTATATTAATTGTAATAATATAGTAATAATACGTGATATTACAAACAAGTATCACTATTTCTTTGATTGTTAGATTATTGATATAATTAGCAAGTGCCATTGAAATTAATTAATGACATTAATTTAATGTTAATAAAGACTATTTTTTTTAACAATGGCTCACATTTTTTTATATGGACATCTTATTAAGTTATATGTTTAATTATTATTATGTTTATACTGATTTTATTAAATTATGTAATTTAATATTTACAATAATAAAATCTTTTACTTTACCTAAAAAATAAAAGAAATATACACTATACTGAAGTTGTATATTTTTTTTCTTTTTTTCTATTTTTGGTTATGAGAATCAGATTGTTAAAGTTCCATAAATGGAGATCTAATGACAAGGTAAGAACCAAAAAAATAAAGGAAGCAATAAATGGATTAATTAAGCATATATCAAATTCTTGTCAATACTTTATCAATATTATTCAAGCATTTAAATATGATTTGGCGTGGCTTGCATGAAAAACAAATAAGGCCTTGCCAAATTAGGAAGAGAATTCAGACAAAATCTTGTTTCCTAATAATATATTTTGGAAATAATATATTTTATTTCTTTTTTACTTTAAGATAAACAAGATTTTTTTTATTTTCTTTTTATTTAGGCAAGATCTTTTATTTCTATTTTACTTTAGGATACTTTTAGCAATAAAGAAAATTTTTTTCCATTAGTAATATTCAACCATATAAACTCATGTAGCCTGATTAAGAATTTAAGATGAGAGTTTATAATGATAGTGAGATTTTTTCTCTTTAGTTCTTTAAAGAACTTTCAGAATTTATTAAGATTTTATCTTGTGATGTTCTTTTTTGACTTATCACTTATAATCTTCTCTTTTTGCTTAAGTATAGCATCACCAGATTTCTTATACCATTGGTTTTTATCTTTTTAGATAAAGGGTCAAGATCTTTATTTTATGATTGTTTGAATTTGAATTAGAATGATCATTAGCAAAAAAATCTCATTGAGTGTGGGGTCTTACTTATCCTTGTGAGGTTTACATAAAATGATCTCATAGCTTAGGTTGGTTTGATATATTCTGAATTTATTTAGATTCTCTAATTCTACATAATCTTGTTTATTTTTTATTTATTTTTTTGAAATCCATAAACTTAACTTCTTTAATTCTTATTTTTCCAACTTTGTCGTAATCCTTCAAGTTCTGCTCTTTCTCATTCACCACTAAAAAAAAAGGGGAAAAAACAAAATAAAAATAAAATCAATTTAATTTAAAGAGTAGCTTGCTATTTAAGTCCTTACATTCCAATTTGCTACAATTAAAAAAAAAACCAATCCCAATTGCATAAAGATTCATATTCTTTATTGTCTTTCTTTGTTTGAGTTCTGATTTGTTGAGTTTGGATTGTTACAAATTGATTTTTTATTGAGTTCATTTAGTTCAATAAAAAACTAAAATAAAAAATTAAAGAATAGAAAAAGGCAAGAGAGTGTAAGCTTATAATAGGGTAAAAACCATATTTGAATAAACACGAGTGTCAATGATATCAATCTTGATCGGAAACACATGAGGAAGCGTTCGTTAGGCCTTCTAACTTTGTTTTGCAAGTTATTAAAATATGTCTCAAGACAAAAATCAGTTTATATCCGATGATGCTAAGGAAAAAATAGACTTTAAACTCTTTTTTAAGTCTTTAGAACATAAATTTAAATGCTTGGAATTGAGGTTTGATGAGGCAAATGAGAGAATAGAAAAAGCTGAATCTAGTTCACAAAGGCGGCAGTCACTTAAAGCTCCTAATATGCGATAAAAAGGGAGGAATCTTTATAAGCATACTGATGAAGATGACTATAGGGAAGACCTAGATGAAGAAGATTGTGCTCTACATATTAATTTTAACATATTTTGGCGAGGGAATGAAAATAGAGAGGTTAGAGTTAAGTCCTAGAGAGTGTATATTTATAAAGGGTAAAATCATAATTTTATACTTTAAGTCTCACTAACATCTCAACTTTTATGTATTTTAAGTCTATTGAACTTTAATTGTATATGTTTGTATGTACTTTTGAGTACTTTATGTATTTCGGGGGTATTTTGATCATTTCATAATATCGACTCCCTAGTGCTATATTATTACTATTTGGCATGTAAACACTTTACATTAGATTTATAAGACAAAAATTTTTCTCTAATTTCTGTAGTAGCTCTTGACTCATTGTTGACATAAAATTGATCTAGATTAATTAGTGGATAGTCTTGCCATATTGATCTTGATACCATATTTAATATAACATTATTTTTCTTATCACAATGAACACTTGATACCATATTTATTAAAGTTAAGGTTTATGAGGAATGAAAATACCCTCTCATAAATTCATTAAAACTAAAAAGAAATATTAAGCCTTTGGTGAAATGTTGAGTGTGAATCCTGAGATTCAAGCACTTTATTGCATTAATTAATTCTCAATTTATTCATATCATTTTAATTTAAATTTTAGCATAAAATAAACTAAAACTTTCAATACAAGCCCATAAAATAATAATAATAAAAATAATAACTCTGCACAATTAAAATCCACCTCCTCGTGGGATTGAAACTCGTCACCATTAATCTATATTACAATAGATTCATGCACTTGCGAGTTCAATAAAATTTGCACAACAAGTTTTTTGCATCGTTGCTAAGGATGCAAGTTATTTTAACTTGTTGAGTTAATTTTCTTTATTGTGTAAATATCTTTTTGTATTTTTATTTTCTTGTAATTTTCTTCTTGTATGATCGATTTAACCACCTATAATTCATCTTAATTTCAGTTAATTTATTTTAAGTTAATTTATTTTCTTCTAATTTTTGTAATTTAATTTTTATTTTATTTTTCATTTTAATTTTTCGTTAATTTTGTTAAATTATATGGCCGGTCTAACCACCTATTAATTTATTTTAGTTTCAGTTAATTTAATTTATTTCATGTGTCTTTTTCCTCTTTTTATACATTCATAATACTTCAGTGTGTTTTTATAGTAATATTGTAACAGCGTGATAAGGTTAGTATCGTAATTTCTCATATCTTTATATTTAGTTTTGTTTTCGTATATGTTCTTAGGAATTTAAGAGCTAATGTAAATCTTTTGCCTTACTTAATATTTGTAGAACTTAGATTGAGAGAATTACAACCAACTCCAGTTGTGTTATAACTTGCAGATCGATCTATGAAAATACCTCGTGGTATTATGAAGGATGTGCTTATCCAGGTAGATAAGTTTTATTTTCTTATTGATTTCATTGTGGTTGACACTTAACTAGTGTAAGATTTAAAGAAGCATATCACCATTATTCTATAAATACCTTTTTTGGCAGCTGCTGATACTCACATTAAATACAAGATCGAAAATATACAATTTTTCTTTAGTAATATATGACTATGGAGTTGAATATTATAGTCATATTATGAATATTGCTGAACAATCTCACAATGCAGATGATCGAATTATTGATGTGGATTTAATATAATGATTGGTTGATTATATTTTTCCTTTTAACCTTAGTGATAATCCTTTACAAACATGTTTAATTCACTTTGGTTTAGATTTTGATATTGATAGATTAGTCGATGAGGTCAACGCTTTATTTGACTCAGCACCATCTATAGACACCAACAAATGAAAGTCAAGAATTGAACAACTAGTACCATCAAGGAAGAAATTCAGCCCATCATCAGAATCACCACTAAAACTCGAGCTCATACCACTACCTAACACTTTAGAATATGCATTAGAAGAAAGCTCTCTATGAACAATCATTTTATCCTCCCTAAATGAAAAACAAAAAAGTAAGTTTTTGGAAGTTTTGAGAGAGCACAAAGAAGCATTAGGATGAACTATAGCCAATATAAAAAGTATAAACAAAATGACAAACAAAAAAGTAAGTTGGAAGTTTTAAGAGAGCACAAAGAAGAATTAGGATGGAACATAGCTGATATAAAAGGTATAAACCCAGTAGATTGTATGCATTATATTTATCTTGATGAAAATGCTAAACTTACTAGGGAAATGCAACGTCGATTGAGCCTTAATATAAAAGAAGTTATTAAAATTGAAGTCCTTAAACTATTAAATGCATATATCATTAATCCTATTTTTGATAGTTTATGGGTTAGTCCTATGCAAATTGTTCAAAAAAAGTCAGCAGTCACAGTAATTACCAACATTAATAATGAATTGATACCCACTAGAGTAACTATAAGGTGGCATATAGACATTGATGATATAAAATTGAATTTTTTCACACGTAAAGACCATTTTTCTTTACTATTTATTGATCAAATGCTTAATAGATTAGTAGGTCATGAATTTTATTACTTTTGAGATGGCGACTCCAGATATAACCAGATTCCCATGGCATCAAAAGATTAAGACAATATCACTTTCACTTGCCTTTTTGGCACTTTTACAAAATATCAAGAGAATAAGCCTTAAAATCTCTTGTAAGCATGCTCGACCCACTAATTAGAGAGGAATTAGTAGTCTCAACCATGCAAGAAAGACTATCTGAAATGCTACAACATGCTGAAGCTTTAATTTTCTTGCCAAGAGATCTTGCAACTTTAGAGGCATTGTTTACATTTGTATCTTGGGCCAATATGAACATTTATAAAACGATACGGCTTACTTGCATTTCTTAACCATACAATAAAAAATCATTTAACTCCTGTCACAATAAAATAACCTTTTTTTTATGCTCCTACTATTAATGAGTTACTTGATCTCTTACAAGCTTATAGATCAGAGTTAGATCCTAGGATCTCTTCATTAGATTGATCGACTGATGATGATAACAGTAGTAGTAAGAAGCATAAATTAGATCTAACCCTCTATCTATAAATATTTTCTTTAATTTTATGTTGCAGTACCCAAGTGATGTCTTCTAAACTCTACTTATTTCTTTTAAAATACTGAGGATAATGTCTCATTCTGGTTGGGGGAGGGAATGTCTCAATTCTGATGAAGTTTTTACTGATTTTTATTTTAGGAGCTAACTTTAGCTAAATTTTTTAGTTGAAGATGGCTGAATGTGGAGTATAGTAACTTTAAAAAGTTCATCTTCTTAGTTTTGATCCTTCTAATTCCTAATTTTCTACATATTTTTCTCCATTCTGCATGTATATTTTTCATGTTTAGAATATGTTTAGGGATAAAATGTTACACTAAAAAAAAAAAAAGATTTTAAGGCATTTTATGTGATCTTTTGACATTGGATGACGTGTTAACTTTCAAATTCTAGTATTTATATTATCTTTGGCTTTGAGTTATATTACAAGATTTTGAATAGGACCCGTGCTCTCAATGGATTTACTTAACCAAAACCTGTATTCTAATTCCCCTTTACCCTTAGATAACATCGAATTGAACCACCTATTCTGTATGCTGATGTTGGTGACAAATGTAAATTGAGTGAGTTACTGAGTAAAATTGTTTGAGTTACTTGAAGGAATGCATATGTTATAATAAATTCTAATGGAGTTCTTAAGCCTATCATTTTTCTTGGAGAGTAACTATTTTTGCCTATTCTTCATACAATTTAGCAATCTACTATACATGATCTCTATATTTTCTTTCGAATCAAACATTTAAAGAAAATTTGTGTTGCTACATCTAAAAGTCCATCAAACTAGTAAATATAGAAGACTATTTAGCTTTAGAAGGTGATGGAGATGCCATCTTTAACCTGTTAGAGCCTTTTCCAACCATTCCTTTTGTGAAATATCCATAGTTAGCTCTTTTGAGACTAATTAAAAAAATTGTATTTTCTTTGTTAACTTATCATCCTGTTCTACTCTATTTTAGAGCAGTACCCTATGTTTGATATATTCCATCACCTACTCATATTTGAGAAAATTTTAGATGATTATTTTATTCAAAAAATAGTGCAATATATATATATATATAAATTAAAAAAAAGAGAAAATGATGTGCAATTGGAAAAAAAGAAGAGAAACGAAAAAATAACAAAGAAAAAAATAAGTGAATTACATCTTATAATTTCTAAAAGATCTATATCTTTTTCTCAAACAATATTTTGCTTTTGCTATTACTCTTTCTTTATTAGCTATGTCCTTAACCTACATCCTAATAAAAGTCTTCTTGATTTTAAAGAACTGTAGTATGAAATAGAAGTTAGTAATATGAGCTGAAATGATATAATGATACATAAAAATGAATAAATTGGTTTGACTAGCATTTCATTTAACTTAGGATCATATTATCTTCTATGTTGTGAGCATTATTCTTGGTGAGAGTGTTTGATATTTTCTTTTATTAATTTCTCTCAAGTTATCATTTTTGGAGTGATAGTTTTTATTGGGTTTATTTTCTTTTGAGAGTGTGAATCTGACTTATGAGATTTTAGGGTTGACATGCACTCTTGAAAGTGGATTAATTAATATAACTTTGATAATCGATCAGTTTGCTTGCGCTTACTTAATTGATTCATGTAGATGGTTGATGTGATAGTGATATCTCTTTAAGATAGAGATAATGCTTATACTTTTATTTAATTATTATCATTAATCTAATTAAAGAAGTAAACATAATTGCCTTGAAAAAAAAAATCATTGTGCATTTAAATTTTGTTATCGCTTAATTTGCTAGGGACTAGCAATAAGCTGGTTGGGGAGTTTGTTCAGTTCTAGAGAGTGTATATTTATAAAGGATAAAATTATCATTTTATACTCTAAGTCTCACTAATATCTCCACTTTTATGTACTTTAAGTCCTTTGAACTTTGATTGTATATATTTGTATATATTTTTGAATATTTTATGTATTTTAGGGATATTTTAGTCATTTCATAATAATTAAAAAGTTAGATAGCAAAATGAACAGTATTTTTGAACTTAGAACAGCTGACAACATTAGGAAGGATATAAAGGATAAAATTATAATTTTAAGAACAGTAGGCCTTATTGACGCAGCATTGACTGCTGATATGTCATTGACTACTAATGATATGATAGTAACATATGATGTGGTAGAAGCCTATTGGACTGAAAAATTAGCCTACAATACATGCAATGTACTGAATCATGCATGTTGACTTTTACTTTGACTGATGACGTGGTGGCATATTAGTAGACTGAAAAATGTGCGTACCGTATATGCATATATATGGAATAACAGTCCTGGTAAAGTGTTCCATCTAATCTGAGAGTGCCACATGGCGTAATCCTAAGCGTACGAATTATTTTCATCCGATGACCATGATTTATTCGTTGTATCTATAAATAAGAGGCTATCCCCCTAATTTGATACCTCTGAATCTATTTTTTAGTTCTATTTTCTGTAATTCTTTCTCTATTTTGTATTTTCTGCATATTTTAATAAAATTTCTATTTTGCCACTAATTATAAAATGAGGAGTTCATTTATTTTTAACTTTGGGTTAAAGGTAAAGCCTTAATATGATTCATAACCTTAATTTGGTAAGTATATTTTTATTTTCTCTAATTTATTTAAATTGTTTTGACTTATCATTAACAGATAGTACTAATCTTGTCTAGATTTTGTATTGATATATTAGTTCTCTAGTACAAGAATATTACTATTTGGCATGGTGAGTACTTTACGTTAGATTTGTTAGAGAAAAATTTACTTATAATTTTTATGGTAGGTTTTGACTCATTGTTGATATAAAATTCATCTAAGTTAATTAGTGAATAGTCTTGCCACCTTGTCTATAGTTAGATTATTATTACTTGGTACAACGTGTTTTTGATACCATATTTAACATAAAATTATTTTTCCTGGCACAATGAGCATTTAATATTATATTTATTAGAGTTAAGGTTTATCAGGAGTGAAAATACTCTATTTATAAATTAATTGAAACTAGAAGGAAATATTAAGCCTATGGTGAAATGTTGAGTGTGAATCTTGAGACTCAAGCACTTTATTGCATTGATTAATTCTCAATTTATTCTTGTCATTTTAATGTAAATTTTAGTGTAAAATAAACTAAAACTTTCAATATAAGCCCATAAAATAATAATAATAAAAATAATAACTATGTACAATTGAAATCCACCTCCTCGTGGGATCAACATTGGTCATCATTAATCTATACTGCAATAGATTTGTGCACTTGTAGGTTCAATAAAATTTATGCAACAGCTAGATGTGGAGATAAGGTTGATAGAAATTTGGGAATCATTAAGTTAAAGATTCTATATTTCCAAGACAAAAATGATCCTAAAACTTACTTAGAACGGGTAAAAAACGTGGAATTGGTATTTGATTGTCACAATTACTTTGAATTGAAAAATGTAAAGTTAGATGCTATTGATTTAGTAACTAGGCTATTATTTGGATCAACTTGTTTTAAATAGAAGACGAAAATGTGAAAGGCCCATTAAGAAATAAGAAGAGACAATCAAATACCAAGTCACTACTATAGGGATTTGTTTCAAAAGTTGCAAAGCCTTACTTAAGGGTCTAAAACTATTGAAGACTTCCAGTAGGAGATAGAAATAGCCATTATCTAAGCTAATGAGGAAGAGGACCGATAAGGTACACCAGCCAAGATCTTAGTTGGCTTGAATTATAATATTGCAAACGTAGTGGAACTACAACTTTATGTTAAGTTAGATAAAACGGTGCATATGGCTATAAAAGTAAAGTAACAATTGAAGAGCCACACAAATTGGGCAGAATTCAGGGTCTTCTTCAACATGAAAACTGAATTGGAACAAAAAAGATGAAAAATCCTAATTTCAAGCCTAAGGCTGAAACCTCTAAAGACAATAAAAATATAGGCACATCAAACCATAGTAAATTTTATTTTCAACCCATTAAAAATAGAGATATCAAATGTTTTAAGTGTTTAAGGAACATGCCACATTGCATTTCAATGCCTTAACAAAAGAGTGATGATTTTGAAAGGTGATGAGGAAATTGAGATTGAAGGTGAATCTAATGATGAGTCTATGCCATCTTTGGAGAATGCAGTGATGTTGAATATCCAGTTGATGGAGAGTTTTTTATTGTAAGAAGAGCTATGAGTGTACAAACTAAAAAAGATGAGAAAGTATAACGTGAAAACATCTTTCATACTAGATGTCATGTCAATAATAAGATACATAGCATGATTATTGATGGAGAGAGTTGTACTAATATGGCTAGCACCAATTTAGTTGAAAAGTTTAATATGAAAACTTTGAAGCATCCTAGGCCATATAAGCTGCAATGACTGAATGATTGTGGAGAAGTTAAAGTAAAAAAATAATGATGTTATGTCTAAAGTGATGCCAAAGCATGTGGGGCATATTCTTTTGAGGCGACCTTGACAATTTGCAGACATGTTATTCATGATGGTTATACCAATAGACACTCTTTTATACTTAATGAAAAACTTATTACTCTTGTACTTTTGTCCCTAAGACAAGTGTATGATGATTAAGTGCGGTTAAAAAAAGAGAGTGACATGAAAATAGAGAGTGAGAGTATAAAATCAAGAGGGACTGAAACTAAAAAGAAGGAAAAATAGAGTGAAAAAAGAAAGGAAGTTTCAATATATATATATATGTGTGTGTGTGTGTGTGTGTGTGTGTACAAAAGAGAGTAATATTAACAGAGCTTTAATTTTAAAGCAGCTTATGATTGCACTTTTGTACACAGAGGCTTGTTTCAAGTACTAATAAACTTAATCCTTCTTTACTTAGTATTATTATTATTTTTTATAGGAATTTCAAGATGTATTTCTCGAAGAGATACCTAATGGTTTACCATCAATACGGAGAATTGAGCATCAAAATGACTTCATACCCAGAGCATCAATTGTAAATAAGCCAGCTTATAGAAGCAATCCTGAGGAGACAAAAAAACTCCAAAGGTACGTTCGTATCTCTTTTTCCAATTTCGGTCTCGATTAGTTTACAAGATTGAATGGCCAATTCTCCTCCGGACCCCCGATTCGATTGTTTTCCAAGAATGTTGAGCCGGAGTTGGTTGTTGAGTTCGGAGTTGAGGAGTGGGTGAAAAAGGGTATCCCCCCCGGTTGAAAACTTTTGGGAATCAGAACAGGGGAATCAGAAAAGGGGAATCGGAAAAGTGGAAAAGAAAAGGATGGGATTGTCGGCGGGAGAGGAGCGGGATTCCCCCTCTCCCCCGAGCCCCCTCACCCCCTTTTTCACGAGGTGAAGGCCTTACTCAATTCCTATTGGAATGACGGCCTTGTCCGGAACCTGAGAGGTGAGTGAGCTTCTAGAGAAAGGGTATGTGAAATACAAGTTATATAACTCAAAAGAAGGGGGAATGAGGTGAACTGAGTTTTTAAAATTTAAGTTAAAAAAACCACATAAAAATTTATTCTAATGCCTTAATGAAATAAAAAACAATGAATTTAACAATGCTCAAAATAAAAAAGTAAGATAAGAGGGAGCAATCACAATGATTTTTACGTGGTGCTGTTATCCCTACCTACGTCAACGCTTCCAAACACACCGGGCTTGGGGATTTCACTATCCAAGCCTCCCAAGGCTTCAAGTTCTTATAATTGACTTTCAATATGTCAATAAATCTTTACAACAAGAGAATATCTCCTAATCTCTTCACCCAATTATTTCCCATACTTATACACTCAGAAATTTTACAAATGATTCAAAGATTACAACAAACACTCTTTTTTAGAGTTGATTTATAAATGATAGCACAATAAAGATTTTATATATAATGATTTGCAGTATGGAAGCTCAAAATATAATGTATGCTCTTGTTCTTTCTTGAAAAAGTTGTAAAAAATGAATTGTATTTGAGTTTATATAGGCTTGACATATAAACTAGCCATTATTGACAAAATCAATAAGTAAGCGGCTAGCCTTTTAATTAGCTGGATCGCCGCTTGTTACAGTGAAAGTTACTATCGTAATTTGAATTTTGATATAGTAATATTGTTTAAAAAATTATAGTTTTGCTCAACACTTTTTATAATTTGACTATGCCCCAAAATGTCATAAAATTTTGCAAACATGTTCATTTTAGAATTTCTAAATAATACTCGTTTTTCCTAAAACTTTTTGAATTTATGTTATAACCCAAAACTTTATAAGCTTTTCAATTTAATCCAAACTTTGAAAAAATACCCGAATCCATAAATATACTTGTCTTATAAATATAAAACATTTGATTTATGAAAAATGATTACTTATGAAATAAATATCTTGAGCTTATCAAATACTAAACTATACATATATGAAATTATACCAGATTTACAAGAATTATCGCAATAATAACTCCGTTGTGCTAAACTTTGTTCTTGATCAAGCCGTTGTCCGCTAAGTGTCTTGAGCTTGATTTCACGTGGTTCACTTGTATAAATATTATCATTCAAGAACTAGTGAAAATGTGAAATACAATATTAACCGAAATACTTAAGACACATGCTTGTTATCATCAAAATTACAGTGTGTGTAGCCCTTTAGGCTAACAATATGTACGTGAAAGCATGAGTTATTGTGTAGTTCCACTATTGCTTGTGCCTAAAAAGGATGGCTCATGGAGGATGTGTCGATTGCCATGCCATCAATAATATCACTATAAAGTATAGACATCCCAATCCTAGATTAGATGATATGCTTGATGAATTATAAAGTTCTTGTGTTTTTTTTTCCAAAATTGATCTTAAGAGTGGATATCATCAAATTAGGATGAGAGAATGTGATAAATAGAAAGCTGCATTTAAAACAAAATATAGTTTATATGAGTGGTTGGTTATGCTATTTGGATTAACCAATGCACCTAGTACTTTCATGAGATTAATAAATCATGTTTTATGTGCTTTTATTAGCAAATTTTTTATTCTATACTCCTTTACCTATACCTAATGAACTTTGGACTAACATATCTATAGATTTTGTATTAGGTTTACCTAGGACAAAAAAGGGTAGAGACTTTATATTTATGGTTGTTGATAGATTTTAAAATGGTACATTTTATTTCATATCATAAAACTGATGATGCTTCATATATTGCTGACTTATTTTTCAAAAATATTGCGAGTTTGCATGGCATGCCTAAAAGTATTGTTCCAGATAAGATTGTTTCAGATAGGAGTGCAAAGCATTGAAGTTTTTTTTAAAAACTTTGTGGGGTAAGTTAGTGACTAAACTTTTGTTTTCTACTACTTGTTATCTACAAACTGATGGACAAACCGAAGTAGTTAATAGGACTTTATCTACTTTGTTGCATGCTATAATATAAAAGAGCTTGAAATCATTGAAGAATGTTTGCCACGTGTAGAATTTGCATATAATAGGAGTGTGCCTTCAGCAATTAAGTTTACACCTTTTGAAATTATGTATAGTTTGTCAGTAACTTGTTTGGATTTAACCTATTTACCTATGGATAAGCAAATTAATTTAGATGGAAAGAAGAGACTTGATTTTGTTAGGCACATCCATGAAAAGGCAAGACAAAACATTAAGAAGAGAATTGAACAATATATTAACAAAGCTAATAAAGGGTGTAAAAAAGTTATATTTGAACCAGTAGATTAAGTTTGGTTGCATATGAGAAAGGAATAATTTTCTATTCAAAGACACTCAAAACTACTTCCAATGAGAGATTGACCATTTCAAGTTATTGAAAGGATCAATACAATGCTTACGAGTTGGATCTTCTAAATGAATATAATGTAAGTGCAAGGTTTAATATTACTGATTTATCTCCTCTTGAGGTAAGTACATATTTGAGGAGAAATCTTTTAATGTTACTTATAAGTTGGATTTTCCAAGTGAATATAATGTAAGTGCAAGCTTTAGTGGTATTGATTTATCTCCTTTTGATGTAGGTGCAGATTTGAGGAGAAATCCTTTTCGAGAGAGGGGGAATGATGAGAACTAGATTGCTCAAGCTCTATAAGATCCGTTAAAAAACCATGAAGGTCTAATGATAAGGCCAAGAACTAAGAAAATGAATGAAGTACATCTCAAATTTTTGCATTATCCAAGACACTAATATGCCCAAATTAAGTATTCAAGATAGTTAATACTTTGTCAATACTTTTTATCTTCAACGTCCTCTAATGTTAGCATCCCATTATCTTCTGCCTTATCATTAGTTACAATCTCACCATTATCTTCACCATTATCTTGTAACACCATAACTTTCTTATTTACATATTCACTTTCTATGTGTCCTCTACTATGACATGTAAAATACTTAATATCATAATTCCTAATAGTGGAAGCCACAATATTACCTTGTGAATTGGGCTTGGAGGGCTCATATCTTAGTTTAGGTATAATAGATGTTTGTGGGCTTTCGCCTCGCTTCATATAGCCTGATTTCATAGAGTGGAACTCGAGCTTGGGGTTGCATGGTTATTACCCCACCTCTTGAGTTACTGCTTAATCTTGATGTCCTTGTAAATCATCTCCTTAATTTCCATATAATGTTATAACTCAACCATATTTGCAATCTTCCAATTAAGAGAGTACAATAATCGTGCCATGGTAACTTCTCTATCCTCTTCTATATTTTCTTTAATCATAGTAATCTACATTTCTTCATATTAATCATCTATACTTCGGTTACCCTAGGTAAGACTTTGTAGTTTTTGGTATAATTCTTAGTAATAGAGGTTAGATACAAAATGCTTTCTCATCAACGTCTTCATTTCATCCCATGTCTTGACAGGATGTTCATTATTCTACCTCTTATTTATAACAAGATGATCCCACTAAGTGATAATGTAGTTAGACAATAAAAGGCAGAATAAAGAACATCCTATGAAGACGTGGGATGAAATGAGAGCATTGATAAGAAGAGGTTTTGTACCTAGCCACTACTACTGAGACTTGTACAAAAAACTACAAAGTCTTACCCAAGGTAGTCGAAATATAGAAGATCCCACCAAGTACTAGTATAGTTAGAAAATTCAATCACATCTAAGTTTAACTTTTTCATCTCGAAATAGTTGTGATAGTCAAAGACAAGCTCCATCTTCTTCTCTCATCCTAGGTATGCTTTCGGATCATATTTACCTTGAAAAGATTAGATCATCATCTTTATGTCACTCACACTATTATCTCGACTTCTGGTTCTCCTATAATTGCCCACAAAATTCTCCCCTTCACCATACTCATCCTCATAATAATCATCAATCTCTTCTCTATTTGGAACTCTCTTCCTCCTATGTGCTTAAGGAACATGTTGTGGTTATCCTGCATGTGCGTTCTCTACTTGATCCGAAAGCTTATATATGTGCTCTAATTCAGCCCTCATTACTCGCCACATCTCTCCCATTAATGCTTGAATTTGTAAATTTTGAATAGCTGTTTGTTGATCTTCTGCATTTGCATTTTGTTTTTCTTTGTGAGACTTAGTTAAAATCTGCAGAAAGAGATTAGAAAAAATGTGTAAATAACTCACCTCACTCTCTAATATGATTCGCTTAAGAGAATAATTCACTTAATTCCACTCGTGTTTCACTCAAATTCGATGGCTTTTACCCTCTAATATGTTAACACTTTTACCCTCTACTATGCTATCACCCTCTTTCCTTTTTCCACTTGTAGTAATTATGTCTTGGTTCTTATAAAACTAATCAAACTAATATCAATATGACAACAGCAGTTCACAACAATTACACTAAGGTGAGAATAAAAATATACATACATGATCAAGTTTTGGAAGCACAAATATTAAAATTTAAGGTAAAAAAATTCTTCCTACGAAAAATCATATTTGAACTATAAAAGATACCAATAATGAAAATTGAATAAAAACTTTTAAGTGGTGCTTGTGTACCTTTTTTTCTTTTCTCTCTCACTATCCTCTTTTTTTTTTTTAACCCTAAATAACTGAAATTTGAATGAATTTAGGTTAAGGAATAGGTAAAATTTACAGATATAAAGAAAAAAAACCACAAGGATAAAATAAAAATATTATTTTTATAACACTGTTTACGAGTTTTTTTATTATATGAATTAGAATAAACAAGACAAGAAACAAAATCTAAAGTAAAGATACGCAAAACCTTATTAGAACCTGCTTTGATACTAACTGATATGGACCCCGTCAAGAAACTGAAGAGACCCTACTTAAATTAAGCTATAGGATTGATTTTAAATTCAGGAATTGGATGGAACCGTGACCTATTGCTTAATGAAACACGAGCCTTGCTATGTGAAGACGCTACAATCAGCTATGGATATTTTGATTGATAAGTCAATGATTAAATGCCATAGAAAATCTAATAGGTTCAGAAAGCTCGCTTAAGAACCAAAGTGATTCATACTCTCAAGTAAATTGCATGAAAACTGTATTCCTTTCTTATTGAATGCGAGTACTTTATATAAGGTTACAAAAAATTTTGGGCATAATTGCCCCATATATCGGCCATAAATCATGATCCAAAATCAAGAAAAAAAATCCTAATTCAAAATCAAATTAGAATATCAATCGAAACAAAAAATGAAAGAATCCTAAATAAATCAGAATCCTAATCTTAAAAAAAAAAAGAAGTAAACCTAAATAGGTTAAAAGACTAAATAAAATAGAAATAGCTAATTTGTTACCTCTTATAACTAAATAAAATAAAATAGAAATAATATATATTTTTTTTATAATGTGTCGATTTCATGGATTTGATTGTTTAGAAAATTTAAGAGCTTTAATCACGCATTTGTTTATCCGAATATCTTATGAGATTCCTTTAACGGGCCTCTACAAATTTGATTGATCCCATGTCGCTTGAATCAACCTATTAAGTGCTTCTTTAAATTCTTTGCACGAGCTCTTATGATGGATTTGGCGAGAACTTGAATAGATTTTGAATATGCCTTATTCAACGTGCTTGTGCCATTCTTATCCTCAATCTCATTAAAATCCATCCATTTAACATGAATTTTTGACATAATTATTTGTAAATCTTGCACTTGATTCATTACAGTTTTGTAGTCCACCCTTAGTTTTATATTTATGGTCTAGTAACTCCTATAACTCCTTAGCCTTTTTCGTTCCATCATATACAGTAAATTTCTCTATCTTTCTGCCTAAGGAACAACCATAGAGGCAATAACAACACTAAAGACAATAGAAATCATAGTAGGAGGATGGTCAGAACTTTTAGGTGCTTATTCTTATCAATTGCCATTTCAACAATTCAATAGAATTGTTTTCAGATTGATACAAAACCAAAAACCACTATTAGCAAGTGATATAAGACAACTCAAGTCGAATGCAAAAGTATACCAATTAAAATCCCAGGATACACCCGAAAAGTGACAAATAATCCCATTTAAAATTCAAACACCTTATACAATGCATAGCCTTTCTGAAAAATCCTTTCTAGAGTATTTAAGCTTACTTTTAAGCCACTTACACATTTGTTGAAAGTATGTAATAACAAAATTGAAATAACAGTAATAAATCATAAATCATAAAAATATGTAATAAAAAGTAAATAAATAATTTATAAGTAAATTTACAATTTCCATAAAATAGATTTGCTACCTTCTCAATGGTGATTAGGTTCTATCGGTATCAGTCTCCATGATTCAACGGATTTGAATAGTTTCAATAGCAAAATCTTACTCTACTTGTGAGCTTCAAACTAATGTTGAACAATATCACACTGAAGCCTAAAGCTAGAGAGAATTTGGTTGAGAGAGAAAAATAAAACACTCGGATTTAGTGTGAAATTAAAGGTCAATTTATAGAATTTTTTGTCGGCATTGTTTTGGTATAGGAAAATTAAGCTTTAACTATTGAATTTAACAATTAAAAGAAAATCTATAACAAATGCAGTTGTTTGCTTTTCATCACTTGTAACATTAAGCTAGATATTCCCTTTGTAGGCCTAAATGGTTATATGATCCTTGATTTTGATGATAACAAGCCACATATAGAAACGGTAATTTAGTAAATTTATATTTCAATATCTCACAGGTTCTTGAAAAGAAAAAATTATTCAAGAGAGATTAAGCTCAAGACAATTATAGACTACAGCATAATCGAAGACGAACTATAAAAGATACTAGCTTGAGTAATTCATTTTTTTCTATTTATTGTAAAGTTAGCATAATTTAGTGTATGCGTGATTTAGCATTTTAAAATCTCAAGATATCCTTTATGATTTTGATAAATAATCATTTTTTACAGACCAATTTGTTTTTATAATTACAAAGTAAATAATTTTATCAATTTGGATGTTTTTCAAAGTTATGAAGTAAATTGAAAAGGTTTGAATTTTGAAATCAATAAGTATTGTTTTAAATTCTAAAAATAGATGTATTTGAAAATATTGTAAAAGATCTGGGCTATAGTATAATTTTAGAAAGATTTTGGGGTAAATTTTTTAATTTAGAAAATAGTTCTTCAAAATTAGAAACATAGTAGCTAACCGCTTCCCACTAAATAGCTAACCACTTGAAGACCAAATAGTTAGCAACTAGCCAGTTGCTTTTAACGATTAATCGTCTAAAACTAAAATTTTTCAAAATGTCTATAACGAGTGGTTTAAAAGTTTAAACTATATAAATCCAAATCAAACTCGAATCTACGAACTTTTTCTATCTCTATTGAGCTAAAACCAGTCCATACAACTTACCTTGAGCATTCATTTTATTAATCTACATATAATGAGTTAACATTGTAGTATCATTTTTATATTCACTCTTAAAGAGAGTATTTGTTGTAATCTTTATATTCATTATCAAAATTATATAAGTGTGGGAAACATTTAGAAAAAGTGTGTGTATACATGAAACACATTTTTAAAGGTTTATTGACACCTTTAAATTCAACTATAAGATCTTCAAACATTGAAAGGTTTAGATAATAAAATTCTCAAACATGATTTATTTGGAAGTATGGACGTAGGTGGATTTACAGAACCATATAAAAATACATATGTATGTTTCTTTCTCCTTTTAAAATTTATGCTTTGCTACATTTATTGTTATTTATATTTCTTGAAGCATTTATTCAAATTACATTATGTTTTTAGTATACATTTTTAATTGCCCAATTCACCTCTCCTCTTGGGTTACATAACTAGAATTTCATTATTGAAAATTAGCTATATCCATCAATTGACAGCATTTTAATCTCTTGTTGTTATTATTAATATCAAATATTGATATTGTTATTACCTTTTATAAATTTAATTTCAATTCAATTCGATTTTAATGTACTAAAAAAAATTGACAAAACCACCTTAAATCTTTTTATTATTTTTCTTAACTAATGGGTGCTCTTTGAGATCAATTTCTTATTCAACAACGCACCAATTTGAGCGATGATCATCAGGAAGAGCTCATGGAGACTATTTTGAATCATATATATTATTTTATCTAACTGAAGTAAATTAAAAAAAGTTGTAAAAGGAATCTTAAAATATCATCGAAGTAACTTTCAAACCCTTCACAATTAGATCTATATGAAATGAAATGGACATATTTTAATGGCCGGATTGTACATCTCAAATAGTTTCTCTTTTTGAAAGGTTAGGAATAGTTTTGCTAAATGCTCCAAAGCTAAATGCTCCAAAGTTGTTCGCCACTCTTAATTTCTTTGTTCTAATATCCAAATTATTCTACTAGCCTCTCCATTTCACAATTACTATTATCACCGAGTTTTCTTCGATGACGTGTCAACTCGCATGATGGCACGAAATCTCAGTTAGATAGGTCGTTTTTTTCAATGATATTGTCCGCGTACAAGCAGAGGAAAAACATAATACAGGTATGAGTGTCTGTTTCCACTTTTTACCTGAAGGCTTTTAATGACATTTAGCTAGCCACTCGATAACGCCCAAAAATGCCCTACTATCCTCACAATGGTGGTTATTGCAAGATATTAGCCAAACCAAAAACGACAAACAAGAATCAAGTAACAAAAAACATAAAATATTTCATGGAGGCTCTAACCCCAACTTTCCTATTATTTAACAACAGAAAACAAGCAACCTAACCCAAGAGCTTGTGTGCTCTTTGAGACTACACTTTATACAAAGAATGGAATAATTTTAGTTTGCAAAAACTAAATGCTTTTAACTTAAAAAAAAAAAAAATTTGAAAAGTACACAACTTATGCCTATTAACAAGTGACAACCCTACTTGCTTAAATTAGATGGCATTCTCCTACGATGCCAACTCAAACTCCAATCCCCAAGGTTAGGGGCCACTCACCCACTTCCCTTTCAAGTAGGTGATTAAGGCACAAAATATAGAACCATTTAACATGCCGCTTCCCCACTGCCTATGTTGTTTGGAGCCACCAGCCACTACACTTGAAATCGAGGAGAAGCTCGACTAAGTCACCAACAGCTCACTTATTCTATGATCTCTACATTTTTCGGCCTTTTATGCTATGTACTATTTTCATGGCCTCAACTGGAGAGTTTCTGGCTAACGTCTTCCAAGCTCAAACGCCATTATCCAAACATAGCTCGCATATGTAAAATCATGAGCGCCTTTCGTACTCAAATAGTTTGGCCCTCATGTATGTCTCTACGTATGGGCAGTGTGTATGGTATCCATCTGCGTGCACTAGACTTGCATTACTTACGATCTTAAGCTTACTCGCTGCCACGACTCTCGTGCCAACTTGCCTTGCTTTAGCTCATGGCACCGCGCACACCCATATTGCTACTCCAGAATTGGTACAAAGCTCTAAACCAGTCTCAACATCAGCCTACATGGCCTAAAACTGTGACAGACTTTCCCCACCAAGCCTGATGTCCTAATCAGTAGGGTAGCAAAGTCTGTCATAACCTCCTCTTCGCATTGCCTTATCAAAGCTTGCATTCTCTTCTTCTTGACACACCCGTATGTTAACACTGGGCTCCACGTATATATCTCTCGAATGTTCCGTCCATATAGAAATATTTACTACCGAAAATGATTCTGCACTAGTAGTTTGGTCAGTAGCCATTCTCCATTATAATGAACTTTTTGCCATCAGTTATTCATACTTGGCTCACCACAAGCCCCTACTTAATTTCCTCACAGATAACACAGTAAGGAGCAGCCTTTGTTGCAATTTTACCGAGAAAATCTAAAGCTTTTATGGATTCACGTAAGCCTTCCTCTACTTCAGGTCACCATTTTGAACTTTTCTGCCAAATACTTTATGCACACTCCACCCAAGTGCACATCAATATATAGGAAATGATATCACTACCCTAACAACACTAATAAGAACTAAATTACCGTCAATAAAACTCTTACCAAATTCTCATTTGCTATCTTAGAGTGCTTGAAGCCCTGTGCTTCTTTGTCATTATACCTTCACTTTTTTTCTAACAATATAGGCATGCCACAGCTACTACTTTTCTGAATGTATCCTATATTCTCACTGTCGGCAACCCTTTGGTAATTAGAAGCACTTGTTGGGGATAACCTTTGATTCTAGTTCATTTGGTTTTTCACTTCCTCGAGAAGCTTATCTGGTCAAAGTTCCAATGGCCTAGGAGTAAATTACTCAAATGCTTTAGTATAATTGTCAAATTCCTCCTTAACTGGAATATGTTCCTCAACCATAGACATTATCACAAAACTCCCTCTGTCTAAACTAGTCATAATAGTCTGGAGTGATGGTCTCATTTTACCAGAATTTCTTAACTCGCATTTGATTGTGCACGGCTTCTACATGCCTCCGATTAAAATGCATGATAAGTGTGGCAGCACACACACCTTTACACCGCACAAGATATTGACCTATATGGTAATCTGATATTTTAATTTTGATGATAACAAACCAAGTGTCATGGATAAAATAGAAAATACATATATTTCACAATCTCACTAATTCTAAAAGAATAAGTATCATATATGTTGAGATTAAGTTCAAGACACTTAAGGACAAAGGTGTAAAGTTTACCAAGTCAAGGATATGCATTAAGGTACTCGCTTGGATTATCTTTATTATTATATTTCTTGTAAAACTAGTATGATTAAATATATACATGATTAAACATTTAAAAGCGGAAGTTATTTTTCATGATATTTTAAATAAATCATTATTTTCATAATGCAAAGATTTTATACTAAAAGGAAAAATGATTTTATGAAATTGGTTGTTTTAAAGTTATGGACAAAATTTAAAAATTTTTGAGAACTTTGAAATCAACAAGTGTTGTTTGAAATTCTAAAAATAGACTTATTTGAAAAGTTTTATAAAGTTTTTAGGCTATAGTACAGTTTCTAAAAGTTTTAGGCAAAATTATAATTTTAAAAATTTTCACTGTAGCGGTACTATTTCACTGTAGCTAAAGACTAACTGGATAATGCTAAATGACAAATCAGTTATTAGACAAATGATCTCTGGAATCAAAATGGCTAATCAGATTCAGCAAGTGGCAAGATAGTTTTCAAACAAAAGCTCTCTGGAATAAAAACGAATAACAGATAATGAGAAGCGGCAAATCAGTTATAAGCAAAAAGTCAATAACGGCTAGTTTTCAGCTCTAACTATAAAAAGACTCAATCATATTTAAACAATAATGAATTTAACAATTATTATTGAGCTTGCTATTGAGTATACAATCCTTCTTTAAACTTTAAACTTGTTAATACTTAGTTGAATCATATTTTGGGCTTTCATTTGTAATCAAACATATTTCCTAAGAGAAAACTTTTGTAATCTTTATCTTAAAATCACAGTTGAGTGATTGTCAGTACTAGGAAATACTTGGGTTAAGAAATTGAGAATAATCTCTTGTTGTAAAGGTTGATTGACACCTTAAAAGTCAATTGTGAGTATTGTTGAAGCCTTGAAAACTAGCTTAGTGAAATCCTCAAGCTCTGTAAGTTTGTAGGCGTGGACATAGGTAAGTTTGATCGAACCACGTAAAACTTTCTGTGTTTGATTGTCTTCTCCTTATACACTTTATATTTTGAATTGCTTTATTTATCTATTATAAGTTTGAATTTATTTTATAATTGCATTAATTTTTATTCAAGCACTGCATAATTTTTAGAAACCTAATTCACCCCCTCTTAGGTTACAGACTTAGAATTACATAAGAACTCTATTTTAATAATTGTATCATATTCCTCATTGGTATAACTACAAAACTAACATCCTATGCCCAAGTGCCCAAGCTTAAGTTGGTTACTAATATACCATTTGGCACCATATGATGATTTGGAACATGGCTCATAATAATATTAGCTCTAGCAACCTACAGTCCAAGGCATGGTACCAAGTTCGCCTGTACAAGGTTTGTTATTGCATCCATGCTTATCATCCCTCTTTTTTTAACTCCATTTATCATCACATTAAATGCATCAATCCACATAGGTTGAAATCACCCCTTAAGACATCAATCCACCTAGGTTAAATTCACCCCTTAAGACATCAATCTACTTAGGTTGAATTCACCCCTTAAGACACTCTCCGACATCATTTCATCAATGGGATCCTCATTTACATTGACATCAGTGTGATTCAACAATTAAAATATTTTAATGAGTGCTGCATTTACTTCGGCCACATAAAGTTTTGAAGAGTCCCCTTCTATTTCTTTCACGAAAGTATTCAGCTTCTTACACTTTAAACAATCCTTTGTTCGATGTGGTCTATCACAGATGAAACACCTCAAAATCTTTCTTTCTTATAGATTCCTTTGTTTGGCTTTGTTCTATCTCCCATCTTTCTTCTCACCATCATGCTTAGAATGATTTTCTTTCTTGCTATCTTTTAATTTTTTAAATTTAAAAGAAGAATCATTCTTGAATCTATAATCCACTAAGTCATTTGCTATTGTAATTGTAATAAGCAAGTCACTCATAGCTTACCTTTGCCATTCAGATTGAGCCCATGGCTGCAAGTCTGATATAAAATTAAAGAGTTTGTCCTCATCTGACATGTTCTTGATATCCAACATTAGTAAATTAAACTCTTTGACACAATCCCTTACTAATTTAGTATGCTTCAGCTTTTTAAGCTCTCCCTTATAAGCTAGCTAGCATTTCCAATAAGATTTACCCTTTCAATTATAGCTTGAGTGTCTCCCATGTCTCAATTGTCAGTTGTTGCACTTTAACATCTTCTTGAAGCCTACTCCATCACCACAGCAGTATCACCCTTTAGGTACATGCTTACGATAGTGATACACTTCATATCAGGTATTAAAGCAACTCCAAAATATTTCTCCATATTCTACATAAAATTCTTTAACTCATTAGCATTCTAAATTCCGCAACAAGCTTTAGGTTCTGGAACCTTGACCTTCAAATGCTCATCCTCCGAATGTTAAATATCATCTTTTATTTGTTTCAGTACCTAACGTTCTCTTCAAGGTCTCTAATGTTGCTTTTTAGTACTTTTGCCAATGTAGCAACATCTTTCATCACCTTGTTCAGCTTCTCAAAGAATTAATTCAAAAACTCTCCTTTAAATTTATTTCATACTTATCTTCTCAATCGAGTATATTTATGTTTTCTTAGCCAAACTATCAAAATCAGGCTGTAGAGTACCCCTGATAACTTTCTAACATGCCGGTCTATTCTTTATTGATTCTTATGCTATGTTAGTTTTTACTACTAGTCATACAACCTGTGCACTATTGTCAATTTTCCAAAAATTACAATGACTTTGCTAGTGCGTCGTAGATTTCCTCACACAATGTTATACTAGTTATAACCAAAACTAATTTAACTAGACCCCGATTCTAATTGTCACTAGGTTTTCTTCAAAGATGTGGCAACTCACGTGATGCCATTAAGTCTCACCTAGGTAGCCATTGAAAAATGCCTTATAAGGCCCACAATGGAGGTGATTATAAGAACTAACGAAACCCACAATAATAAATGATAATCAAGCAACAAAAACACATAATAATTCATGAATTCGACCCCGAAATTATTTTATTTATTTAATAGTAGAAAAGAAACAACCTAACCCAAAGGCTTGTGCGTTCTTTCAAAATAAACTCTATACAAAGAATGGAATAACTCTAGTTTGCCCAAAACTAAATGCCCTCTAGCCAAATAAGCTATTTATAAAGTGCACAACTCATATCTTATATACAAGTGACAACCCTACTTGCTTAGGTTATGTGGCATTCTCCGTGATGCCAGCTCAAATTTCAATCTCTCAAGTTTAAAATCGACTCACCCACTTCCCTTTCAAGTAGGTAATTAAGGCATAAGATATGAAACCATTTAGCAAGCCATTTTCCCATTGCCCATGTAATTAGGAACCACCAGTCATTATGCCTAAAATTAAGGAAAAGCTTAACCAAGTCACTAAAAATCCATTTCCTCAATGATCTCTACAATTCTAGGCATTTTCTGATGTGCTTGACTAAGTCTTCACAGCAGTAATAGCACTAGCCCACTCTTGCCTATTTTCATGGCCTTCACTAAAGAGTTTATAGTCAACATGCTCTATTGTCAACTGCCATTATCCAAACACAACTCGCATATATAATCCCTAAGAAACTCTTATATTCATATGGTTAGACCTGCCTACATGTCTTCATGTATTGCACAATGAGTGTTTACGCACTGCCGATGATGCTTTAGTGCACACTACCTTGCATGCTCTCGCGTACACTGCTTACTAGCATATGCACTACCCATACATGCCCTAGCACTCATTGTCATGTGCACCCTCGAGCACTATCTTGTGGGTTCTCTTGTGCACTTTTGTAAGAAACCTATTAGCATGGCAGACTTGCATCGCTTGCTGCCTCAAGCTTATTATTGCCACTGTTCTCGAGCCAACCTTCCTTGGTTTAATGTGCAGCCCTATGCACGCCTACATTACTACCCTCGACTTGGTACAAGGCACTAAACCAGCCTTTGGTATCGGCCTATATGGCCTAAGACCCTACGTTGTAAATAAATTATGTTGATGTTGTTTTCTGGTCGCTCCTCGAGTAGGTTTTTCGGCTAGCTTTTGGATTTCTCCACACCTAGACTCTGGTATTGACTAACCTGTGTTCAAAGGAAAAATATCAGAGCTCGCCGGTTTTTTTTCTGACAAAAACCCTTTGACGCTCAAGTCAGTAATCGAGTTAACTTTTAGAAAATTCTCTCCAAGTGAAAGAAGGAAAAACACAGATTAGAAGTTAACTCTTTTTTTTTCTTTGTTTTTTTTAATACAACCCCTTTTTCTCATTTTTTCTCGGTATTTATCTGGGTCTTCTCTTCCTTCTCATTACTCTCATAACGCACATTCTTTACTCCCCGCATTCTCCTCCATTATAGGACGGTTACTTGGTCACCATGATGAAAATTGATCGTGCGTGGGAGTTATTCATTCCTTATCAGAGAGAGCCGTCCAACCGTCTTGCACTATAGGTTCAGGCTACCATACTTGCGTTTAGCTCTGCTCAAGCACTAGTCTATTCCTACTCTTAGTACTGCTCATAGCATGATGAGAGCTCGATTGATTGTCACGGACACTCCTGCTCTTCCCAGATTTTTTCGAGTAGACTGTGCGCGTCTGACCCCGACTAGCTTTGACAATAAGCAAGGGTGCCTTTATGCTAGCGATCTAGGCTTCTATTCTGGCTGGCCTGTCCTCAAGCATGCTTGCTCTTTATTTCCCAAACACCATTCCCTCAGTTTCTGGTCTTGAGAGTGAAACGGGATAAGAATAGAAATTATTCGTTCGAGTAAGCTCTCCCCCTCCACTTTTTTACGTTGTGCTGTCTGCCTCTTTAGTAACTTCACATTTAAAGTATATGACGTGGGTTAATCTGGACCATTCGTTTGAAATTTGAAGAGGCGGTTCCCTAAACAGATACATCCCCTTATGTAACGTGCCGTCTGTTGAAGTGACTCACTTTCCTCTTTATAAATCCCTAAGTTCATCGTTTTCCAATTTTCTTACTTCCCCACATTGCTCAAAGTTGAAGCCTAATACTTGCAAGCAAAATCCACCTCCCAGTTACAGTCATCGCAATTTATGCCTACCAAATCAACTTCAAGTATAAATCCTTTTACTTCTTTCTCTTGTCCTTATCATTTTGTTTTGGGGTTTTTTGTTTCCCATTTTGGTAAACTGCAGTTTGAATTTCTGAAATCTAAAAGTGGTGTGTTGTGGGGAAGCCATTGGTCTTCAGGAAAATGTCTGCCACACAAAAACTCAGAAGAATGTCCTCTGAAGAATCTTCTTCTTCTAGTGACTCCCAAACCGATAAAAGGGTTGTGCTAAGAAGCCCGAGTCCCGATCAGGTTGTTAACGTTGCCTGTGATGTCGTCGAGGACGTCGTCCTTGAAGAAACCCAGCCAAGCAAAAGGCAAAAGACTGGTCATAGGTCGGAGGCCGAGTTATTTGCCATTGACCACACGAGGTGTAAGACCACACAATAAGACCTAGATACGCAAGAAGACCTATTGCATTCCTGCTAGCGTTGACCTTCATCTTCCTAGCAAAAATAGCATCCCCAGCCGTCCTCCTCGAGGATATGTCACACTATACCTCGATTGTTTCAAATAAGGTGTCAAGCTACCTTTATAGCCTTACTTTGCCCGGATCATCTCCCAATTGCATCTGACACCTGGGCAATTAAATCCTAACGGGTGGAGGGTTTTATAGGGCTTATTCATTTTATGGAACAGGTGCAACATGGGTGAACCCGTGGTGGATGAGATAAAACGTCTCTATCAAATGAAAAACAGCCCAAAAGATGCGGGCTGATATTATTTCATGTCCAGCTCAAATGATAAAAAAAATCCATCACCAATCTCCCCACTTCTGCGAGCAGCCTCTGCACCAGGAGATGTTCCCCAAATTTCTTCTCGCTTTTGTACTCTAGGTCATTTGCTGTTCATTACGCCTTTTGATTTGGTCTTTCTCCTCATCCCCTCTGATTATCCTTTTATGGTCTTTGTAGTTTCTTGAAGTGTGTCATATAAGATTAGAGAAGAGTTGAGGTCATATATGGACACTATTTTGGAATACGCCAGCTCGTGCAAAGAATTATTGACCCACTAGAATTTCGTTGAGTTTGGTTTAATGTTTGAGGAAGAACAGATGAGCAGCATCTTTGCTCGATTAAAGAAGCGCTCTGGTACTGTTGAGAGTCCAAGCAGCTCCTCTACTCCGTTTAAGAGGTCTAGGGTTAACTTTATTATTTCCCCTATCAAAGTTCTTCCTCCTCCTTCTGAAGGCGAGAGTGTAGTCAAAAAAGCTCTTTTAAGGGATTCTGGCACTATTGTTCCTGTCAGGTCCCAATTAATGCATTCAAAGGAGTAGACTGACTTCGCTGAGCCTTATGTTAAGGAGTTTATAAGACATGCAAGAAAACTTTGTTACTGAGTTGGAAACCTTCAACCTTAATGACCTAGCCAACTCCTTCCAACGTTTTGTATGCCAAGCTGCTGCTGCTTCTACAGCTTTCAAAACAAGAGTTCTAAATTACAAGAAAAGACTTAGAGCTGAGAATCAAAGCTTGAAGAAAGATTTGGAGTAGGAAAAAAAGGAGTTAGCAAAACTCTAAACTGAAATCTCCACATATGAAGAGAGAGCTGCCATGGCTGAGTGAAAGGTATTTCAACTCGAGAATGAGCTATCCATGGTTAGAGACGAGCTCATAAATGCCAGGAAAGATCTTGATATTCAGAGATTTTCCTTCAAAAGAACTATGGAAGCTGAAACTTCTCGTCTTCAATGCAAACTAAACTTATTGGGCAATCAACTCACTGATAAATAGAACAACGGGCCAACATTCTACTAAGAGTGCATCATGTCTGTCTTGGGCAAAGAATACCCCGAGCTGGACATGGCTAAGCTCGAGGCTGGTGTGGATGCTTATATGAGCGAGCAGGATGTTAAAAACCAGCAGCTAAGAGATCCAACTCCAAACGTGGAAGTTGCTGCTGTAGGACCTGAAGAAGCTGCTCCTTCCGCCGATAGGATCTTCAGGTTGCTCCCCCTTCTCAAGCTTCTGATCCAACTGTTGATCCATCTGCCCAAGCTCCTTAATTTTGTAGCTTTTTATTTTATGGCATTTGTAAGCTCTGGCTATGGTTGAATCGAATAAAATAAAATAAAAAAGAATATTTTCTACTTTTTCCTTCTCTTATACCTTTAATTTATTCTGAATTTTCTGAACTCAAATAAGTTTCCAGCAAGCTTCGAGTTTTTCTCCTGCCTTTATTGAACTCCGGGACTTTAACTTATGGTATCTGCTTTGCTCATTTCTAAAGATGTGAACCACTCGAATTATCTCTTATGTATTTCGGCTTCTTTACTTTATCACGAGTAGGCGGCTCCTAATCCACAAGCCTTGATAATTTTTTCATGATTTTAAATCACTAGAGTTGATTCTGGCTTTGTCTGGCTCTTTGTCTTGCCCTAAATAGGCTTTGAGATTTCTGGCCCTAGCTTTATTTGAGAGCCTATCTTGCTCGAGCCAACCCCGACTTTGCTTGACTCTTTGTCTCACCTCGAGTAGGCTTTGAGGCTTCTGGTCTTAACTTTATTTGAAAGGTTGTCTTGCTCGAGCCAACCATGGCTTTGCTTGGCTCTTTGCCTCACCTCGAGCAGGGTTTGAGACTTCTGGCCTTAGCTTTATTTAAGAGCTTATCTTGCTTGAGCCTGTCCTGCCTTTGCTTGGCTCTTTGTCTCGCCTTGAGCAAGATTTGAGACTTCTGGCCTTAGCTTTATTTGAGAGCTTATCTTGCTCGAGTCCATCATGGCTTTGCTTGGCTCTTTGTCTCGCTTTGAACAGGCTTTGAGACTTCTGGCCTTAGCTTTATTTGAGAGCTTATCTTGCTCGAGCCTATCCTGACTTTACTTGGCTCTTTGTCTCGCCTTGAGCAGGCTTTGAGACTTCTAGCCTTAGCTTTTTTTGCTTTGTAAAACTTTACTCACTCAAATTGAAATAATTCTGAAAGCGTTCATCCTTGCTTTTATTTATAAATAAAATTTTACATGTTCTAAATTAAAGAAAATTGAATACATTAACATTATCTTACGAGGAAGCTTACTGAAAATATTTTCTCAGATGCTCTGCATTCCACGATCTCCTGACTTCCCGTCCATCAGGGTAAGTTAGCCTATACGCCTTTGGACCGGCCACCTATGAACCCTGTAAGGGCCCTCCCAATTTGGGCCTAACACCCCATGACTGGGATCTTTGGTGCTTTGGTTTACCCTTTTAAGCACCCAATCTCCCACCTTATATCGACAGATGTGCACGTTTTGATTATAATAATGAGCTACTTTCTGCTGGTACTCTGCCACCTTCCTTGACGATCTTTCCCTTCTTTTTTCTAACAAATATAGATTTGCACAAATCTGCTCGTCATTCTGCTTCTCATTGAAATGTTTCTTCCGATATGTGCCTACCCCTATCTCTACTAGGATCACTACTTCATGCCCAAATGCTAGCGCGCAAATGGCGTTTTCCCCGTAGCGGTCTTGTGCGTGGTTCTATAAGCCCATAACATGCTAGGTAGCTCGTCTACCCACGCTTCCTTTTGCTCTCCCAACCTAGTTTTCAAGAGTCGTTTTATGGTTTTATTTGCAGCCTCCACTTGTCCATTTGCCTATGGATGTGATGGCGAGCAGAACTTCAACTCTATTCCTAGGTTTGTGCAGAAATCTCTGAACTTCCTATTGTCAAACTATCTCACATTATCCGTAATCAGAGCATGGGAAATTCTGTATCTATAAATCACATTTCTCCAGATAAAATCAATTGTTTTGCTCTCTGTAATTTTGCTCAAAGCCTCCACTTCAGCCCACTTTGTAAAATAGTAAATCGCCACCACTACGTGTGTTGCGGATACTCATCCTTTCGGTAGTGGTCCGATTAGATCAACTCCCCTTCGAGCGAATGGCCATGGCGAGTTCATCACCTTAAGGTTCTCTAGTGGCTGAACTAAGAAACTGGCGAAGCGTTGGCAACTCTTACAACTTCTGGTCTTCTCTTGTGCTTCTTGGTGCATTTTGGCCATAAATACCCTTGCCTTAGGGCTTTAAAAGCTAAAGACTTAGCACCAAAGTGTTGTCCGCAAATCCCCTCATGTATTTCTCTGAGTACATAATCTACTTTTTCCTCATTCAAGCTGCGTCACAGCGGCAGGGTATATCCTCGTTGGTACAACACTTCGTCAATCAGCGTATATCTTGCTGCTTGACACTTCAACTTCCTTGCTTGCCTCTTGTTGGAAGGTATTGTCCCTTTATTAATGTAGGATACAATCGGATCCATCCAGGTGCTACTCGAACTTACACTCATCACCTCGTCTTCTTGCTCAATACTCAAGCTGGTCCTGGTCTCCATAGGGATTGATTTGGGCATCTTAGGGTCTGACATAGTAGTCATTCATGCTATCACATCTGCTCAAAAGTTTTTTGCCCTCAAAATCTATTCCACCTCCACTGTTTGAAACTTCCCAACCAATTGTCTCACCTTGCGAAGGTAGGCCTCTATCCTCCTCCCTTCGCTCGGACACTTTCGTTGAGATGATTTGCCATTAACTACGAATCTCTTCGGACCTTCACTTCCTCTGCCTTCATTACTAATGCAAGTTTTGCAAGTTTTAATCCTACAATGATGGCCTCGTATTCACCCTGGTTATTAGTGGCTTTAAACTTGAGCTTCACTGCATATTGGATTTCTATACCTTCAGGGCTAAACAAAACCACTCCTGCTCCTGCCTCTTGATCCCCACATGATCCATCTACTGTAACCACAAACCTTACCTGGAACATGCTCTCCTACTGCTTGCCCGTTATCTGTACCCTTGTCTGATTTTGTACATTCGGCTACAAAGTCTGCCAGAGCTTGTGCTTTGATTACTATCCGGGGCTGATAACTAATGTCAAACTCACTGAGCTCTATCGACCACTTCACAAACCGACCTTAGGTCTCAAGTTTATGCAAGATTTGTCTAAGCGGCAGGTTTGTCAGGACCACTACTGAGTGCACTTGAAAATAAGGCCTCAACTTCTGAGCTACTGTTACCAAAGCGAGTGCCCATTTTTCCACCTGCAAATACCTAGTCTCAACTTCCATGAAGGCTTTGCTTGCGCAGTATACTAGGTGCTGAACCCCTGACTCCTCTCTTATTAGGATTGAGCTCGTTGCCCACTGTGATATGTCCAAGTACAATTGTTGACAATAACGAAGCCTTTAGCAAATACTCCTTCAATTGTTGAAATGCCACATCACACTCTAGTATCCACTTTATCTTCCTCTCCTTTTTATCTCCTGGAAGAAGACATGGCACTTATCCGTTGATTGAGAGATGAACCTGTTCAGGGCTACTAGCTTGCCCGTAAGACTCTGTATCTCTTTCAAAGTGCATGGGGATTTCATTTCTACTACCGCCTTTATATTTTTGGGGTTGGCCTTAATTCCTCTGTAACTGACCATAAAGCCTAAGAACTTCTTAGAACCAACTCCAAAAGCACACTTCTCTAGGTTAAGCTTTATTCGGTACTCCCTCAAGAGCGCAAAGGTCTCTTCCAGAGCTTGACATGCTCGTCTGCATCCTTGGACTTAGTGATCATATCGTCCATGTAAACTTCCATTGTGCGCCCAACCAGAGGCTTAAAGATCTTGTTCACTAACCTCTAATACGTCGCTCCTGCATTTTTTAAGCCAAAAGGCATGACCTTGTAGCAGAATAAGCCTTGATTTATGATAAAGGTTGTGCATTCCTCATCCTGCAAGGATATGGGAATCTGGTTGTAACTGAAAAATGCATCCATGAAGCTAAGCAGGCCGTGTCCGGCTATTGAGTTAACCAGCTAGTCTATTTTTGGCAGTGAGAAACTATCTTTTAGGCAGGCTTTATTCAGGTCTATGAATTCCACACACATCCTCCATTTTCCATTTGCCTTCTTAACCAGTATCACATTCGAGATCCACTCAGGGTAGTTAACTTCCTTTCTGAATCCTACCTTTAACAGCTTCTCCACCTCGCTGTTCATGGCGTCATATCATTCCTGGTTGAAATATCTTCTCTTCTACTTCACTGGCTTCACCTTTCTGTTCACTGCTAACTTGTGGCATGCCACCTTTGGATCAATCCCTGGCATGTCATCATGGGACTAGGCGAACACATCCGAATGGGCTCGCAAGCACTCGACCAGACTCTTCCTTACTTGTTTGCTTATGCTCATCTTAACTTTCTTCTCCTGGTCACCGGGCCTTATCAGGATCTCCTCCAACTCTTCAACAGGCTCTTGTCTTCCTTTTTTCGAATCCCTCCTAGCATCCAAGGATGTCACCTACATTACTTTTTTAGCCACTACTGCATAGCAGCTTCTTATGACCTTCTGATCACCTTTAACAACCCCTACCACTCCATTCATTTAGTATTTCAATGCCAGGTAGTGCGTTAACATTACCGATTGACTGATTCTCATGAACGGTCTTCTTAATATCATCTGGTAAGGGCTAACCTTGTCCACAATCACGATGTCAAGCATCATGTTCTTTTTGAAGGGCTTCGAGCCTATGATTACTGGAAAATTCACAATTCCTATAGGATTCAACCTTCCCCCACCAAATTCCTTCAAAGACGTATTCGTGTGCTCAAGCCTCACATCTGCTATCCCCATTTCATCTAGAATGGACTTGAAGAGAATGTCTACTGAGATTCCTGAGTACACCAGAATCCTGTTGAGCTCTTTATTTGCAACATTTACCTTTACAACTAGGGCATCTTCTTGGGGATATAGAACCCCTTCCTCTTATTCCTTCGTCCACATGATCAAAACTTGCCTGGTTCTTACTCTTTTTGCGGCTGGCATGTTGAGCAGGACCTCTCGATTAGCAGATGCATATCTTCTATAGTTTTTCTTAGCTCTGTTCGAGTCTCCTGCCATGGTTGGCCCTCCCACTATCACTCTCACAACAGGTCGCTCCTGAACAGTGCCACAATACTGGTCGTCTTCTCCACGCTGCTGATCCATTATTAGCTGTCCACCATTAATGAACTCGTCCAGATACCGGTTTCTCACCTAATCCTCCACCTAGTTCTTTAGATCACAGTACTGAGATGTTGATTGGCCATGATCATTGTGGAATCTGCAAAATCTGCTCCTGTCTCTCCTATTTGCTGGTTTAGATATTGGTGTTGGAGAACACAGTAGACCTTGTTCTTCCATAGTATGAATCATCTCCTCTAGTGACACCTTCAGAGGAGTATATTGCCTATAGGTAGGACTTTGGTCAATTATCTGCATGGTCCTATCCCTAGGAAAACTGTCCGCATGTGGGGGTGGTGGATGGTCAAGTCTGTCGTGGCTCTGTGCACGCCAATTCACAGGGGTATTACGAGATGAGTTACCATCGAATTAATGGTAATGCCTCTGGTCCCTGCTCGAAGACCTGGGGAACGGAGCACGACTAGTTCGCAGTTGGGAGGTCCTCTGGTAATGGTTCTAAAAAGTAGCTCGGTTCCTTACCCCTCTAGAAGTTTACGAGCCCTGAGCAGGCCCTCCTTGCTCATCCGTGCACATTTGCTCGAAACTCTAGATACCACTCTCGAGCTCGCCCTTCCATGGTAAGTGGGAAGGCTCTACACCTTTGCACTACCGTCAAGCCCTACACTCCGATTATGTCATTGAAGCGCTCAATGTGCACTAGCGGGTCACTCTTCCCTGAAAACTTTAAGTCGAAAAAACGGAAATCCCTGGGAATAATAACACTCATGATCTCCACTAAGAGTGGGGACTCATTATCTACCATAATCCTCCAACTCAGGGCTTTCTCATGTCCCCGGATGTCATCAATGACCTGCAACCTGCGGACCTCCCCCTCCAACTCTTCTGGGCGGGATGGATTCCATGCTGCAACTTGTACACATTCTTACTCTGTATCCCACATATGCTGTCTTAACTCTCTCTCCTCCAGGCTTGCATCCATCCTTCCAGCCGTGCTCTGCACCCTCTGCCTTTAGGGCCCAGTTCTCACGTCTTGCCTAGTGGAGGCATTCCCATGGCTAGACCCAGGAATGCCACTGCCCGCTCTCCTTTGTCTATCCCTAAGTTTCTGAAGAACAGACACCCATGTTTCCATCTGTTTCTCCATCCGATCCATCATTTCTTGTATCACTCTATCCCGGGCCTCATTAGCCACCTCCCTTAGAGTCATTGACTCTTCAAGGCTTGCTTTTCTCGGACTGTTTCCTCTTACTGTCATGTTGCTTTTATAACTCGTTACAAAGCTTAGCTTTTTGTTCACGTTCCCCACAGACGACGCCAAATGTTGATGCAGTTTTATGGTCGCTCATCGAGCAGGTTTCCTGACTAGCTTTTGGGTTTCTCTACACCGAGACTCCGGTATTGCCTATTTTTCCGGTGAAAACCCTCCGACGCTCAAATCAGTAATCGGGTTAACTTTTAGAAAATTCTCTCTAAGTGAAAGAAGGAAAAACAAAGATTAGAAGCTAACTCCCTTTTTCTTTTTCTTTGTTTTTTTAATCCAACCCCTTTTTCTCCTTTTTTTTCGATATTTATCTGGGTCTTCTCCCTCTTCTCATTACTCTCATAACACATGTTCTTTACTCCTTGCATTCTCCTCCATTATGGGACGGTTACTTGGTCACCATGATGAGGATTGATTGCGCGTGGGAATTAGACGGTTACTTGGTTGCCATGATGTGAATTAATCGTGCGTGGGAGTTATTCCTTCCTTATCGGAGAGAGCCGTCCAACCGTCTTGCACTATAGGTTCAGGCTACCATACTTGGGTTTAACTCTGCTCGAGCACTGGTCTATTCTTGCTCTTGGTGTTGCTCATAACATGATGAGAGCTCGCTTGATTGTCGCGGACACTCCTACTCTTCCCACCTTTGTTCGAGTAGGGTGCGAGCGTCTGGCCCAGACTAAGAATGTCTTTATGCTAGCGATTTGGGCTTCTGTTCTGATTGGCCTGTCCTCGAGCAGGCTTGCTCTTTATTTTCCAAACAAATTATAATAAATAAATTTTATTTAAAATAAATTAATTAATATTTTAAAATGTTATACTCTTCAAATGAACTCCCTAAGGGTGTGTTTAATTGTTTCTCTATGATTAAAACTTTTAGAAATTGATTTGTTTTATAAGTAACATATTTAGTACTCATAATGAAAATATTAATGTTATACTGAATGAGATGAGTGTAAAGAATAGTAATATTTGTATAACAATATCAAGTTGTCTTTATTAGTAATTAATTTGTATGTATTTTGTAACATAAATTTTTTAACTAAAAAATAGGTATTTTTGGTACTTATTAGGATGCAAATACTCTTACTTCTTGTACCAATGTGCATCAACATATATTAAGAGGAAGAAAAAAAAAGAATTTGATAAGAAAAAAGCTAGAAAAATCTTTGTCATTTGTAGTATCAATCTCATCCGTCTCTTTCTCATCAACCAAATATGCTTCGTTCGAACAAATTTTACAAATAGAAAAAGGTCAAAAGTTAAAATTTACTTTACCATATACGTTAATAAAATAAAAGTATCTTTTGTAAAATTCTTGTACGATATATACTTAATTTACTTACTTTTATTGAATATGTGATAAATTGTCATCTTAACTTTTATGTGATAAACGGTTTTAGTTGTACAAAGTTTTTAACTAAAAAGTTTGACGTTTTGGTTGATCGAGCTGACAATTTAGAGCCTTTTTTTTATCGATTCCCTTTATTTGGATGACCAATCTGCACGTGTTAGGCCAAAAAAGTGTATGTCAGAAAAGTGAATCTATTGGCATCTCTTATCCTCGTAAAACCCCACTTCAATTAAAATTATAATTAAAGATAAATAGAATTAAACAAACATATTTTTTTCAAATAAATTGCTTATATTCGTAATCAATTTTTTTTTTTCTCTATATGTTGCTTCCTATCTAACTAAAATAAATTGTACAAATTTAAAATAATATATTATTTTTTTCAAATTTCTTATTGATTATTTTTGTACCTAAGATTGCTTTCAAATTATAATGTAAAATATGTAAAATTTAAGCCAGTTTTTACCATTAAAAAATTCATCACCTAGAAAATGTTTTAATTTGTGTGTATGGTAATAATAAGATTGCAAAAGAAATGAAAAATAGCACAATACTACATTGAGTTTTAACAATAAAAAATCAAATGAAAAATTAGATGTATATTTGAAAAAAAAGATATTTTCAAAAATAAAATAAATATAACTAAAAAAAAAATTTCATAAAGAGATTATAGGGTGCCAGTAGTACAACTCATGTAAGAACTATGTTATTGAAACCTAAGAAAAAGGCCCAAATCATACTCATAACCCATTACGTGAAGCCTTTCAAAAACCAATGAAGGTTATTGCATAGAGTAGGTCTTTCTACACTCTGAAATCTTGTCAACTCTGACAATCTATCCTATTTTGCTTCTAAGCTTTTTTAGGAAAGGTTGATCAAAATATTCGATAGAGAGGTTTAGCGTAGCCCATCCAGCTAGATTCTTAACTGCATTCTCTTCTGGTTGGAAAGGACACCATTATTTGTAGATAGTGAGGTAGTGGTTTGCAATCATCCATAATCCTTCACTTAGAACATAATCATATTCCTCTAGGATAGCAAACCTAGCTAAGTAGTTTCCCTAAATCAATAAGCTTCAACTCTTCTTTATCATATCTACCTTAAACTCAAATAATTTAATGGTTTTACACATGAGTTTTATAATCAGTGTTTTATGCCATGGTCACCTCAGTCTTCTCTTATCATCGGCTATCAAAAGGACTTTTGGGCAGGTCTCCTCATCAACATCTTAATCAGGGGTAGTGGAATCTTACCTGCTTTCTTACTCTTACTCTCAAGATAGGGTTGATCCTCTGTTCTTTACTTGAATCTTGTCCACATGTCTTTGCTCGACAATGAGAGTAGCATGAAGCTCAGAATTTAATTAATAAGCCAGCTTTCAATGTAGGAAATAGAATATCAAACTATATAGTTTATTTAATAAAAGAAAAGACCTACTGAGACTTGCACATGAGAAGAGTGAGCTGAAGTTTCCTAGAAATAGAACACCCTTACTTTCATATAAAATATGCCTTCCCTTTCACTCTATTTCTTCATGTCATTAGCTTCACTTTCTTTCTCTTCTCAAAGACTAGTTATTTGAAATAAAAGAATAGGCTATTTAAGATAAGTCAATATTCACTTGGACCTTTTGACTGAGCTTGACTTGAGCCTTTCCCTCTAGTACCTTTACCTATAACAAGTAATTAAAGAAATGGATTGGCTTCTTCTTTTCTTTCATCGAGATCGACTTGGTCTTCAGTTTTAGTACAACCAAGTAGAAACGCAGCAAAGCAAAAATTCTCATAGATAAGATAAATATTTTTATTGTTAATTGTGAAGGTTACAGAATAATAAGAATAGAATTGGGTTCAATTCTCATTGCCCGTTTGTGGTGAAAAGACTGATTCAACGAAATATGCCATGTCCGCATTAAGATTTAAAACTTATCGTCTACGTTCAGGAAATGTTCGAAAGAGAAAAGTTAAAATAATACAATGCCACATTCTCTAAAGATTAAGGAAGAAAATGAGATCTATTAAGAGAAAGATTTATCCAAGAGAAAATCTTAACAGTTGCATCAATTCACAAACTATACGAAAGTTACCCCTTTTTCATAGGGATTTACCCATCACAAAGATGCACAAAGGAAGAGAACAAACTTCATATATCCATTTTCCACTCAATCTAGAAACAAGATTGGACGTTATGTTTGTCTCCATTTTTGTGAAACTATTCCTCAAGCAAGGTAGCCGATAAGTCGCCGAAGGGTTTGTGTGAATAATGAACTGGTAAGCATTACTCATTTGAGACTTTCCCATGGTGATATAATATCGTTTCAAGAAAATGACTTGAGAATCTGAGGTGAAGAAATAAGGAGATCTTTCTATATTGAAATATCGGTTAACAAAATAATAGGAAATATTGGAGAAGCTCTCGATCTTCAGGAAATTAGAACAAGGCAACAAGAATGTATGTGAAAATTTTGAATATCACAAAACAAAAGCTTATTTTGATCTTCAAATAAGATCAGCTCCTCCTACTCTTCCTTCTTTTATACTTTATATAGCTCATTGTTGGTCCTTTTTTTTTTAACATAATATTCTTAGTCGCTCAAGATTCAAGAGATTAACTATCTCTCTCTTTATGCAATTTCTATCTCTCTCTTTATGCAATTTAAAAAATGAAGTAGCAGAGTGACTACTTTTGGTGGACTTCCTCGTTTCTTCCTTGTTTTATTACCTGAGAAAAATCAATGCTTGGAGGTTCATTTTTTAAACCGGAATCCTCTCACTGCTAGCACCTTTTGTTTGCTGACTTTTCGAATACTCTGGTCTTACTCCGTACAATCCTCTCTCTATCCTAATATTGATCTAAATTAGGTTAGCAAGCCCATTAACCTTGACAAGTGGGAGGCACTTTCCCTATCATAAGATTCTACATTTCTCTTAAACCCCAGCCACTTCTTTTTTTTTATTTTTAATTGAAATTATCTAAATAATAAAAGATAAATTAATTCATTCTTTTATTTTAATAAAAATTCAATTAACCACTTAAATAGAAAAAATTAACAAACCCTTCCACTTCATAATTTTTATTTATGATTTAAATTGTAATGAAAATTATTTTCTTAAAGAAATTATAGAAAATTTTGAGTTATACAGAATATAGTAAAAAGAAAATAATTAAAGATTTTAGGATTTATATGTATTTTGTAATAAATACCTAAAAAATATTTTTTTATGGTGAAATTTTTTAGAAAGATTATTAATTTTTTAATAAGAATTTATATTTTATAAACTAAAATGAGGCATTTTAAAGAAATAAAATTTAAAAGGGGTGTTATTAGAATTTTATAAGGGTGTTAAATACACCACTCTATTACATAAAACCTTTTAAAATTCAACGAATATTAATTAATAAAGTAGTAATATTTGACTATTTCATATTTTTTTCACTAACTCTTATTTTTAAATTTATCTCATTTATTTTTTAAATTATCCTTTTAAAAAACGGTTAGTGTCGTGGGGGTAGCATTTATAACCTCCAAGAACCGACCTTCTCAACAAAAAGATGTCGCACGTGCCCTCCACTTAAACTAAATTCACTGCCTTTAATGCTTGAATGCTTCTCCACGTGGCTGTCTTGCCTTAGTTCCATGATAAATACTAGCCCAAATATTAATACGATTTAAAAAAGGATAAGTTTTAATTAAGTCCTTGTTATTTGTAAAAAAAAAAAAAAAAATCAAAGACTTCATGATTATAAAATGAATCAATTAAATCCTTTCAAGTATAAATTTATGTCATTCAAGTCTACTTAATTCTTCCGTTAAAAAAGTTAGTGAAAATGTTACTTAAACATTAAAAAACAACTATACCCCTTTATAAGTCTAATTGCTTATTTACTAATTAGAATACAAAATTCTGCTACAAATTAAACAAATCTTTAATCAATTTTTTAAAATTAATTCAAATATAAAGAGCACGATTAAAAAACATAATCATCATAACTCTTGGAATTAGATATCACATGAACGTAATTTATTACCCACATAATTCCATCACATTTATAAAAATATGATGATTGTTAAACTAAATAATATATGTATTGATATAATATTAGAAAATTCAGGATAAAATCCTGTCTTGTAATGAAATAAAAAGTATGAAAGTCAATTAAATTCAAACTAACAAACATCTTAACAATATTGAGGTAAACTAAAATTGAATCACAAGAAATAACTAATTGGCTTCAATATTCTATAATAAAGAATTAAATGCCAGCCCAAGGTGAAATTGTACTATCCTACTCCTTGACAATTTCAGGTTCTTCAAAAAATTTCAGGTTCTTCGTTTTGAGGTTGAGGTATGGTCCACTGGTTGTGCATGCAGTCCCACTAGTTGAGTGACATTGATTGAAGCCTGACTGGCTTGTTCAGAACTATTGTCAATTGCCTGTTCATTGACATCTATCTGTTGAGATTGTAGACTAATTCCCTATTATCCAAAAAAGGAAAAAAATTAATTTCATTTAATTAAAAAATGAATTAATCTATCTGATACAATTCCACAATAAATTCAAACATGTAAATTTACTGATAACCTATTAGTTACCAACACATCACGAAGATCATCAAGTTATTCTTCCATTTGATAACATAACATAACAAAAACATATATATACATACATATATATATATAAAATGCTTCCTTCAATAACAATATCATACCTGTCTAGTTGATGAAGTGATATTTCTTGCCTGCAGACAAAAAACAGCACCAAGCTTAAGCAATTTAATGAAAAAGAAAAAAAAAAAGTTGTAGAATTAAATTTTTCATAATTAAATTAAACATGTTCAGTTGATGAAGTTTTATTGCTTCCCTATGCACAACCAATATCAACCAGTTTTAAGCAATTTAATGAAAAGAACAAAAAAAATCCTTTTGAATTAAATTTTTATAACTAAATTATACCTGTGCACTTGATGAAGTCCTATTGCTTCCCTGCACAACATCAAAATAATATTTGTTAACTTCAACAATTGAAATTAAAATAGAAAACTAAACTGACTTTTGAATTATACTTTTGTGATTTTTGTGGATTTTGGAAAATTGGGGCAACCCCTCTTGTTATGCCCAAGACATTTCCATGCACTACATTTGATAGTAAACCTTTTACTAGTTGGTTTGGCCTCTCCAGGTTCCCTTGTTCTTTTCTTTTTGGGTCTACCAATTGGAACCTTTATGTCAGGTGGTCTAACTTTCACAGGCACCACAATATCAGTTGAAGGTTCAGCTTCTACTTCAGGCCATCTACACTCATCAGGAATTGGATTTATAGTTCCCATGTATGACATTATAAAAGATTCCTTAGTCAAAGAATGATGCACATAATCCTCAGGTGCCCTCCCTCATGAAGAATAGCAGCCACTGCATGTTTGCAAGGTAGTCCACTAACTTGCCACATCCCACATTCACAGATACCATCTGTAATATGTATGAGAAAGTTTCTACAGCCAGCTTGACAACATTCAAACAACTCCCCCTTACCTCCAAATACCCTAATTCTCCTTGCCTCATTTAAGGATTGATTTAGTCTTTCTCTAGAATATGGTGTCAAACGGTCTTGCCAATCTTCTCCCTGCTTATATTTTCCAACATTCTCACCATTAGTTGTCTTCGAATATGCTCAAGAATGGTTAGAATAGGCTTGTCCCTAACCTCATCTACCCACTTATTAAAAGATTCAGTCATGTTGTTTGTAACGTGGTCAGATTTCACATGAGTGATCAAATTTGTTTCTAGAACAATGTGCAGGTGGTATTTTTCTCAACCAATCACAGCAATTTTGGTCTTTCACCCTAATTTGACCTATTTCCCTCTCAAAGTCATATTGATTTGCAGCCTTCCAAGCTTTCCAGAAAAACCCGATGACATTCAAACTGGGAAACCTAAATTTCAAATTGGCAAAGATATGCCTAGCACAATATCTAGTACTAGCTTTAGGCCAATATTTTTTCGGTCCCCATAAAAAGACCTTTCTGTCAATCATTAATAATAGTCACAGGCCTATGATCATTAGCCCCAATGACTTCGTACAATAAAGATAGAAAATAACCCCAAGTATCATAATTATCCGCCTCACATATGCAAAAAACTAGAGGAAAAATTCCACTATCAGCATCTAATGCAATAGCAAATAACAACACTCCCTTGTATGGGCCCTTCAAGTGACACCCATCCAATCCTATGAAAGGTCTGCACCCAGTTAGGTACCCCACTTTAAGTGTAGGAAATGACAAAAAAAAAAAAACCTTTGAAAAACTGGGCTATTTGACAATGGCCTATCAACCTTTACCTTGACATAAGCACCTCTATTCATTTTCATTAGATGTGGGCATATTTTCGAAGCTTTCCATAACAAGCAATATGGTCAGCACCTAGGTTTTTTACTACAACTTTTTTTGTCATGTATAGCTTTTGTTTGCCACATTCAATCCTATATTTATCTTTCAACTCACTCATTAGGACATTTACATCAACCCCTGGGTTAGTTTGAATAAGATCACCACAAACTTTAGCTATCCAAGGAGCTGTTGCATCTTTTTTAACAGATTTAGTCTGACAATCATGTTTCCCTTTAATATACCTAATTTTAAAAGTTATCCTATCAATCATCGATGAAGCATGAAGTTTCTAGGTGCATTTTGGATTGACATAACTACAAGTATACCTAACACCATCACTTTTAATCCTATTCAACTCAAAACACTCTTGGATTGCATATTTCACCATAACTTCTCTTAATAATGCAACAGATTCAAAGGTATTTCCAACTCTCAAACTAACTGAAACATTCTGATTTGGTTTCCACTCATTATCAACAATGGATTCATATGCGAGACACCATTCTCTTCATCAGATGAATACCCCCAGACAAAGACATCCTCACTAAATTTTTCAAACTTATCACTATCCATAGCAACACCTATATTGACAGGATTTTCAAACACCATTGCAACAATTTCATGACATAACTGGCCACCAAACCTAGTGTGCACCTCGAACTCAGACAACTATTGGTTGAAAACTCTTCGAAAACCCAATGCAATTCACTATCATTTGAAATTAGCTTGCTTTGCCTACTTGTAGTACATGGTAACACAACAGAAATTTCAATAAAATCCATCTCATTGTGTGCATGCTCAACCATGACTTTCAGAACTTTATGAAACAACTTAATAATTTTATATTCCTCAGGTTCCCTATATCCTATCTCATACACCACCCCATTAATTTTAACCAACAGAAAAAAAGGTAACATGGCTACCTGCATCAATTTCAAAAAAAAACGTATTGCATCAAAAAAAAGCTAAACTAATAAAATTTTATTTAGAAAAGAACAAAGAATTCAACCTAAATAAAATATACATGTAATTCAGTTAAATAAAACAAAAAGAAACAAAGTAGCAATTATAGTGAATTCAGTCTAATATGTATAAACACTGCTACTGATAATAACCCATAGAATTTAATTTTATATGAACAAAGAAGCAAATACAATGAACTCAATTTTATGAAAAAAAAAAAAAGTTATCAATTGATCGAAATGAAATATGGTATAAACAAAACAACTCAGGAAAGCTCATAAATTAAGCAAAATTAAGTTTAATAAATACAGAAACAAATATAGTATTCAATTTAATAATTACATAAATAGAAATTTCAAAAAAGCACATTAACAAAATACAACACAAAATTAAAAAAAAAATCCACCAATAACTAAACATAGTTTATCATTCAAAAAATAAGACTTGATAAGCCTAATTATTGAAAAGATTAAAAAACATGGGAACAATTTTATTAGCAAATACTTGCAAAAATCACAAAAAAAAAAAAGAGAGTTACGAACCTTTAAAGTTAGGTTCTGGCCAAGACTTGAATTCAACTAATGCTAACAAAGGTTTGGTCAAATTCATGGTAGATTTATACAACATTTTTGGCGTGATCCCACGTTCTCTCAATCTCTCCTCTCACACGAAGAATGCGGCAGTTTCTATAACATTCACTTAGCGTTTTTTTTTTTTTTTCCGGTTGAAAGAACATTAACTTAGCTTGAGTTTACTTTAAACGGTCCCATCTGTCAATAAAGATAAATTCAACTAATGCTAACAAAGGTTTGGTCAAATTCATGGTAGATTTATACAACATTTTTGGCGTGATCCCACGTTCTCTCAATCTCTCCTCTCACACGAAGAATGCGGCAGTTTCTATAACATTCACTTAGTGTTTTTTTTTTTTTTTCCGGTTGAAAGAACATTAACTTAGCTTGAGTTTACTTTAAACGGTCCCATCTGTCAATAAAGATAAAGAGGTGCTGAATTGTTGTTTTACCAAAATATCCTTCGATGTTGTTAACATTTTTAACGGAGGAATTAAAGATACGACTTGAATGATATAAATTTATACTTGAAAAGATTTAATAGATTCATTTTATAAACATATGGTCTTTGATTTTTTATTTTTTTACAAATAATAAGGACTCAATTAAAAATTACCCTTTAAAAAATCCCTGTGCTTCCTCCTTTTTGTCTTCACATGCTGGATTAATTAATTGCTTTGATTTCTGGGGCTCGGATTCTTGGTTGTATTTTTTTCTTTTAATTTAATTCTAATTTAATCTTCACTGCTTCCAAAATTGAACTTTTTTTTTGCACTTTTTATTCACAATCTCCAATTAATTTCCCATTTAATAAAATAATATAATTAATTAAAAATAAAAAATAAAAGTAACTAATAAATATATAATAAAAGATAAAATATGTAGATTTTTCTAATCCTCTTGAAAAACTAAAAACAAAGAAGTAAAATTAAATCTAACTAAATTATTTTCGTAGGTAATTGCAATTGCATTTAACATATGCAATAAGCCTTTAAACCCTTAAACAACCCTAATAGAGTGAATAGAGTCTCACGAGGGTTTTATCGATGATACCCACAAATATCATTATTTTTTTAAACAGCATAAGAAGAATAAAAGACTTTAAATAAGACATAAAACTAACCTTAAATATTGCATAATTTATATAGCGCAAAAAAAATTTCAAATATTATCAAGGTTATAACTTTAATTCAATAGTCAATCTCATCTCTCTTGTGATTATTGTAGTATATGTGAATCAATTCAATCAAAATCAATTCAAAAAATCTTTAATATCAACTGCCTTTGGCTTAAAAAAAAAAAGAGTAAGTCAAACTAAAATTATCATTTTAATCTCCAATTTTTTTATAGGTATTAATGTGCATTTTCTTTGTTTTATATATATATACAATCAAGAGCTTTCACTCTATCCCTTGAAATAACCTTCTTCTAACGATAGATTATCCTCTATATATTCATGGTAGATAGGTCTAAATTATTCAAAGATAACTTCACTCTTAAGTGCTATAAATAATTTTTTCTAACTATAGTGCATGTGTATACTACATTGTGTTTTTAAGATAAAAATCAAGATAAAACATCATTTATTCACTCTAAAATTCTCAACTTATGTTACATCAATCTCAAATTTTAAGTCAAAATTTTGAAAGAATTTATATTAGTGCTTATGGTGTTTTAAAGAATCTCAATCGAGAGGAAATTAACAAAAGAATCAATTATAAACTAAGACAATATTCAACCCTTTCTAATAACCAAATTCACTGTCAATCAAGTTCTTATTATTGGTTTATATTTAAAACAATTGTTTTGGATTTTTTATTTTTATTTTTTAAAAAAACTAAGCAAGAAAAACTAAGTGCAAATCTCACCCTACACTTAATTCTTACATTGTCCTCAATGTAAACCTAGGCTAACAAAAGAAATAATTAAATATGGGGAAATATACAAACTAAATTAAACATATAATAGATAAAGCAAATGAGAATGAGAGGTAGAAAAATCAAATTTGATACTGTGTGCTCTCAAAATCTATTCTTCAGACATTGGTTTGCCTCCTAACAAGCGATTAATTTATTATCCTTAGCCTGACGTGGTTTCCATGTTTCACTCCTCAATGTAACATAAGTTCATAAAGCACAAGTTTGTAGAGTGGAACCTCCTTTACATTAAGCATTTGAAAGTGATCATAGTAAAGTTTCAATTTCTAGTCATTACATTGAACTCTTTATTTATCTTTAAGCTCTTTATTTCAACTACACAATGAGGAAAAATATTAGTAACAACAAAAAGTTCAACTCATCGAGAATGTAACTTACTTGGAAATAATTTAAAGTAAGAATGGAATAGCAAAACTTTCTATCTAACTTCAAAGTTCTTTCTCAAAGTCTTCTTCTCACGAAAAGCCTAAGTCCTTTCCTTATAGATTCTCGAATTCTTATAGGTATCGTTCCGAATTTCCTTTAATTCTTGCAATTTGAGCTTCATATGCTGGCCGGTAGCGTTCAACTCCATGTTACATTGTTTCAAAGCTCACCATGCTTTATGTTCAAGATCCACCAGAAGTGACATACTAATGGGCGTCTTATATCCCAAAGTGCATCATCAAGACTCCAATCATTTCTGTTTGGACTAACTATCTTTTTAATGAATGATTTAAATTTTCGATTAGACATCTCAACCTGCTCTCTAGTTTGTCGATGATAAAATGTAGAGATCATGTGAGTGATATTATACTTTCGAAAGAGGGCTTCTACTAACTTATTACAAAAGTGAGTGCCTCTGTCACTGATCATGGCTTTTGGCATTCCAATCCTTGCAAAGATATAGCAATTTATAAAATCTACAACAAATTTAAAACCATCGGTTTGGATGGCTTTTGTTTCCATCCATATCGAAATATAATCCATAGCAAGAACAATATAGAGGTCACCAAAAGGTAAAGGAAATGATCCCATGAAATTAATACAACAAATATAAAAAAAATCTCAACTAAAATAATGGGAGACTATGGCACTTGATTTATAGATCCCAAATTACTTGTTATCTGACAATGATCACAAGATTTGTAAAAGAGATATGCATCCTTAAACAATAACAGCCAATAAAAACCGATTGCAAGAACCTCAAAAGTTGTTCTTTTTAGTTCAAAATATCCTCTACAAGTTAAAATGTGACAGAATGTAAGAGTAGTAGTAAATTCAATCTTGAGTATGCACCTTCTAATTACTTGATCAGAGCAATGCTTCCACATGTATGGCTTATCCCTCACATAGTACTTCGTATCACTCTTGACTTTGGCCTTTTGTGCAAGGGTCAACTCCTCAGGTATTGTCCTTATAACCAATACTTCATAATATCTACATACCAAAGAATAATCAAACCGACCAGTAGCAACTGCTCCAAAAATTTCTCATGCAATAGAAGTGAATATTTTCCATAGATAAAATGTCTCAAATAATCTGCCACTAAATTCTCAGAGCCTTTTTCATCTAAAATCTCTAAGACAAATTCTTGCAAGAGAAGTATCTATTGAAAAAGGCGCGACTTGGCATCCTTTTTGGTGACCAAGTACTTAAGAACTGTATGGTCAGAGTAAACAATAACCTTAGATCCAATCAAATAAGAGCAAATTTTTTCAAGACAAAAATAACCGCTAAAAGCCCTTTCTTGGTAGTGGAGTAGTAAAGTTATGCATCATTCAGCGTACGGGATGTATAGTAAATAACATGAGGAAGCTTGCCCAATATGGCTCCTATAGCATAATCCATGGCATCACACATGATCTCAAATGGTATATCTCAGTTTGATAATTGAATCACAGAAACCGATGTTAAAACCTCTTTCAACTTTTCAAAAGTTATATGGTACTTTTCATTAAAGTAAAAAAAGCCCATTCTTCTAAAGCAAGCTGCAGAGGGGAATACTATATTGAAGACATCCTTAATAAACTTGCGATAGAAACCTGCATAGCTAAGAAATGAATAAACTTCCCTTACACTAACAGAAGGTGGTAAAAAGCGAATAAGATCTATCCTAAATTTATCAATTTCAATCCCCTTTGCAGAAATAACATGTTCCAACACAATACATTGATTAACCATAAAATGATAATTTTCCTAATTAAGCACAAAGTTTATGTCAATGCGTAGTTTAAGCACAAGTGTAAGGTTATCTAGACATCTATTGAAAGAATCACCATAAACCACAAAACCATCCATAAATATCTCAATGATTTTCTCCATATAATAAGAAAAGATACATATCATACACGTTTGGAATGTGATAAAAGTATTACAGAGGCCAAATGGCATGTGCTAGTAAGCAAATGTGCTAAAGGGGAAAGTGAAGGTCATTTTCTTTTAATCTTCCGGAGCGGATAACGATCTGATTAAAACCTAGGTAACCATCAAGAAAATAGTAATGAGAGTGGCTTGTTAGCCTTTCAAATATTTAATTAATGAATGACAAAGGAAAGTGATCCTTAAAAGTGGCCACATTCAATTTATGGTAATTAATGAAAACCTCTACCTAGTTTGAACTCTATTCAATAAAAATTTGTTTTCTTCATTCTTGAACATAATGATGCCTGAATTTTTATAAACTACCTATACAGGATTCACCCACTTGCTATCAGAAATAAGATAAATAATCCTAACGTCAAGGAGCTTCAATATCTCTTTTTTTATGATTTCCATCATTGGTAGATTAAGGCAGCTTGTCCATTTATTGTCGGTTTAGATCCTTCCTCTAGCAAAATGTCATGCATACACATGAAAGGACAAATACCCTTGATGTCGGTAATGATCTAGCTAATCGCCGTCTTATGATACCGAAACACCTTAATTAGCTTTTCTTATTGAGTTGGAGTGATAGTTTTAGTAATGTTGAATGAAAGTTTTTTATTTTAACCTAAGTAAATATATTAAAGGCATTCTAGGTGTGGCTTAGGTTCTAAAGGAGGTGCCTACATAACCGAAGGTAAAAATTTCTCTATTAATAAAGGTAATTCCATGTAAGAAACATCATACCTGTCGGTGCATAATAGGGTTGCCCTATCTAAGATTTCCATGATCTCCTTTATTTTGTCATCCAACTCTATCAAACTCACCTGTTCTTTAGAATTTTCTTTTCTAAGAATTTTACCTATGGCGACTTCAAAACTATCATTACAAAATAACTCAAAGAATTCCTACACCAAAGTTTGAATATCATCTATGGCAAAAAAAGAATGTAAATCACTATGATACCTTATTGACTCAAAGATATTAGAGCGGATCACTTCACAATCGAATTCCATAATAAAGGTTCCATTATGCATATCGATTTTGGTTCAAGCCATCTTAAGGAATGGTCGCCTCAGTAGAATGGGCGTGGGATTGGGTAAGACTCATCCTCCATTTCAAGGATATAGAAATAAGTTGGAAAGACCAATTCATTGACCCACACAAGCAGAAAACAACATCAACAGGATGGCTCCCAAACAAAGGGGGGCGAGAAAAAAAGGGGGATAAATACTATACGAAGAACAAGGTAAAAGGATTCTGATTCCAACTCTAATTTTTCTATCTAGATTCTAGTTTTCTCTTCTCTCCGAACCTCCCATTTTTTCGGTCCCTCGGATTAAAAGGAATTCCAAAAGAATCAACCCGATTACTAACTTGAGCGTCAGAGGATTTTCTTCGAAAAAACAACCGATGATCCCTGACACCGTTTCTGTGGATGCAGGTCGGAAGACATCACCGCTCCAGTAAACGGAGAGAGGCGGAGATCAGTAGGGAATCCTGCTCGAACAACCAGCCAGCAGAAGGCAACAACACCACTTGAAAGCGAGTAGAAAACCGCATCAACAATAATTGATTAGTACTAGAAAGTGTAAATTTTTTAAAGGTTTAAATTATTATTTTTTTTTCACTTAAAGTATTAATTAATGTGTACATAACTTACATTTTATCTTAATGTTCTTCATATGTAATTTTATGTAAATTATATTTTATTATATTAATTTTTATCTTAATTATTATATTTTTTATTGTAGGTATATTTTAAGAATGAAGATAAATCAAAACTGAAAAATGAGAGAAAAAAAGAACTGCTTTGTAATAATAAATAAATAATATATATATTTTAAAAAAAGAGATAAAGAGATTGAGTGCACGACACTCAATTTCTCTCTCAATTATATATAATATATAATAGTATAATAGTATAATAATATATAATATAATAATATAATATTGTAATAATAAAATAATAAATAGTTTCTTTTTTTTCCTACAAAAAGGGAAGCATCGCAAAGGAGAAGAGCGCGCAAAGGAGAAGAGAAAGAAAAGAAACGAAAGAGAGGAAAAAGAGAAGAGAAGTGAGAGAAAGAAAAAGAGGAGAAAAAAAATTGTTGAAGTTGAGTCTTTCAAATTTTTTTCTTCTATTGTTTCAAGTTCTTAAAATTTTTTTGTAATATATTTTGGAAGTTTGCTAAATAAAATGAGTGTTTTTCTTTTCAATATGAGTGGCTAATTTATTAAGTTAGGGCAAAGGGTGAAGCTTAATGATTTAAATAATGGAATTAATATCTTTCTCAAGTAAGTTCAAAGTTTATTTTATTTAATATTTAATATTTAATATTTTTATTTACTGAATATTTTTATGTCATATTAATTTATAAACTTAAAATCTTATTGGATTTATATAATATTTTGACATTAAGTCCACACGCCAATTTAGTTGTGGCACATCATGTACCACATTCTCATATTCATCCATAAAATTGGTTAGTTAAGAATTAAATGACATAATATTTAACTGTTAAATAAAATATAAAATATAAATATGAGAGAATATTATTAACATAATTTTAATTCCAAGAGTGAATCTCGTAGCCTTAATACTGTTTAGACAGGTAATCTATTTTTCTACTATTAATTTTTATTTAATAATAGACTACTAAATTTAAAATTTCCTATGGCTTGACCCTGAACTCACCGGGTTATATTATAACTAGACACTCTTATACTTGTGAGTAAATCAAATACTTTTAAGTCGTGTCAATAATAATAATAATAATATAAATTAATCTAACTAGAAAAATGTCAAATTACAAATAAAAAGGGTTTTATACATTTTCAACTAAATAACCCGAATTAAAGAAACTAAAACTACAAAGATAATAATTTAATAAAAACTCTAATTAAAGGAGAAAGAATTAATAATAATGAAAATTTTGGTCAGATGATCATTCACCATTACCAAATATGCACGTAATCATTATATTAATTCTATCATCAATTTTCATTAAAATTATCAACCGTGGACAACAATAAACTTTGTTAATCTCTATCTTTTTTTAATATGTCGTTAGGCAAAACAAGTTCCTCATTTAATCTCTAACCATTAAATATTTAAAACAAAGTCTTCTGAATTTAAGATAATAGAAGCATTGAGTATGGTAAAATATTAAGTTGATCTAGATAATAAACATAAAAAATCATATTATTTAACCTAGGTCATGTTCTGTAATTGTAATCATCGATTCCAATTGGTTACTAATGATTAAAATATCAAGACAATTACGACTCAAGCATTTTAATCTAGTAATATAATTTATTCAAGTCTTATTTAATTAGCCACTCAAATAAAATAAGAATAAAATTATAAACATTACTTATGAAAGAACATAAACAATTTCAATTAAATAAATTAAATTATAAAAATTAAATATTAATTAAAAACATGTTCAAAAATTTACCCTCAAATAAATAAAAGTTTTATCCTAATATGTTAAAAAAGAAAGCAAAAATAAAAACTAATGACATTCAGAGTCCCAAAAAAAAAACTATATTGATAAAATAATTTAGGCATAGACAGCCCTTCTTAAATCTCCACCTATTGCTCTCTCTCTCTCTCTCTTAAAAAGGATTTTTATTTTTCTGCTGACGCACACTCTTGCCGAATGCGTCCCTGTGCAAAGGCCGAAACCTTGCTTTATTAGCCTCTGTGAACCGTCCTTCGTAAGATTAAGAAAATCCTTGAGCTTCTTCCTTTTCATTTTCACATGCTGCATTCATTAATTGCTTTGATTTTTTCGGCTGTATTTTCGTCTTTCAATTTATTTTTAATTTAATCTTCATTTCTTCTAAAAATGAATTTTTTTTATGCACTTATCCATAATCTCCAATTAATTCACTGATCAATAGAGTAATATAATTAATTAAAAATAACTAATAAATATATAATAAATGATAAAATATATAAATAAATTATACTCATAAAAAAATAATTATTATTTCCATTGTGTTTTCTTTTTTTCTCACTCAAACATCACTATAATCTCTTCTGCCAATGTTCATCACCAATTCACCATAACTACCAAGAAATATGATTAAAAACACAATATTGTTTATTGAAATAAAAATCAAATAATCAAAATTAAGATTGCAAATTAATTAAATCTACAAAAATCACATTTCATAATTATAATAAAATTAAAACACCGAAATTCCAAAATAACTATAATCATTTAACTAAATTTAAATAGTCTCATTGCAAAATAAAATATTCATAAGAATAAATGAACCTTTAGAAATCAATGCACCATTCAGTAGCTTTGTAAAAAATATTGAGTTTTGAAATTTTAATTAATAGTGATAGTGGTGGTGATGATGGAAATTGGTGGTGATGTTTGAAAGTGAGAGAGAGAAGATAATATAAAAAAAAAATATTTTTAATTTTTTATAAAGAGTAAATTTAGAAATAAATGAGGTTAATTAAAAAGTAGATATTGATGAGATAAATTGAAGTGATTAAATATCATTACTCTAATTAATTAATTCTAAAAATGGACTGAACTGTCTGAACTATAAGGGCGGTATGTTTTCAGTTTTCTTGGTTAGTTGATATGTTCAAAGTTTTTTTTCTATCCTTTATTTAAAAAGGTTTAGATGGTAAAGAAAAATTTCATCCACTGAACACTAACTTTTACTTTCTATTGTTACTCGAACTTAGGTGATCGTGGGTACAAATGAATTCCCGGCCAATTGAGCTATACTCAGAAGGATAAAAATTGGTGTTTGATAGGTTCATATTTATGCCATGAAAGAATTATACCATCTTAAAAGAAGGGTCTCTAATAATTTCTTTTATTTAAATGTTGATTATTGGATTTTATCTTTTATTTATTTATTTATTTTTTTGTTAGGAGTGGTTTGAAATTGTTTGGCCAAAAAGTTATAAACATTATATTAGTTTATTATTCTAGAAATTTTTTAAGGAAATGAGAATATTTAGTCTAGAAAGATGATTTAGTGGGCACTGATGCAAGGGTTTGTTTACGGGTGGGCTTGGAGATAATTATCTTCGGGCAAAATGTAGAAAAGTCAACAAATCAAGTGGCAAAGAGTAGGAGTCAAATTATAAATAACGGGTGAGGTTTGTACCCACAAAAATATTCATTTAACCTATTATTAAATAAATTTGCACCCAAAATTTATAAATCTAATTTTAACTGTACAAGCCATCTCTAATAAACTAAAGTCTGTATAGGGTCATAATGTTAGGACCAAACTAATTTGTTCTTTGGAGGAAATTATAACTTAATAGATGTGTAGTTGTAAAAATTATTATTTTGACTTAATTATCTTTAGTGCAAGGATATAAATATAAAGTATGTACTACATTAATAATTTATTAATGGAACATGTCAAATTCAATATATCAAAAAATAGTACATGTATTTATGTAATTTTTTTAAGAATACACAAAGTCATCTTAAAATTATTTAATTTTTACATTTTCTTTAATAATTTTCTATCATTGTCTAATTGTAGTAGAGAAAGTCTTTTAATTTTCTTAAATAGTGTTTCTTCTATAGGTCTAACATAATATCTATTTCTCCTCTCTTCTCTCCCTCTATAGAACAAAGGATTTCGATCATAATATGTTTAAATGGATAAGTTAGATGTTACACTCATGCTACTTGATGGTGATGTCTCAATCTGTTTGTTAAAAAATTAGAAAAGGTCATGCTTCCATACAAGCGAAGTCAATGGATATCTCCATCTTGTTTCATTCTCCAACCCAACATCTCAATCCCTCCACCACTAAATGGTTATTTGATGCATCTCTTTGCATCCACATCACCTAAGTCAAATATACAGAATAGGGTCTTTCATAGGTCCATCATATGTATGTACAAACAAACAAAAGAAAGGAAATTTATGAAAATGGTTAATATTTGGGAGCTATTTTTATCTTCAGTCAACTAGCTATTTTGATCATATTCATAACAAAAATCAGTTTAATGATGTTTGAGACTTGATTTAGAACAAACTCCTTTTAAGGGCATTTTTGTCCACAATTGGAGTTTTTAGCTATCAAAACAAGGGAAATAGAAAGTTGGCTAAATTTATAAAAGACCCTCGTATGTTGAATATTTTATAAATTTCTCCAAAAAAAAATCTCAATTTTCCAATTAAGTATATCCTGGTGATGAAAATATATGTTGTACAAATATATGAAGTTTTACCAAATTTATTGAAATTTTTCTATTCGAATGACTTTCTAAAAGAAATAAAAAATTGTTAATTTTGATTGAAAAATTTAATGAGCCATAGTGACTGTCTTAGTTATTCATTACTTGAAATATTATTCTTTTACACAAAATCAAATGTATTTAGGAGAAATTTTTTTTGTCAAATTTTTATCTTTAATTATAATCTATAAATACTAAAATCAGAATTGTGTCGATTGTCCATCAATACTTATAAATAAATATTTATGAAATACAATAAATTCCTTTGAGCTCATTCATCATAAAATTGATCAAGATTCTCCCTTAATGTGATCTTCTATCCGAGCAAATTACTCACATAATTGATAGTTAATAAATTAAAAAATAATAAATAAATAAATCTTGACCATACATAAATAAAAATGTAAATATGTTAAATAATAAATCATCCTTCGAAACTCATGAATTTATCACTCGGAAAATGGCCTGCATAGCCCAAATTTCAACTTGCTAATTAATCTTAGAAAGTTGTTTATTATCATCTTGATAAGCTTATAAGCATGATTTAAGGGTTGCTTAATTGGATTGGAGGCTAGCTATACCATATTCGCGGCTTCAAAATCAAAATAATTCATCAATTTTGATTCTCAGCTGCACAGTTTATGTTTTCATTTTATGGTGCAATTCAGCCCTGAAGCCAACTCCAGTCTTGTTTCACCTACCTTTAGCAAAAGAATAATAAGAAGAGTAAATCTGCCACCCCTTTGCCATGGAATGCAATAATTGGTTCTTTTGCTTTCCTCTTCATAAGCAACTGAATGTCCCAGCAGCGACCAAGTGGGCCAACACAACGGACTTTAAGAAATGGAAAAGGTGAAGAATATCATCATTCATCGGGCATGGAATTATTGAAAAACAAAATTAAAATAAATAAATAAAATCGCTTAGTAGACATATGGGTCTTAATTGTTAAAATCATCAAACCAATTTTTTAACCTTTATATCTGGCATTCACCAGAGTACTAGTAAATTCATTTTTTTAATGTTTATAATTTATTGATATATTATAATATCGGATCTATCGGAAATTTTTATATATACATAAAATTATAGTACAGCCTAAAAATCTATCAAGACTGAAAAAAAACCCCATGAAAGTTTAAATCGGTACCATAAACATTATTAAAAGCACCAACTTAGCATTGCAGCTTAAGATAATTAAATCTTGATTATGTCTATGTAATGATTTGGAAAAGTTATTTGATAGACAGAGACGCATACTTGGCTCCCCTTGTTTTCATGCTTTTAGCTTTTACTGGACCACCCATGACCTATCCCATCTTTACCTTCTCATTTCACTAGCCCAAAACTTTGTTCTCTCTTCATATGTATATATCCTGTTAGCTTCAATCTCCAAACCACTGCCACAATCTGACAACTTTCAGGCATCAAATAGAAGGAATTTGATGGGCAAGAATAGATTTAGATTCTCAGATATGTTACCAAATGCCTGGTTTTATAAGCTCAAAGACATGAGCAAAACCAGAACTCAGCAGCAGCCGCTGCAGCATTACAAGAAAAAACAACCACCCCGCATTTCACTGCCAAGGTACTCCTACAATTTCACAACAGAATCCATCAAGCCTGACAACAAATTTTACTACAATTCTCCTGTAAACCCAGAAGCCTCAGACACTCATTTTCCTGACCATCACCCATCAAGAAAATCTTCCAAAAAGAAAAATCCCAAAAGAAAAACAATTTACAAGCCTTCTCCAAGACATTTTCCTTCTTCATCAAGTGAGGGTTCTGTTGATCTCGACTTTCCCGAATCCGATTCTGAGGATGAAAAATTTGTTGTTGCTGAGACTAATTCTAGCAACTGTGAAGTCAACTGTTCGTCTACCGATATCATTATCGACTTGGATATCGATGGCTGCTTTAGTGGTCGAAAAGCTGATGGGTTTGATACAATTTCAGAATTGGAGCTTCCTCCAATCCTGACAAGGCCAACAAAGTTCCGCGAAAAACCCACTGAGGCGACTAAATTCAAAACAAGAAGTTCATTGAAAGAAGGAACCGCAACTAGGACTCAAAAAGAACACAGAACAAGTCCTGGAATCCGAAAATCGTCACCATTACATTCAACAGGTATAAGGCTGAGGGCAAATTCTCCAAGAATTGCAAGCAAGAAACTCCAGGCACACGCAAGAAAGAGCATTTCATCAAATACAAACTCAAAATCCTCGAACAAGAGCATTTCAGAGAGCTACGTGGTGGTCAAGAGTTCATTTGATCCACAAAGAGACTTCAGAGAATCAATGGTGGAGATGATTGTAGAGAATAATCTTCGAGGTTCCAAGGATTTGGAAGATCTTCTTGCTTGTTATTTTTCGTTGAATTCGAATGAATATCATGAGGTCATTGTCAAGGCCTTTGAGCAAGTATGGTTTGATATCACTAACCTATGCTTGTAAAGTTGTAATTAAAAATCATTTCTACGTCTTTAATTAGTTGATGCATATAAGTTTTATGATTTCTTTTACTAATCTGTTTTTTTTTTTTTTTTTTGCTGTTGAATAATTTATGACAAGCAAGATATTTATTTATTATATGGATTTTTGTGGCTTAATCATTTTAAAGTGTATCTAAAAAAGAAAATTCATTCTCAACATTCTCACTTATAAAGTGAGGACTTGTGTCATTACAGTGCTGTTATAAAATACTGATATATGTACTAGAGAATAACTCTCTTATCAATGGTAACAAAAAATTTGTAATATGTGTTCTAATATAATTGGTCTTATAAAAATGTATGTATAGTATACAGATTGTTAATGAATCCCTTCAACCCAAAACTTTAATTTTTCAGTCACTCAATTTCAAATTAATCTTCTGATCAATCTCTTCGTTTGGTTTAGATCTACATTTATCCCGGTAGTCTCATCAAGTGATTTCTTAACAAATCAATTCTAAAGTGAGCACAAAAAATTCAAACTACCTATAAATTCTTCTAATTCTGTTAAAGCTAGCTTTTACAGAAAGTAATACTAGATATGATGACAAATCAAGCAAGCTTGAAAACAGTTATGATTGCTCACTTGAAAGACTCTGTTGAGTATTGGCCACAGTTTTGACTCTGGAAAGAATTGAATGAATGAATTAAGATCTGCCAATTTAGTTATGTGATATCGATAATTCCCTGCATTACCTGTCTAGGTTGATTTGATGTCAACCTCTAATCAAACCAATTTCACCGTAAACCAATCTAATTATAGAGTAGCACTTAGTAGTGCTAATGATTTTTGAGATTCACATTCGTGATCTAGTATCTCTTTTACATGATTTTTAGCCCAGCAGTTAAAAATGAAGATTAAATTTTATGTGGGACCTACGTCTGATTAATTTTTAAAATTATAAAAATTGCACGCTGTTCTAATATTAACTATTGGATGAACTTTAATCTGACTGTTAAAATTCTTTTAATTAAAATTATATTTAAAATTGTGCCCTTGAACCTATCTCTTTTCTTATATAAATAATAAATAAATTTTTTCTAGCTCTCTAAAAGATTTAGAAAAAAGAAATAAAAATACATTTGGACATATTAATTGTATATTTGTTTAACTAGCGCAATGTCAACATAAATAATTATAAAATTATGTTATAAGACTTTAAATTAGATTATCATTCCATTTTGTTATTTACCATTAGTGTTGAAAATGTAAAATATTACAAGTAAATTTTGTATGAATTATATACATTTAAAAAATACAACTTATAATTAATTGTTTGTGAGTTGATTATTAAAGTTATTATTACTGCACATGAATATATAGGTATATTGGTAAAATGTTCGACATAGTATATAATGGATGATATGATATAAAATAATAAAGAGAGAAATAAGATGAAAATATAAAATCACATATAATGAAATTAGAGGATTATGTAAATGGAGATTATGTTTATCAATTAAGACTAAAGATCAAAATTTTAGAATAATTATTGAGAAGAACAAAATAAGGATGGAAACAAAACAATAAATCAAAATGATTAATTGTCACTATCTTTTTTAATCAATACAATGATTGATTATCAATCAACCTGAAGATTGATGGACTAAATCTTCGTAAATCAAATAAATTTCCAAAAATCATATCAATTGTATCATTTTCAATTTAATTTACCCATCCACTATATAAGTGATCATTCATGCTAATGAAAATCAATAGAGAATTTCATTAGCTTATAGTTTTCATCGATTATGGATACAAATATTATATACGAAGATTATTTTGTCTAAATTTTTAATATAGATATAAATTATTAAAAAAAATCGCGCTACGAAATTTATGTCAACAAGAGTAATGTAATTATAATAGAGTGATATAAGATGGAAAATAAAAAATGTATTTGTGTGTAATGAAATTTATTTATCAAATGATCTATAAGAAATAGAAAATAGAAAACTACACCCCCCAAAATTTAGGAAATTGATCATGCAGATCTCCATATTTTTCAATAAGTGACATCAAGATCCCCTTTTAATTATAATACCATTTGACTCTATTAACTAAAAAAAATGACTATAATATTTTATAATAAATAAAAACATGATATTAAAAGTAAATTTAACAATATGTACAATTTAAAATAATTTTAATATTTTTAAAAAATTTAATACTCTACAATCTTATATTATAATAAATATAATTTTTATAATAAATAGAAAAATAATATTAAAATAAATATCTAAAAATTTAAATTATTTTAATATTATTATATAATATTAATATTATGAATACATGAGATATATTTTATATTTAATACAAAATTTGTTTTAAATTTTTATAACAAATACAAATATATCATTAAAATAAATATAATAATTACATTCAAAAAATTATTTTAATACTAAAATAATAAAATATCATTAGTTTACTAGACAAATTAAAGTATTTAAATTGTATTTGCATTTATTAAAAATTTCTAAAGTCAATTTTTTAGTTATTATATACAAAGGGTATTATAATTAAAATGGGGTCTCAATGCTCATATTGAAAACTTAGGGTTTATATTACCATTTCCCCATGCCTTAGGGATGTAGGTGTCATTGTTTTCTATTATATTACACTACAATTTATAATAAATAGAAAAATAATATTAAAATAAATATATAAAATTTAATTATTTTCAAATATTATACAAAATAATTTTTAATATTTATTAATATACGAGATATATTTTATTAATTATAAAATCTATTTAAGCGATTGTAAAATCTATTTAACCAAAGATTTATTTAAATTTTTATAATAAATACAAATATATTATAAAAATAGATATAATAATTAAATTTTAAAAATATTTTATATATTAAAAACATTATAATATTATTAGTCAGCTAGACAAATTAAACTATTTAAATTGTATTACATTTATTAAAATTTTTACACTGGTTTATTAATGATTTCTACATACTAATCATTAAATAATCAGATTATATGACCTTCAATTATTGTGTTTGACTTAATTTATACTTTTTACTAAGTTTTTTATCAAAAAGGGGTGGAGATAAGAGGGAAGTTAGAAAAAAAAAAAAAGCATTTGAGTTGATTGATAATTGTTCTAATTTAAGTTATTTAAATAGTGAAGAACAACTAATATGCTTACAATCAGAGTTTAATGAAAACAATTTTTAAATCATTAATACTATTACGATATTGGTTAGAATATAACCCTTATAAATTGCTCACAAATCTCTAAGAAATTTTGAAATTGATGGAAGTACCATCAATGAGGCGACGCTCGCGGAATTCTGGTTGATTGACGAACGGCAATTTGATTGGGAAAGCCGGCCTACAGTGGTGAAGATAACAGTGCCTTTGGGTTCCATAATAGCCCTATTTTGTTGTTGGTGGTAAAATGTGAACAAGAAATATTCAGGGTACGACACGTGTAGGGATATTGAACATGACTTTTAAGCCCTTGAAAATAGTGAAGGAGGAGCTGAAGAGACGAACGCAGAATGATAAAATCTCAAAAAATCAGCTTTAGCCACTCAAATTTCCTGAGAATTGCAAAAAATGTCCCTTGCTGCATATCCAACCTGTTATATGTCAAAATGAGACCACAAAAACAACATTGATGGTTATACCAATAATTTCAAGACACTTCATCACAGCATAGTGTTACGGGCCGCATGATTCCAGTCCAAAATGGCCCAAGAGAATGAGCCAAGATGTGCTAGCTTGGCCCGATTCTAGAACCTTCTAGCAAACTCTAGCACTTTTGTACATAGCCTAGATTTGTGACACATGTACGGTCTAGGTTTAGACACATGTACATAGAATTCTCTAGAACTAGCCAAGCTTTGCTATAAATAGAGGTGAGCTCTAAGCATTGTAATCATTCAAGCAAAGCATCAAACACTTGTAAGCTCTCTTGTAAAGCTTCTTTCGAGTAATACAATTTCCGCATTTGGCTACATTGCTCGCTAGCTCCTTCTTCTCTTTAGCATTTCGGGAACCTCTTGGCTTAGCTAACGAGAAGCGTAAAGGCTTACTTAGCAACATCCCGACAAGGTTGTCTAAGTGCCGCACGGGTTTGCTGCGCAAAACACCCATCCCGTGACAATAGTCCCCAATTGAGTTGTCCTTAAAATACCTCACTACAGGCCACAAGAGATAGACATGAGAAGGGAACCACCACACATTGCCAGCAAGGATAGTCCCTTAGGAACAACTATTCAGCTCAATCAAGCTTAAAAGCCTTAATAAGAAAGACTAAATTTTCCTAAAATCTCTACGTGAGGAAAATAGCCAACACTCGTCATGTGTCAAGAGTATGAGTACTCCACGTAGACTTAAATATTTTTATTTATCTTATGTAATTATTATTAATCATATATTTCATTCAATAACCCACAATAATTCCACTTTTGATATTGAGATTTTGCATGCCAACATCATAGAAGATTCTAAGAATAATTACTATACCCACATTAATTTTTTAAGTACTTAATATGGATCTACAATGAATACTAGCAAATTATGTGTATAGCTTTATATGACCACCGAGGCACCAACTTTCCGTTAATATGACCATTCGCAACTCTTTAGTGATAATTGGCATTGTTGATCCAACTTTTAATGTGTATAGTGATGACATCTTCATTTTAATAAAATGACATCCTTATTTTTATAAAATATTTATATATATATATATATAATAATATAATATAATATAATACTGATCTTGTTTAGGATCCTAGTATAATAATATGTAAATTGAGTTTTACAAAACTCTTTAGTTTTATAAAAACTTTTACTGAGACACATTGAAATAATAAGTGATATAATAATATGTAAATAGATATTGCTATTACTAGTTGGCCTTTGGCCAAGTAATAGAAGTCATACTCTCACAAGTGAGTAAGAGCATGGGTATGGGGACTTAATTTTTTTTCTTAAAAAGTGAATGAAGTAAAAGTTTCTTAAATATTAAATACTTAAATATTAAATAGAGTAAAAAAATTTTCAGTAATTATTTAATTATAAATATTAATAATATAATTTAATGTAATGTCAATAATAGTCTAATTATAATGTTTGTATTGTAAATCAGTAATAAAAAAAGAAGAAGATATTGCTATTATTGAACCAAAAAGGAACATGTACCTTTTTTAATAATTATTTTTTTATAAAGTGATCAGGCTGCAATACGAGCAAGGAACATGAAGAAAAATTTAGAACATAAATCAAGAATTGATATACATGTTTAACTCAAATCAGAATAAGGAATCTTAGCGTCTCGACAGAAGGAATTGATAATTCTAAAACGCCTAATCAACTTTGTAACACTATTGCTAGCAACAATCCTAGTTAATTATAATGGGTGAAAGTGAGTTTCAAATCCTTTTAAAGGGCCTGTTGAAGCGGTTTTTTGCTCGCTCCTAAATAGTGATGTTGCCTTCTGGTCGCTGGTTGCTCAAGCAGGACGTCCACCGAAGCGGTGGTGTCTTCCGATTTGTATCCACAGAAAAAGTATTAGGGGTTGCCGGGTATTTTTCCGGTGAAAACCTTCTGACGCTCAAGTCAGTAATCGGGTTGATTCTTTTTAAAATCGCTCTTAATCTGAGAGAAACTGGAAAAATAGAAGGTTCAAAGAGGTAAAAAGAAAAGAAGGAATCCGAACTCAGAATTAAAATCAGAATCCTTTTACCTTGCCTTTTGTCTGATATTTATCTGCATGTTTCCCCCCCCCCTCCCCCCTTTGCTTGGGCGCCATCCCCTGCATTAATTGCGTCTGCGTCTTTCTGACAACTATGGGTTGCTACGACACAACCTGGAGGTATAGGATATCAGACAGCTATAGGTTCCCGTGATCAAATGATGATGTCGTGTAGGTTTGTGCAAAATGATGATATTGTGAAGGCTTGCGCCGGTCATCGGTAATAGTGACGAAATCTTAGGCGTGAGGGTGCCTGTCAGTTATCGATCGTCGTAACAAGTTGTCAGGGGATGAGGCTGCCATGCTTAGGGTTGCTTTACTCGAGCTCTGGTCTCTCCTTGTTCATGGTGCTGTCCATAACGCGATCATGACCCACTCGGTGGTCGAGGGTCTTTGTGATCTTACTCGAGCAGGATGGGAATATCAGGACCCGACTAGCGTTAAAACAATTGACCTCGACCAGCTCTGACACCGAGCAGGGGTATCTTCGTGCTAGCGCTCAGGTCTTCTGCTCTGATTGGATTGTCCTCGAGTAGGCCTGCTCAGTATTCCCCAAACACCAGTCCCCCAGTTTCTAGTCTTGAGAGTAAAATGAGATAAGACTAGAAATTACTTGTTCGAGTAGGTTCCCCCTCTTTTTTACTTTTTCACGCTAAGCTGTTTGCCTTTTCCGTCACTTCATATTTAATGTGAGCCGCGCGGGTTAATCTGGACCACTCATTTGAAATTTGAAGAGACGGTTACCTGAACAGTCACACCCCTTGAGTAACGTGCCGTCTGTTGGCGTGACTTACTTTCCTCTTTATAAATCCCTAATTTCATTGCTAGGCACTTTTTATTTCCACACGTTGCTTAAACTGAAAACCCACCGCCTACAAGTGTAATCCATCTTCTCCGTTGCCGTCGCCACTACTCGTGTCATTCAGATCCAGTTTCAGGTATAAACTCTTTGACTTATTCTCCTCGTTTTCGTCCTTTTTATTTTCTGGGTTTTTGTTTTCCACTTGGTACACTATGTCTCTAGGAAAAAATGTTAGCCATTCAGCAATCCCGCAGGATGTCCCTTGAAGAATCATCTTCTTCTAGCGGCTCTGAGGCCAGTAGAGGGGTTCCGGCGAGAGACCCAAGTCTTCAAGAGGTCGGTGCTGTAGCTAAAACTCAGCCACAACAGAGGCAAAGGATCGGCCAAAGGTTGGAGGCTGAGTCATTTGCTATTGACCATATGATGTGTGAAATCTCGCACCAAGATTTAGATCGGCTTAGGGTCATGTACCACATCCCTGCCAGCATTAATCTTTGTCTCCCTGGCAAGAACAACACCCCTAGCCGCCCTCCTCGAGGGTATGTCATCTTCTACCTAGAGTGTTTTAGGTGGGGCGTTAGGTTACCTTTACAGCCTTATTTTTCCCGGGTCCTCTCCCAATTGTGTTTGGCACAGGGGCAGCTGAATCCAAACTAGTGGAGGATTTTATCTGGGCTGTACATCCTATGGAAGTAGTGTAACTTGGGTGAATTGGTGGTAGATGAAATAAAGTACCTCTACCAGCTAAAGAGCAGCCCAAAGGACGCGGACTGGTATTACTTCACTTCCAGCTTGAAGGGCAAAAAATCCATCACCGACCTTCCTACCTCCGGTGGCAACTGGAAGGGTAAATTCTTTTTTGCCGAAGGGAACTGAGGGCGAGCAGCCTCTGCCATTGAGGAGGTTTCTCAAATACCTTCTCGCTTTTGTACTCCAAGTCATCTGCTACTCATCATGTCTTCTGCTTTGATTTTTCTGCTTACTCTCTCTTATTGTTCTTTCTGACCTTTTGCAGTCTCTTAGAGTGTATCCTACTAGGTCGGAGAGGAGCTACAGTCGAACATCAACACTGCCTTAGATAACGCGAGCTCGTGCAGAGAGTTACTGACTCACCAAAACTTTGTAGAGTTCAGTCTAGCTTTTGAGAGAGACATGAGCGGTATCATCGCTCGATTGAAGAAGCGCTCGAGCACTGTCGAGAGCCCGAGCAGCTCTTCTGCTTCACCAAGAGGTCTAGAGTTGAACTCACCGTCTCACCAGTCTGGGTTGTCCCTCTTGCTCAAGAGAGTGCAAGACTAGCTGGAGAAGCTCCCAGAGGGGCCCGGGAGCTGCCATCCCTGCTAGGCCCAGATCAGCACGCTCCCGGGAGCAGGCTGATTTCGCTGATCCCTACGTCAGAGATTTCACTAAGCACGTGGTGGAAAGCTTCGTGGAAGAGCTGGAGTCCTCCAACATTAGCGAGCTAGCGAATATATTTCAGCGCCTCTCATGCTCTGAATCTCGAGAGAAAGATTAGGGTTGATAATTAGAGTTTGAAGTAGAAACTCGAGCAGAGAGGGGGAAGAGGCAGCAAAGCTCCGTACCGAGATCTTCACCTTTAAGGAAAAGGTAGCCATGGCGGAGTCTAAGGCTTTCTAGCTCGAGAAGGAGCTGTCCATGGTCAGAGATAAGCTCGTGAATGCTCAAAAAGATCTCGATGTCCAGAGATTTGCTTTTGAGAGGACCATGGAAGTAGAAAATTCTCGCCTTCAGAATAAGGTGGACTCCTTGGGGAACCAGCTCGCGAAGGAGTACAACAAAGGGCTGACGTTCTGCTACGAATGTATCATGTCCGTCTTGGGTAAGGAATACCCTGAGCTGAACATGTGCAAGCTCGAGGCGGGCGTGGACGCTTATATGAATGAGCAGGATGCCAGGAGCTAGGAGCTAAGGGATCCCTCTGCTCTGGTGGAAGTGGCTCTTAGAGAGGCCGCTCCTCCAACCGAAGAAGCTAGAAGTCTAAGCTGCTCCTACTACTGAGAAGGATCCTCAGGCTGCCCTCTTCGAAGCCCTCGCCCATTGCTAGCTCTCTTGCTTGACCACTGGCGGCTTTGATGTACTTTTTTTTTGTACTTGTAACTTTGGCAATTTGAAATGAATATAGAAGCCAGATTATCTATCTTTGCCCTTACATTTTTAGTCCGTTCTAAATTCGTTGTGAGATGGATTTCCAGCAGGCTTTAAGCCTTTCCCTTGTCCTTGGGACTTTGGCCTACTTCTGTTCGTCTTGCCTATTTGCCAAGACACGAGCAACTGGATTGATCCCCTTATGAATTTCGGCTGTTTTACCTTACCCGATCAGGCCTTAAGATCTATAGCCATAGTACCTTTCTCGATGAGCTTATCGTACTCTAGCTCGTCTTGGCTGTGTTTGGCTCTTTGTCTTGCCTTAGGTTAGACTTTGAGACTTGTGGCCTTTAGCTTCATTGGTGAGCTTATCTAGCTCTTCCCTAGTCTATACTTGGCACTTCGTCTCACCTAAAGTTAGACTTTGAAACTTATGGCCTTAGCTTCATTAGCAAGCTTATCTTGCTCGAACTTTTCTGTCTTATGTTTGGCATCGTCTCGCCTTAAGTTAGGCTTTGAGTCTTACGGCCTTTAGCTTTATTAGCGAGCTTATCATGCTCGAGCCTTTCTAGCTTATGCTTGGTGCTGTCTCGCCTTAGGTTAGGCTTTGAGACTTATAGCCTTAGCTTCATTAGCGAGTTTATCTTACTCGAGCCTTTCTGGCTTATGCTTAGCACTGTCTCACCTTAGGTTAGGCTTTGAGACTTACAACCTTAGCTTCATTAACGAGCTTATCTTGCTCAAGCCTTTCTGGCTTATGCTTGGCACTGTCTCGCCTTAAGTTAGGCTTTGAGACTTACGGCTTTTAGCTTCATTAGCGAGCTTATCTTGCTCGAGTCTTTCTGGCTTATGCTTGGCACCGTCTTGCCTTAAGTTAGGCTTTAAGACTTATGGCCTTAGCTTTATTAGCGAGCTTATCTTGCTCGAGCCTTGCTAACTTATGCTTGACACCATCTCGCCTTAAGTTAGGCTTTGAGACTTACAGCCTTTAGCTTCATTAGTGAGTTTATCTTGCTCGAGCCTTCTTTTGGCTATGCCTGGCACTTTGTCTCGCCTTAGGTCAGGCTTTAAGACTTACGGCTTTTAGCTTCATTAGCGACCTTATCTTGCTCGAGCTTTATTTTGGCTATGCCTGGCACTTTATCTCGTCTTAGGTCAGGCTTTGAGACTTATTGCCTTTGGCTTTTATTTGTTTTCATAAACTTTAATTTACTCACATTGGATTGATATCGGAAGTGTTTTTCTTGTTTTTTTTCATATACAAGATTTTACACACTTCTATTTGAGAGAAACTATATATCAATATTTGTAATACATGGGAACTTACTGGAAATACTTCATCAGATGCTGTATATTCCATGGCATTTTAACTTCCCGTCTATCAGGAAAAGATAGCCGGTATGCCCCCGGACCAGCTACCTGCAAGACTATGTAAGGACCCTTTCGATTTGGGCTCAGCACCCCTTACCTGGGGTCTTTAGTGCTCTGGTTCACTCTTCTAAGTACCCGGTCTCCCACCTTGAATTGGCGGATGTGCACGTTCTAGTTGTAGTAGCAGGCCACCCTCTGCTGATATTCCGCCACCTTCATTGTTGACCTTTCCCTTTTTTCCTCTAGTAGGTCCAAATTTGCGCATATCTGCTCGTTATTTTGTTCCTCATGGAAGTTCTCCGTTCGATGTGTGCCCACCCCTATCTCTGCAGGGATCACTGCTTCATGTCCAAACGCCAAGAAAAACGGCGTCTCCCCCTTAGCTGTTTTGTGTGTGGTCCTATAAGCCCATAACACACCAGGCAGCTCGTTAACCTATGCTCCTTTATGCTCCCCCAGTCTGGTCTTCAGGAGACGCTTTATAGTTTTGTTCGCAGCCTCCACTTTCCCATTTGCCTGTGGGTGTGATGGCGAGCAGAACTTCAGCTCTATCCCCATGTTCCTGCAGAAATCTCTGAACTTGTTGTTGTCGAACTGTCTCCCGTTATCCATGACTAACGCGTGGGAAATTCCGTACTTGCAAATCACATTTCTCCAAATAAAGTCAGTAGTTTTGCTTTCTGTAATGCTGCTTAAAGCTTCCACTTCAACCCATTTAGTCAAATATTCAATTGCCATTATAGTATGTGTTGCAGATGCTCTTCATTTCGGCAGTGGTCCAATCAGATCAATCCCTTATTGAGCAAATGGCCATGGTGAGTTACTGTGAGGTTCTCTAGTGGTCGAGTTATGTGATTGGCGAAGCTTTGACAACTCTTGAGCTCCTGGTCTTTTCTTGTGCGTCCTGGTGCATCCTAGGCCAGAAGTACCCTTGCCTTAAGATTTTAAAAGTTAGAGATCTTGCACCAGAATGGTTTCCACAAATCCCCTTGTGTACTTCCCTGAGGACGTAGTCAACCTCTTCCTCGTCCAAACAGCGTAACAGCGGCAGAGTGTATCCTCGTCTATACAATACCCCGTCGATCAGTACATACCTCGCTGCTTGGCACCTCAACTTTCTGGTCTGCTTTTTATCGGCAGGTACTATCCCTTCCTTGAGTTAGGAGATAATTGGATCCATCCAGGTGCTGCTCGAGGACATGCTCATCACTTCGTCCTCCTGCTCGATGCTCGAGTTGGTTTTGATTTCCACAGGAATAGACTTGGGCATTTTGGGTCTGATACAGCTGCCATCCGTGCTATCAAATCTGCCCAAAATTTTTCTCTCATTGCAATCTGTTCTACCTCTACTGCTCCAAACTTCCCAATTAACTGTCTCACCTTCCGAATGTAGGCCTCCATCTTCTCGCCTTTCACTTAGAAGCTTTCATTGAGGTGGTTTGCTACCAACTGGGAGTCTGTTAGTACTTTCACCTCTTCTGTGTTCACCACTAATACCAGCTTCAGTTCTGCAATGACAGCCTCATACTCGGCCTAGTTATTAGTAGCCTTAAATCAAACTTCACGGCATATTGTACTTCCACCCTTTCAGGACTAAGAAGCACTATTCTCAGTCCTGCTCCTTGATCTCCACATGATCCATCCACCGTTACTGTCGAAGCCTTGCCCGGAACATGCCCCCTACTGCCTGCTCGTCATCTGCACCTATATCTAACTCTGTACATTAAACTACAAAGTCTACTAGGGCTTGTGCTCTAATTATTGTTTGAGGCTGGTAGCTGATGTCGAACTCGCTGAGCTCTATTCACCACTTTACTAACTGACCCGAGGTTTCCGGTTTATGTAGGATTTGGCTAAGTGGCTGGTTCGTCAAGACCACTATCGAATGTGCTTAGAAATAAGGCCTTAACTTCCGAGCTGCTGTTACCAATGCGAGCGCTCATTTCTCCACCTGCGGATACCGAGTCTCAACCTCCAGCAAAGCTCTGCTCGTGCAATATACTGGATGTTGTACCCTTGACTCTTCCCTTATCAAGACCGAGCTATTGGCTCATTGTGACACAGCTAAGTACAGGTTGAGAACTTCTCCTGCTCGCGGTGTTGACAGCAACAGGCTTTCAACAAGTACTCCTTCAACTGCTGGAATATTGCCTCACATTCTGGTGTCCACTTCATCTTCCTTCCTTTTATTATCTCCTGGAAGAAGACATGACACTTATCCATTGCTAGGGAGATGAACCTGTTCAGGGCTGCCAGTTTACCAGTTTACCTGTTGCCTGCTCGTCGTCTGTACCTATATCTAACTCTGTACATTCAGCTACAAAGTCTACCGGGGCTTGTGCTCTAATCATTGTTCGGGGTTGGTAGCTGATGTCGAACTCGCTGAGCTCTATTGACCACTTTACTAACTGACCCGAGGTTTCCGATTTATGTAGGATTTGGCTAAGTGGCTGGTTCGTCAAAACCACTATCGAATGTGCTTAGAAATAAGGCCTTAACTTTTGAGCTGCTGTTACCAATGCGAGCGCCCATTTCTTCACCTGCGGATACCGAGTCTCAACCTCCAGCAAAGCTCTGCTCGTGCAATATACTGGATGTTGTACCCTTGACTCTTCCCTTATCAAGACCGAGCTGTTGGCTCATTGTGACACAACTAAGTACAAGTTGAGAACTTCTCCTGCTCGCGGTGTTGATAGCAACGGGTTTTCAACAAGTACTCCTTCAACTGTTGAAATATTGCCTCACATTCTGGTGTCCACTTCATCTTCCTTCCTTCCTTTTTTTATCTCCTGGAAGAAGACATGGCACTTATCCATTGCTAGGGAGATGAACCTGTTCAGGGCTGCCAGTTTACCAGCAAGACTCTATATCTCCTTGAGAGTATGCGGGGACTTCATCTCTACTATTGCTCTTATATTCTTTGGGTTGGCCTCAATTCCTCTGTTACCGACCATAAAACCCAAGAACTTCCCCGAACCCACTCCAAAAACATATTTCTCTAGGTTAAGCTTCATTTGGTACCCCCTCAAGAGTGCAAAGGTCTCTTCCAAATACTTGACATGTTCTTGTGCATCACTAGACTTTGTGATCATGCCATCGACATAAACTTCCATTGTGCGGCCTATTAGGGGTTTAAAATCTTATTTACAGCCTCTGATATGTAGCTCCCGCGTTCTTCAAGTCGAAGGGCATGACCTTGTAACAGAACAAGCCCTAATTGGTAATGAAGAGTGTGCATTCCTCATCTGGCCCAAACATGGAGATTTGATTGTAGCTAAAAAATGCATCTATGAAGCTGAGCAGGTCGTGTTCGGCTGTGGAGTCAACCAGTTGATTTATCTTCGACAGTGGGAAGTTGTCCTTAGGACAAGCTTTGTTCAAATCTGTGAAATCCAAACACATCCTCTATTTTCCACTTTCCTTCTTCACCAGTACCACATTCGAGATCCATTCAGGGTAATTAACTTCCCTAATAAATTCCTTCTTCAACAGCTTTTCCACCTCGCTGTTTATGGCGGCATATCCTTCCTGGTTGACGCATCTCCTCCTTTGCTTAATCGGCTTCACATCCCTTCGCACTGGCAGCCTGTGGGATGCTATTTTCGGGTCAATCTTTGGCATGTCTTCATGCGACTAGGCGAACACATTAGAATGTGCTCGCAAGCACTCAACCAGACTTCTCCTTAGCTGCTCGCTTATGTCCGAGCCGATCTTAACCTTCTTCTCTGGGTCGCTAGTCTTATTATAATTTCCTCCAGCTCTTCAGCGGGCTCCTATCTCCCTTTCTTTAACTCACCCCTTGCGTCTGGCGACGTCATCTGCATCGCTTCTTTAGCCGCCGTGGCATAGCAGCTCCTTGCGACTCTCTGATTGCGCTTAACAAGTCCCACTACTCCATTTACGCTATACTATAGGGCTAAGTAGTAGGTGGACATCGTCGATTGGCTGATCCTTATGCAAGGCCTCCCCAATATCGCCTGGTAGGGGCTGACTTCGTTTACAACCACGAAGTCGAGCATCATATTTTTCTCAAACGGCTTCGAGCCCATGGTTACTGGCAGGTTTACAATCCCCAGAAGGGTTAGCCTTCCTCCACTGAATCCTTTCAGAGATGTGCTCGTGTGCTTAAGCCTCGCATCGGCTATTCCCATATCATCGAAGGTGGACTTGAAGAGAATGTCCACTAAGCTTCCCGTGTCCACCAGAATCCGGTTGAGTTCCCTGTTTTCGACATTTGCTTTTATAACCATGGCATCCTCGTGGAAGTACATGACCCCCTTCTCATCCTCCTCCATCCACATGATTGGAACTTCTCGAATTCTGGCTTTCTTCGCAGTGGGCATAGTGAGCAGAACTTCTCGACTAGCAGAGGCATATCTGCTATAATTCTTCCTAGCTCTGTTTGAGTTCCCAGCCATCGTCGACCCTCCTGCTATCACCCTCACAGCAGGTGGTTCACGGTCCATATCAAAGGCCTGGCCATCCTTTGCCTGTTGCTGCTCTACCACAGGGTATCCTCCCTCAACGAATTCATCCAAGTACCATTTTCTTACCAGATCCTCTACCAGGTTCTTCAGGTCACGGCACTGAGATGTCGAGTGGCCATGATTATTTTGGAATCGGCAAAATCTGCTTCTGTCCCTCTTATTTGCCATCTTAGACATCGGTGTCGGGGAACACAACAGCCCTCGTTCCTCTACAATATGGAACATCTCCTCAAGTGACACCTTTAATGGGGTGTATTACCTGTAGGCAGGACTCTAGTCAACCATCTGCACCGCTCTATCCTAGGGAAATTTTCCCGAGTGTGGAGGTAATGGGCAGTCGGCTCTATTGTTGGTCTGTGTGGGTCAATTAATGGAAGGATTACGAGGCGGGTTGCCACTGTATTACTGGTAATCCCTGCGGTCCCTACTTGGGGACCTGCGGAGTGGAGTAGGGCCCACTCGTGGCTGGGGGTCCTCTGGTATGGGTTGTAGGGGGGGACCCGTTCCCTTGCTTTTCTAAAGGTCGACAGGCCCCGAGCAGGCCCCCCTTTCTCCTTGCGTTTTATTCCACTGCTCTGCTCGCTCCTTAGCTTTGCGGCTTTTTCTTCCTCAATGACAATATTTATCTTCATTTACTCATAGGCATCAGAGTATGAGCGGATCGAGGGACTCCACAAGTTGTACTAAGGTCTTCCCATCTTCACCCCCTCACTCAACCCTCTCAACGCTTGAGAGTGATTGAATGCTCCGAGATCTAAAACTGTCCGGTGGTACCTCTTAATGAACTCTCGTAGGCACTCACACTCCTTCTGTTTAATCTCCACTAACTCCATCATATCATTCTCGGGGGCTACTGCCCACCAGAATTGCTCCGCAAACTCCTTGCACATTTGTTCAAAGTTTTGAATGCTCCCTCGCGGTAACTTGCAGTACCACTCCCTCGCTCTCCCTTCCAAAGTAAGCAGGAAAGCTCTACACCTTTGGGCTACTGTCAAGCCATGCACTCTGGTCATGTCATTGAAACGTTCTATGTGCATTAGAGAGTCAATCTTCCTCGAAAACTTCAAGTCGCGAAAAAGAAAATCCCTAGGGATTGTGACACCCATGATTTCTGCTGAAAGTGGGGATTCGTTGTCCAGCATGATCCTCAAACTTGGTGCTTTCCCGTTTCTCCAAAGGTCTTTAACGACCTGAGCCAGCCTGCGCACCTACCCTACGAGCTCCTCCGCGCAGGAAGAAGGTGTCGTGTCCTACAAGTGTTGTCGGGACTCTCTCTTCTCTGGGTTTGTCTCCTCCCTTCCGGCTGTGTTCTGTGTTTTCTGCCTCTGGGCTCTATCTCTTGCGTTCCCTTTAGTGGGAGCATTCCCACGACTGGATTCAGGAATGTCATTACTTGCTTTCCCTTGTCCGTCCCTGAGCTCCTGCAGGATTGACGTCAGTGTCTCTATCTGCTTTTCCATCCGATTCATCCTTTCTTGCATTTCTCTATCACGAGCCTCATTAGCCACCTCCCTCAGCTTCGGAGCTTACTCCTCTTCTGTTGTTTCCTCTCATTGTCACGTCGCTTTTTCAATGTACTGGGAACTCAGGCTTTTTGATCTGATCCCCATAGACGGTGCCAAAATGTTGATGCGGTTTTCTGCTCGCTCCCAAATAGTGATGTTGCCTTCTGGTCACTGGTTGCTCGAGCAGGATTTTTGGTTAGTTCCCCCGTTTTTCCATCCACTGAAACGGTGGCGTCTTCCGATCTGTATTCATAGAAAAGTATTAGGGGTCGCCGGGTATTTTTCCGGTGAAAATCCTCCGACGCTCATGTCAGTAATCGGGTTTATTCTTTTTAAAATCGTTCTTAATCTGAGAGAAATCGAAAAAATAGAAGGTTCAAAGAGGTAAGAAGAAAAGAAGGAATCTGAATTCAGAATTGGAATCAGAATTTTTTTACCTTACTCTTTGTCTGATATTTATCCCCCCTGTTTTCCCGCCCCACTTTGCTTGGGCGCCATCCCCTGCATTAATTGTGCTTGCGTCTTTCTCACAGCTATGAGTTGCTACGGCACAACCTAGAGGTATGGGATGTCAGGCGGCTATGGGTGATCAAATGATGATGCAGTGTAGGTTTGTGCAAAATGATGATACTATGGAGGCGTGCGCCGGTCATCGGTAACAGTGACGAAATCCTACAACGTGGGGGTGCCTGTCACTTATCGATCGTCATTACAAGTTGTCAGAGGATGAGGCTGTCATGCTTAGGTTTGCTCTGCTCGAGCTCTTGTCTCTCCTTATTTATGGTGATGTCCATAGTGCGATCAGGACCCGCTCGATGGTCGAGGGTCTTTGTGATCTTACTCGAGCAGGATGAGAATATCAAGACCCGACTAGCTTTAGAACATTTGACCTCGACCAGCTCTAACACTGAGCAGGAGTGTTTTCGTACTAGCGATCAGGTTTTCTACTCTGGCTGAATTATTCTCGAGCGGGCCTGCACGGTATTCCCTAAACAAGGCCAATATCAAGAAACCTTTATTTGTGAAGGAAAATCTGATATCTGATGAGTCTGCCTTGCTCCTTGTAATAAAGAGAATCAAATCATGGCAATCCCTAAGTTACAATTTCTGTAACATACAATCTTGTTATGTGTCAAAATCTCATCTACTCAAATGTTTTAAAATTTAATCTAATGGTTAATATTTAATTTATGGGAAAGTGGTAACAAGAAGAAATTATAGGCTGTATGTTACATAAACTGTAACATAGTAAGACCCTCAAATCATTTATAGATGACGGCGGCTCAACTGTTTATATCACTTCGGGTGATACTAGAGATTAGAGATTTGACGTTGGAATCTAAAAAATGAACTATTTGACTTAACGGTTATGTACTACTCAAAAGAATAATTAGAAGTCGAAATGAAAAAAAAAATTATAATATAGTTTGTACAAGTTTCAAAAATAAAAAATGACCACATGAGCATTGTTTATAAAATAAACAAATTACAATTAAAAGCATGTTTAGAATTACTCTTTAAATTATCAAATAAGTGGTCATTTAATAATCTAGCATCAAAAATATATTTAATAAATTAATTTTAAAAGTGATTTTTACATTATATATATATAAAAAAATAATTTTTGTATTGACTTTTAAAAGTAGTGTAGATTAATTTTTTAAAATCTAATTATTGATAACTAAATTTTTGTCATATAAAATACTAAAAGTGCCAATGAAATTATATAAATAAAAAATATTAAAATTCATAAATTTATAAATAAAAAATACTAAAATACTCTCACAGTCTAAAAAGTCATAAATTTGTAAAAAGAATAAAACTTAGCTGCCACCGAGTACTGTTCCGCCACCGATAACGTTGCCGGCGACTTCTCTGATAGTTATATATGCATATGGCGTCACCGGTAATGTGATTAGATTTCATCTTCTTCTACTATCTAAACGTATTGACTAGTCGGTTACTGATAACTGAGGGAGGTATACGCGCCACCCAAACCGTGGCAGCGGCTACAAAGCCTCAAATGAATAGATGATTGGTGATATACGCCAAGGCCTTCATTAGTTATATAGTTACATCAGTGACCTGCAATTACAATAAAGGTGGAGCCATGAAGGTAGAGCATAAGTCCCGTATTTAGATGGAGGCATTAAGACTACCGCCACTCTTTGGTTGAGATTACTCTAGCATCAAATCTCCTTCGTCGATTTTGTTATCACCATCGCGTAGATCAGATAATTATGAATCCATTGGTTCCAAATATGACATCGAGGATTCAACTTTTTATTTCCGGCACCGTCGCTGGTTCTTCTATCGCTATTGGGATAATAATTGTTGCTATTTTATGTTCACTTATTTTTAATTGTTAGTTTAAAATAATATTGTTATCCATGTTAATTATTATGTAATAAAAAATAAAAATTATTCATATTAATTATTTATTAAATAATATTCTTTGCTAAATCTGAAAAATGGACATGATTATATAATAATGTAAGGTTATTCTATGAAAATGTGACTTGCGGACTCATAAGCTGAAGAAGATTTTTAAAGACACATAAATTATGTAAATCAAATTTAAAATTTATAAATTAATATTAATTATAAAATAAAATATAAATTTTAAAAATTAAATATAATATTTATAAATAAAAGATAAAATGAATAAATTAATATAAAATTAGTTAATTGATGTATTATTAATAAATAAAATAAAAATATGTAAATATAATATAAAAATCAACATTAATTGTAAAATAAAATATAAATTTTATAAATTAAATATTTGTAAAAGGTAGATGAAGCAAATAAAATAATATAAAATTAATAAATTTATGTATTATTAATAAAAAATAAAAACTGATAAATATAACTTAAAATTAGTAAATTAGCATTAATTGTAAAATAAAATATAAATTTAAGAAATGAAACAAAAGTCTTAAAAATAAAAAGTAAAAACAAGTAAGTTACTATAAAACTAGTAAATTGATATATTATTGATAAATAAAATAAAAACTTACAAATATAACTTAAAACTAGTAAATCAACATTAAGAACAAAATAAAACATAAATTTTAGAAATAAAACATAAGACTTGTAAATAAAGAATAAACAAATAAATTAATATAAAATCAATAAATTATGTATTACTGGCAAATAAAATAAAACTTACAAATATAATATAAAATTAATAGATCAATACTTATTGTAAAATAAAATATAAATTTTAAAAATGAAACATAAGACTTGTAAAAGGAAAGTAAAATAGTAAATTACTATAAAACTAATAAATTAATGTATTATGGACAAATAAAATAAAAACTTAAAAATATAATATAAAATAAATAAATCAATATTAATTACAAAATAAAACATATATTTTGTAAATTATGCCTAAAAATTATGAATAAAATGTAAAATAAATAAATTAATATAAGAACTACTGTAAAAAAAAAATCACAATTGCAAAATAAAAACTTATTAGAATATTTATTACCTAATATATTTAATAACTTTTTATTTAAATTGAATAACGATAGTTTTGCTTTTATGTAATACATGTGATGTTTTATTAATAGTGAAATTTATCTCAAAATCGGATTTTAAAAAAATATTAGTTCATAGTTGTTGTAAGATGAGTTTATTTGACATCTTTCTACGCTTCTTCAATAATAACTCTAAATGGTCTCTAAGTATAAGTAAAAAATTTGAAATTATATGAAGTATGCATAAGACTAACAATAACATCTAATTTTATTGATATATTATATATGTGTCTAGTAATATAAGAATATATATATTTTTAATTTTATTTTTACTTGATCTACATCAAGATAAATAGTTGCACTTAATTACATTGTGTAATAAATAGATGTTATTATAGAAAATGGGAAAATAAAGTATATAAATATCTTAGAATAAATATAAAATTTATGATTAAATTAATTCAATAAAATTTACTCAGTTTTTTTTATTATAATTTTTTGTTTAATTAATGAATAATTTTTTTAATTAAAGAAAATATGTTTTGTAAATGAATAAAATATTTTTAACTAAACTTTTGTAAAAATAATGTTAAATTTTTAATAATTAATAATTTTATATGAATTTGTTGGTTTATTTTATATTTACTAATTTTATGTATAAATTACAATATTTATATGTATTATAGTATTGAAAATTACAACATTATAGAATTTTCCTTAATGTAAATATACCATACCTATTTTAGACAATTCACATATACACCAAGCTTTCGTGAAAAATTTATTAAATGTATATACAAATTATTTGGTAACTGATTCTATTATAACTTAAATTTATCAAATATATATGTAAATTATTTATAAAACTGATTTTTTTAAGAATTTACATAAAATCTGATTATTTAAGAAGGTAAGGCAATCCAAACATATCTTAAGTTTGTCTGGGATCTTACCCATGACTTTGTAAGCTTGATGATTAGTCTCCTTTCATGCTAACATGCCCTTCATGAGTTGTTACTTTCAAATTAAAATCTAGAAAATCCATCTCTGGTTGTGTTCCTCGTGGGATAAACATTAAAGTTCAAAGCAACATTGGGAAGCTTGGTTGTCCCCTCGACTTGTTTAAAAAATGTAGACCCATGGAAGAAAAAATACTTTCTTGTAAAATTGAAATGTAAAAATAAAGTGAAAACAAAGACATCTTTTGGAAAAGAGAGGGAAAGCATCATAATTGCATCAGGATGTGTATAACACAACTTTATGCTACACATGCAATAGGCCACTTCATGTAGTACACAATATCCCCACAGTTCAATTCTTTGCTATTACGGCATGGAAGAATGCCACAACTTGCTTGTTGCATCATTTTGTGTTAGTCATTTTGTTTCCACTATCTTCTGATATCATGACAACATATGAAATGCTAGATTATAATCCATGACCACAAATTATAAAATACAATAATGTTAATGCATAGATCAGATCACATCTCCAAACTTTTATAGCTGGGGACAAGTTAGATTTTCATAATTGGCACCTTCATTTGGTTTCTACCTCTCTCAAGATTCAATTCGGGTAGCCAGCCAAAGAAAATTGACTAGAAACCACCTAGTAAAGCCCCTGCAGGAAGATAGGGCTTTTGTTAATTGGATTAATTAGAAAGAAATCTAATGCCAAATTCACGATTTGATTAATCACTTTCCTAATGAAATTGGACTTCTCCGTTAATTCAACTTATAACACAGTCGGTGTATTTTGAATTGGCCTTTTGTGATTCCACCCTTTGCATTGATAAAATTAATTAGAAGAACATATTCACAAGGAATTTTCCCGGAAAAGATTATATCTTACCCAGTTTCTCATCAATGATTGGAAATTAAGAAGAAATGTCGCACTATTTACGTTTTTCAACAATCCACATATATGCTTGATGGTTTCCTTGCTTGCTTGTAATTTGAGCCATAAGGCAATGGCTGCCTTTCTCGTTGCTGAGTTAGCGCTGACAGCAAAGAAAATAATGCATCATGATGTATGTGACTGATAAAAGAAAATGGGAATCAATTTCACATCATAATTTAAGTAGATATCTGCAAATGTTATCTATACACTAGAATTTTACAAACTGACTGAGGGTATTTGATTCCTAGGTTGTACAAAGATTCTCATTCTCCATATATTTTGGAAAAGAATGTGCTTTCTGGTTCAGCTAGCTGCTCGAGCAAAAATTGTAGCCTTGTGACTTCTTTCTAATTAACACATCACACTTTTGATAATCCTATTCCATTACAGGTTTTATTTATACACCACACAGAATCTATCTATCTATATATATATATATATATATATATATATTTCAATTATATCAAAACTATCTGTATAGGCTAAACTTGGTTAGAATTGATTTGAATGCCTGTGACATGAGCATGTAACTTTGAATTGTTCTTGTGATATAATTTTGTTTCATCCCAGCTTGTAGCAATGACACATTTCCTCTTCTTGAGTGCTGATGTATCGTAAGAGCTATGATTTTAAGTTCTATTTTGAAATCTTTCGTGATTCCTTCTTCGAAACCTCACAAGGTGCCTGGAATCCAATATTTTCCACTGCTCCAACTGTATTGAACAACCGTCTCTTTTGCACCTCTTCAACCAGTTGTCGGTGGAGTAACTGGCTACGAACATCTACTAATGATCGGTTCCTTGTTAATCTGCGGCAGTCCATCACCCTTTTAGTTTTAGAACTAGAAGCTCCTTGTGACTCAAGCATAACCTTGCATTGTCTGTGGGAATTTTCTTCAGGACAAAATCTTGTTGAGTTGTGAGCCCTTGTACTGATGGGATGTTTCTCTCTTCTTACAGGACTTGTCTCTGACTTCTGCTCATCGCCAGAAAAGTAATTCAAGTTGGAATATGTTCCTGAGTGTGAAGAGCTTAGAGAGCTGGCATCATCAAAAAAATCATCTGCAAAGATGCAAGCCTACAAGTAAATAACTAATCTACAATGCTATGTATGAGTGAAGTACCCAGTAACAAAATACAGGTCATGACCTTAAGAAAATGAAAAGAATGGTTCGAGAACTGACCTTGAAGCCAATCTTGGTCATGTGTGATCAAGCCTGGGAGTGATGCTTGGGATGATGAACAAGAAGGGAATGAGTATAAAGGATGATGATACCCGTCTTCGTCTTCTTCGTAGTTAAATGTATGGTAAGCTTCAGAATGAGGCCACTCCCGTTTCTTCCACTGTGGTACTAGGACTGAAATCTCTTCATCAATCATTTCCGCAATCTCAAATGGCTCCCAATCAGTTATCTCCAGCTCTTTCACCATCTCCCTTGCCACATCCAATGGCGTATCATTTAAAATATCGAAGGGAAAATATATATTCCTACCAGGACCTGCGAGAAAATACAGCATATTATTTCTTCACCACTTTGAGACCATTAATAAGTTAAAGAATTTTGCTCATTGTGTGCCAAAAACATAAACTGAAAAAAGATTTGGGTTCATGCCATCTTTATCAGCAATTTGAACTTTCAGAAAGATGGTGTCATCTTCAGGATTCAGTTTCCCTGTGATTGTCATGTCAGTCCTTGGTGGATCATCACTCAATTGCAGTTTCTTTAATTCTGTCTCATTCAAAAAAGGCTTTTGATTTAGCTTGGTCTTAGACAACAATTTAACTTCATCAGATGCCAAAAATGGATCAAGCAAAAGTTCTTTTGCAGATAGTCTCTTCGAAGCATGAACTAAGCATCTTCCAATGAATCTTTGTGCTTCCAATTCTTGAATTCTGTAAAATGCTCCTGGTAGCTTCCCCTGAAACAGAGAAAAATGCCATTAGCTCATACGCTATTGCATCGATAATAATTCTTCGAGACATCAGAACGACACTTTACCGATGTGACTTTCTTGTAAATTTGTGCTGGATTTGCACATTCACTATATGGATATTCACATGTAAGCATCTCTAAAACACACATCCCAAATGAGTAGACATCAACTAGTTCATTATAATCCTCTTCATATAACTCTGGTGCCATAAACTCCGGGGTGCCTGACAAAATTTATGAAACCAGTATCAAATTAATATCAGATGATAGAGCAGTATCATTAAAGTTCATGCACACATGCACGATAGAGCAGTGAGTACCTATGACACTGTGGGCTGATTTGGAGCCTTGGAGAATCGCTGCGAGACCTAGATCACCAATCTTGACTTGCCCAAGATGGCCATTGACAAAGATGTTATCGCACTTGAGGTCTCTATGAATTACTGGAGGGTCACGGCTATGCAGATATACAAGGCCTTGCAAGATTTGCCGCCCCCAACTCTTAATGGCTCGAATGTCTACCCTCCTATATTTTTTCCTGTATCTGCATTAAACCGTAAACCTTCTCAGCGATGCATTATTATCTATCAGATTAAATAGGAAGTTTACTTCATTTATACAGATGCAATGAGAAGTGGAACCATCGAAGAGAATTACTCTCTGAGAGTGCCTGAAGTAAACATTTCAGTGATGAAGTTGAAGGTCTTTTTATCTACATCAATCCAAGAGGTGTAGAATCGAATGATGGAATCGTGTTTGAGGGTGCTGAGGAGGTGAACTTCTGAGTACAGCCGCTGCAAATCATCTGGTGAACGCATCAACTCATTGAGCCTTACTTGATTCCATGCCACCTCCACTCCAAGAACTTCATCAATTGCCTTGTACACTGTTTTCATAGCTCCTTTACCAAGAACCTCTTCAAACTGCTCAGCGCATGAGTAAATGTGATTAGCTGTCATGTACTGTTCCTTCAAGCAACAAACAACAGAACTTGCCCAGCATGTTCATATTGTTCAATCTTCACAAGTCCACGAAAATTCTCATACTGTTCAGAAGATTCTAACAAATCTTATTGTTTTAACCAGTAATTCAGAAAGTCATTAACACATAACACGGTATCATTAATCCTAATTCACTGATTCTTATATGCAACAACCAATCTCAATTAAGATAGTTCATCAAGAAATTATTTAAAGATAACTCATACAAAATCATTTAGATCATTACCTTCAACTTTCCCAACACCAAATCCATTCTAGTGTCACCCAATTAGTGGCCATTGACAACATAAATTAAGGATACCCTCAAAAAAAAAAAAAAAAAAAAAAACAGTGGCTTCCCCAGAATTAAAATACATTAAAATCCGAGACTTTTTAGGATGATGTATTGATGGCGATGAACACTTGAAATTAAAAAAAAGTGTATGCTAAATTAAAAAGGCAATAAACTATCAATGATATGCCAGTATCTTATTTCATATAAACTAATAATTAATAAATTAATATAAAAATGGCAATCGTATCAGGCACCTTTGAAGAATTAACCAAGAATTGTAAGACTATGTCTTAGTATGTGTACATGTTAATTATTTCAAAGATACTACAGATTATGCATGCATCAATCATCATATAAGAAAATAAAAAATACATGTATACAAAAAAATGAAATCTCACACGACCATAGCGACCGTTAGGATCGGTTTCAATGTATCCAATATGGGCCTTAGCTTCGTCAGCAGCTCCTGCAACTTGTTTATTTCTGTACATATTGTTTATCTTCAAGTACAAACTTTGTTTCCCAGTTGCCAAAATCTTAAGACTTGCAAGTAGAAAAAATAATGAAAACGTGAAAATTGAAACTCAAAAAGCTATATATATAATATGATAACTAAGATATAATATATAGGTTAGATGAAACAATTAAAGAGTACTCTATATATATATCCTGGGCTTGCTTCATATGAGAGAACACATCAAAGAGAGGCCAAAAGAGCCTTCAGAAGTAGTCAATCCTTAGCATGATATAATTCCATGCCATCATCTCCATCATAATCACAACGGCACGTGTGAACTTGCAGTACTTATTTGTTTCTAAAATTTAGCACACGAGCACAAATATATTTAAAGTGATAATTCGAAATATATAAGCTAGAGATAACGATAACGATGATATCACTTTGTGGGGCATGTGGCCAAGGACAAGGGCAAGGATAGTTTTGGAAACTCGAAGTAGTTTGTGCTGCTACCTTTTGTTAGAAGCATGATACAAAGATTTTAAGAGGAATTTTAGTAAGAAAAGTTGGGGTATTTAGAAGAAAAAGCCCTTATTAATGCAGAGCAAAGATTTTATCTATCAAACAGGACAAAGATGTAGGTTGTGCTGTGTTGTGTTTGTTGTTTTCGAGGAAGACAACGATCGAGAAGGTACAATTAAATGTGTAAAGATGATGAGATGAAGTGGGGGCCATTGATTGTTTGGTAGACATCTAAGGGCGTAAGGTGTTATCTAATGACATTTATATTTTCGGATTTTACTTTATTTTATTTGTTTGGAAGAGTGGAGGAAGATTCCACTTTACCATGTCAAAGCATGACAATAATGATCATGTTGTGGTATAAACTTTTTGATGCAAAATACAAATTCATTTCTAACTCTTTCAACAAATAAAATTGTATTAATAAATGAGATAATTGGGATAATATGAAGATATGACACATGATAAGAGAACATATTCTCTGAGAAAAAAAATATTTGTAATTAATAAAATATATTTAAAATTATATAAATCTTTTTTTATTAAACGAATATCACATCACTTGATGGTCTTTCATTATAATTAATTTTTTTATTAATTAGTAAAACATTCAATGCATATAATTTGTGTTAAACAAACGAAAGTTTTGGTATTACTATTTTATTTTCTAATAAAATATAAACATTTTATTAGTTGAAAGGTATACATAATAAGGGGTGAATACAAAAAGAGTAAATGCTCTCAAAACATTAAAAATTTTTTTGTTAAACAATAGTGAAACCATTGAATGATGAGTGTAGGTTATCGTCCTAGCGTAATCTGGATTATTTTATGGTTATTTTTCTTCAAACAAAAAATAAAATTAAAAATTATTAGAAAAGAAGAGGCCAAATTATTTGAAGTAAATCAAGTTGACCTCCTGTGGTTCAATAGTCTCGCTCAACCAAAAACGCTGTATATAATTAACATATGTAATTATAAATATGTTAATTATTATGTCAAAAACATGAGATCCATCTATCAACATTTATTAACATTTTGTCTACAACAGTAATTTACGGCCAGCTACTTTGCCACTGGTAAGAAACACTATTTACTCTTATAATCCAACGGCTATAATAGAATAAGTTAAGGGTTACTGGATTTTACAGTGTCAATACTTTTCTTCTATGATCCAATAACCTCCATGTATATGACAAAATAATTTTCGCTTTGCATAAATATTTCGACGTTTCAAAATATAATATATATGACATTTTGGTGGTATTTTAAATAAAATACCTCTTTCATCTTTATTAAGAACAATCGTTATATCTACAAAAGTTTCAACATCTCCATTAAATTTTACACAAAATTCAATATTTCTTCAATAAACGTATCCTAAAACAATTTAAAAATCACATTCACTTTTAACATGCTGCATTTTTCTTCAATATTTATCATAAGATTATTTTTTGAGTTAAAATTTTTGTTTTGCTTACTTACAATTGTATAGATAAAAATGTTGAATTTATAAGTGTTGGGTATTTATTATTAAGTAATTTTTTGCTGAATTATATTTAAATGTATAGGTAACATACCATTTTTCTGTGGGATTTATTGAGTTTATTGTTGATAAATGAGTGACTTTCTTTCTAAACCTCTAGACTAATCAAGAAGTATATAGTTTTAGTAAATATGAAATTACAAGTCTTGAATTTAAAAAATAAGGAATTTCACATCCAATCTCTTTGATCATTCATTGATACCACTATAAAAATTATGTAAAAATGCCACACTTCTCGACAACTAGACAAGTCTAGGGGAATTGAAAATATTAAGTTTTATTAAATAAAAGGGTATTTAGGTAACTTCACTCAAATTCTATTATATTCTTGACATTTGAAATATTGAGTCATATAATTAGAATTTAGATATTATTGAGTCATATAATTAGAATTTAGACATTATTGAGTCACATTGGTACGAATTCCTCAAATTCGGCTTTGGTAGCCGTGCAGCCGCATGCAAGCTCTGTTAAAAAATTTTGTATTTTGTTCAAGTTCAACTGAAAAATTCTTTCTTTGGTTACCAATTACCATCTACATTCTCGAATTTGACTCTGCCTTAATAGCTCATGTCACTGTAAACTTCCTTCAAACCAAGTTTCACAAATCTTAGTTTGGAATCCATATTCCCTGAAATTCCCAAACATAGTTCTTTTAATACTAGCTAGTGCTTGTTATACAAAATGGAACAAAAAAAAAAAAAAAATCGTCTGGGTTCAAATTATTTTCCTTCAAGTTTGTGATTTGGTAACACATGTGATAAAAAATTTTGCAAATGTCAGTAACTCAATCCAATTGTTTATTTTTGGTGCAAATATTACTAATCCGTGATATTATTTTCACCTTATTGAGCTCAATTATAATTGAGCTTAATATTAACAATAATACCATATATTTCAAAATTTTTATTCTAAATAATTATCTTCAATGATGTGACATTTATCAATTGGTTGATAAGATAATATAATTAATTTACTTTGATTCATTCAACTAATTAATTAATGCCACATCATTTGGAATAGTTGTTTGAAATAACAAATTTATGATATGTAGCGTTATTCTAATATTAAACCAAATTTATTTGTATAAGTAAAAATAATATCATGAATTAATTTGTTTATGGATGCATGAAAAATTTTCAATTATTGTCACTCTTTTAAAAAACCTAGAATTTTAAATATGAGAATATTTTAATATAATAAATTTCTAATAATTAAAATTCAGAAAATAAAAAAAGGCTCGTAAATTTATGTTTAAATAAAAAGAGAAAACTCTGGAAAAGAACTAAGGAAATAGAAAAATAATTTCATCCTGAAATTCTTTAAATACTCTTATGAATTGAGTAATTTTTTAACACTAATAAGATTTTAGTAGTAAAATTATAATAGCTACAACATTAAATGATAAAATTTAATTGTTCGAAAATCTTGATAATGAATTGATATGTTAGGAAATTTTTAGTAGATATTTGATAATATCCTTATTTTGTTTATTAACACAAAATAATTAAATTATTATTATTTTTTACTTAAATGTACTGTTTAGGTAATATCGGGCAGGTCTTCTCGAGACCCTTTCAGCTCGAATAAAATACCCCGAGGACAGCCTAGCTCGAGCAGAGGTCCCGACCACTGGCACAAAGGCGACCTCACTAGACATCAAAGCTAGTCAAGGTCGAGGAATTCAGAGCCGCTCGAGCTCCGAGCTCTTTTTGCTTGCTCGAGGTCGTCCACCCCGGTCAAAGCTGGTCAAGGTCGAGGAATTCATAGCCGCTCGAGCTCCGAGCTCTTCTACCTGCTCGAGGTCGTCCGCCCCAGTCAAAGCCGGTCAAGGTCGAGAACTGAGCACTTATTTCCTGCTCGCAGAGATTAGGTCCCCGAGCACAACTGGGCAAGACCCGGCCCAGGGCAGCCGGACCCGCTTTCTCCGAATCCTGGCACACCTTTAGATGTCTGATCAGGGCCCCACAGTGTCATCATTCCTAGCGCACATGCCCGACATGGTGATCTGGCCACGTGAACCAGGTTAAGAAGACAGTCGCGCATCCCCAGGGAATATTACGTCAATCCCGGCTGTCAGAGGGACCCAGACACCTCAAGCGCTGGAAGGGGCGGTCGAGAGAGTAAGAGCGGGAAAAATAGAGTATAAAAGGGAATGAACGGGTACGTTACAGGGGTTGGAAAAATTTGATTCTGAAGGGTTCTAAAAAGATATATACAGGTTCTTCTTATCCTAACTTCCCTTACATTGATCATCTGAAAAACTACATATTCATTCAAAAATGGAGGGCGAAAAATATCCCTTTCATCTTTCTGGTCTCTCTCACTAAGGGGGATACCAAAAAGAACAACCCGAAATCTTGACTTGAGAGTCGGAGGGTTTCGCTGAAACGCTGGCCACTCCCGACCTTATTTTCACGTGAGTGCGGTCGGGAGATCTCCGATCCGGAAAGAGCAGTGAGTAGGACGAAGGAGACAATCCTGCTCGAGCTCGAGATGGTCGCGAGCGAAGGTTCGAGTGCTCGTTTGAAGGCACGCGGAAAAAACTGCATCAACATGTACAATACTAATATTATTCAATACATATAAGTGTATGGATTTAAATTATCGTGATTGACAAATATCGGCGTCAACATTGTTGGCATCACAACTTTCTATCCCTTGTTTCATATTTTTTGAACCCCACTTAATTTTTTTTTTCGGGACTTTGATTAATTTTGAAGACAAGATCGGATGGAGGAAACTCCTTTTAAAAAGTTGTGATATAATTTTACTGAACTTACCCACTGTAACCAATTCTCAAGTTAATGAAATTTATTCCCCTTATCTTATAAAAAAGATTACCGATTTGGATTTTCTTAAAGACAAAATCATTGCACCATATTCTTAAATTCCCACAATTTTATTAATTCCCAACCAGTTGTTGCAATTGTTATGCATTTAAATATTGTCAACCAAATTGTTGCATTTGATAAGCTATTGTCAAATTGTTTGCCGAGCTCAAACCGCACCACTAAACTTGGTGGCTGAGTTGTTTGTCTGCAGTTTACCTGTCAATTTACCGGAAAAACTAGTAAACGCCGATTGTTGCGTGGCTGCTTCTTAAATCGTTGGATTTCAATTAATTTGTATCCAACGTTCATTTAACTACCAGACACAATTAGGGAGGGATGCGTTATCCGCGAGGCAACATAGTCTTGGCGTACATCGACATTTGAGAAAAAAATATTCATTAAAAGTGAGTTCGAGAGTATTTTGACCCTTATTGAAATAAGAAAAATGGTTCAATCTTAACTCAATAATTAGTATTATCAATTATATAAAAAGCCGTTCATAAATACAAAATTTTTAGTTTTTGTGGTGACAATGAAATTAGGTGTATTTTGAAAAACAATGGAGGTTTAAATTTATATATGAGTCTAATTACAGTACTCAAAAAATAATATATTCTATAATTTGGACATTGTCATGTGATAAAAAAAATTAATAAATTTCAACAAAAATCAATTATTTTATGTTACCTAATTGTAGAGTAGGATATCTATGGACTTCTACAGTCACAACCCTTGTACGAATCAAGAATCAAATCAATTGCATTAAAATATTAATCTTCTTGTAAAAATAAATAATAAATAAATACGATGATCAATAATATTTTGGGAGTTCACATGGTGGACGTAGAGAAAATGGAAAAATGAAGGGGGCAACAAAGAAAAATGACACCAATTATTTGAATGAATAATGATCATGTAGTTTTTGACAAAAGTTTGCAGGTCACTCACTATATACGCCTTTCAACCTTGTTCTCAATGAATTGTCATGTGCATTTCGAACACTCTCTCCACTAATTTTATTCTTATCCGCTTTTTATTTCTTTCCTAATTTTTGTGATTACGACTCCTGTACCAATGAAAAAGTGACGTTGACCTTTCTCGCATTATTGCGAGAGATTGACAATTTTTTCTTTAAATGTTTTTGTAAAATTACTATAATGTCTTGTTATCATATAAAAATTTGAATTAAAAAAAATGGTTGTTTTATGAGTGAGGTAATTTTTTTTATTATAAACAATTAATCATGTATTGTAATTAACAAAATATTATTTTTAATTAACAATATATTAAAAATCCTCAAAGGGTTGGCTTTGAGTAGAAACTCTATAATTTATATTTGCATGAAGTGCATTTATTTTTTTTTAAAAAAAGTGTATATTTGCAAGAATTCTTCTTTTTCTTATAAAGATTTGAACATTTTTTTTTTAAATTAAACATGTGGTGGACAAAGTTTAAATTAAATTTTTAACTTTTTACTTATCTTAATGTTCAAACAAGGGTGATCAGTAAAAAAAAAAATTTTACTGGAATATAAAATTTCGGATATTGAGCTAAGAAAAAAATACATTTAAACCTAGATACCATAACTTTGTCCTTAAAACATATTGAATGGCTAAAAATGAGTTATAATACCACAAAACAGAAAAAGACGTCTCTCTTTTTGGTTTTATTTTATTATATCACTTATAAAGTCTTACTAGTTTCCAAAGACAAGCATTTTAAGAAAAAAAAATTTAAATTGACCTTAGATATTAATTATCATATTAGAATTAAAAAAGATTATCCTAAAATTGAAAATATTTTTTCCAGTTGATTATTAAGTGTGATAAAATGTCAGAATTCTACGCGTGCATCACTAGCCGAGTTGGCTGCTTACTAAACAGTGTTTACACATCTAGAAGGCTGACATTGAGAGAGTTTGAATTAGCTAGGAGATAGAGGAATCATATCACTTGTGTTGTTATTATCCAAGATAATAATAAGTTTAGTTAGATTTATTTCTTCAACTCTTGTACTATAAAATGGCACAGAGCCTTGATGAATAAAGTATGAAAGTTTCAATCCTGTAGCTCGTGTTTTATTTTTCTTGTTTGGTACCAAAGCAATTTACCTCTTATTGATTCAACAGCACACACTGATCAAGTTAAACCCCACCAAATAAACCTCAACTTCACTGTTCCCCACCAAATAACTTTATGCTATGGAAATCACAAGTTTTTACCAACCATCCAAGGAAACAATTTGGAGACTCTTATCTTTGGGTCACTAGTTACACCTAACAAGTACATTGTGGTAGTAGATGATGAGGAGAATTATGAAAGAAATGAAAATCTTGACTATGTTCAGTGAGTTCAACAAGACCAGACACTACTTAGTTGGTTACTGTCATCAATGATTGAATCTGCATTGAGGACGGTTGTTCATTGTAAGACTTCTTTTGTAGTCTAGGATGCTTTAGAGAAAACTTTTGCTTTACACTCAAAAGCAAGAGCATTGTAATTGAAGGTGAAAGTGCAAACAACAAAAAAGAACAATTTATCTCTGAGTAATTTCGTATCCACCATGAAAAGTCTTATTAACAATCTTGCAGTTGCTGGTAAGCAAGTTGAAGAAGATGATTTTATTTCTTATATTCTTGTTGGTCTTGGAGCTGAATATGATCACATAGTTGTCAATATGACTGCCAGAACTGACCACCTTACTTTGCAAGAGGTGTTTTCCTTCATGAAAGCAAACTTGAACAATTAAATGCTGTAAAATTTGTTCTTGAACCAGACACCAATGCTGTTCATGCCAACTTTGCTCAAACTAATAATAAGTGACAAGGAGGCAAAAACCTTTTTTCGATGAACACTTGTGATGTCGATCGTGGAAGAGGACGTGGTCATGCACATTTTGGAAAAAGAGGTAATAATTGTACCACTTGTCATGATATTGGCATTTTAATGAAGAATTTTCTGGTGGAAAATAAAATATAAATCAAGCTTCTGCTTTTTTGGTACTTTCTAAGGAGAAAGGAGAACATGGCTGGTACTTTGACAGTGGTGCGACACACCATGTTACCAATGATTTGAGTGACTTAAACATCAAGATAGAATTTAAGGGAGGTGAGAAGTTAATGATAGTTGATGGTAGTTCTTTATCTATTACTCACATTGGAAATGTTTATTTTTCAGTATAAAATAAAACTGTCTCACATAAAAATGTTCTTTTTGTTCCTAAGATTAAAAAGAAATCAATTAGCGTTTCTAGATTTGCGTCTGACAATAACCTTATTCTTGAATTTCATGCTGATGTTTGTTGTAAAGGACAAAGAACAGAAGTGGACTATGCAAAGAACTGAAAAAGGCTTATACCAGTTATTACTCCTAAATGTTCAAGTCCTAGTCAATTTCAATTAAAATCATAGTGTCTTATTTAAATCTTTTGTGTCCAATTTGAATTCAATAAGTTCTTAAGAAGAACGTGTCTCTCTTGATAAGTCTAAGGGAAAAAATAATCCTTTTACTAAGACGAATGGGACATCCTCATCTTCTACAAATTATAAGGACTAATTAAAGGCATGGAGGGCTCATTAATTTGGGCAGATCTTGTTGCTCAATGGAAAAGAGAAATTTATACACACCTTAATCTTGGATGTGTCCGCCTCATCCTTAGTCTTCATAGAAAAAAAGGCTTGCTTGTTACAATCCGAATAGCTCTGTTAGATATGAGATTTAAGAAGTACTAACATGTTGTCATTGGTACAGTTCTACAGCTGTCTAGAAAGTAACTACAACAGTTCCTTGGTATTATCAATTATCTCCGTGATTTTCTCCCACATGTCGCAGCCTACACCAGCCAACTTTCACTAATACTAAAGAAGACTGTCTCTCCATGGGGTCCTGCTCAAACATTTTTCTTGGAAGGTGGACAAGTGCAATCCTTATCAGATTTACACTTGATCTTAAGATAGATTTTTTACAAGCTGCTTTGAATGACTACTTGTTTTTCAACATAGATTCTCTACTTTGTAGAGCATCATCCTTTTTTATCTCTTCCTCCGAGAGAACTAGTGATTCAAAACATATTGTGAACTCATAAGAATTCATAATTGAAGATTTTAATAAAGCTATTGATTGTTAGGAACTTCTAAAGATTTCTAAAGATATGATATATAAAACTAAAAAGCTAGATTTCTTAAAGAATGGTTATGTCATTAAAACTGAAGAACGTGACATAACCCTTTCAAAGCCTTTTGAAACAATTAATTTATTTTCAAAACAATCTTTAAAGCGTTTAAAAGAAAAGAATTTTAATTATATTCACATTGATTTAATTCAGGTTGGAATAAAACCATTGACTAAAGAAGGATTGAACACTTCAATTTTGGCTATCCTCAGACTTCTATAGCCTCTTCTCATATAGAAGCCTTTAAGAAAGAACCTCTTCCTAAAGCCAACAAAATACATTGGGAATTAGCCCTTGTCACAGTCAAATCTCCATCTGATTTGGCCATAGACAATAGACCAAGTGCATTAAACCAATCCAGATTTAATGTATCTTCTGTCTATGAATAGAATTTAGATGGGATGTCCGAATATAACATCTTAGGATTGTTGCAACAAATGACCATGGCAGCTAATGTCTATAAAACTCAATTAGGAACTTCTAACAAAGCCATTGCAGAAATCTTTATTGTTGGGTTTACAGGTCAAATAAAAGGTTGGTGGGATCGTCTTCTCACTAAACAGCAACAATTAGATATTATAAATGCTATTCAAACAGATGAGAATGGAGCCCCCATCTGTGATGAATTAAATGATCCAATTCAGGACGCAGTAGCCACCCTGATTCTAACTATCTCTATTCATTTTATAGGTGATCCTTCTCACTCAAGAGATAAGAATGCTAAGTTATTACATAACTTAAGATGTAGAAACTTAGTGATTTTCAAAGTTATAAATCTACTTTCTTCACCAAACTCTTTCTGAGAGATGATGCAAATCATGTTACTTAGAAAGAAAAGTTCCTTGCAAGGTTACCAACCCTCCTAGATGAAAAAGTTGGAAATTCTATTAAAGCTTTATATGACAATCAGATCCCTTATGACAATCTCACATATGGTAAACTTGTTAGCTTTGTCAATAAGGAAAGTCTAAAGATTTGTCAAGATTTAAAACTCCATAAAAGATTAAAGCCTCTACTTTTAAAGACTGTAATGGTAAGTGTTTTTCCAAACCTTACAAAAAACATTACAAGTTAAAGAGCTATAAAAAAACCTTTTAAAAATTCTATAGAGCTTTCTTATAAGAAGCCTTCAAAGCCTTATGCGAAGAAAAACTTCTCTAAAAGTAAAGCCAAACCTAATGCCCCTTTCAACTATAAAGAATCTACTTATTTCAAATGTGGCAAAAAAGGCCATACTGTAAAATTTTTCCGTATGAGCAAAAGCTTCATGAGCTTGATCTTGATGAACAAGTACTTTCTAAATTAGCCTCTTTGTTCATTGAGTCATTTGACTCTAAGTTTTTCATCACAGGAGACAGTGAGCCTCTTCAAATTGATGAATTAGTAGACTCTTATTCTGAGTCTGAAAGTAGTAGTTCTACTAGTACCGAATTCTACTTAAAAAAAGTCAATGCATTGGCAAAAGATCAAGAAACTTTTCTTGAATTAGTCAAACACATTTCTGATCCTACTCTTCAAAGAGAATATCTTGATAAACTTTTAAAGACCTTAGAAGTAAAAGATAAAGCTAAAACTTCCAAAGCCTCTATTATTAAAAAGAACACTTATGATCTTACTGATATTTTGGATAAGAAGAAAACAAAAAAAAAAACCACATCTAGTATCTAAGATCTTCAGAAGGAGATCAATGACATTAAACTTGAAATAAAATAGTTGAAAGAAAAACAAAAAAAAAAAAAGATTATGAAACTATTCAACTTTTTTTACAGAAACAACTTCAAGAAGATTATGATAAAGAATCAAAATCTGATGATGGTTGTAAAAATGAGCAAAACCTTAAAAACATCGAGTCTGTACCTAATTATTTTCTATTTATTTTAAGACAAATCACAACATGAAAGTATTTTATTAAAATTACTATAATTTTCTCCAAAGATTTTGAAATTGACACTATTGTCCTTTTTCACACTGGTGCTGATTTAGACTGTATTAAAGAAGATATTGTCCCAAAACGTTTTCATAAAAAAGTATATGAAAGACTTTCTTGATGCCTTAATTTATAACGGTGGTTTTGAATTCAAAACTTCATTCCCGTTAACAAATAACATACACCATATTGTCATTTTAGGAACCCCATTTGTAAACCTTACTACTCCTTATATTATCAATTATGATAGAATATCTTTTAAAGCAAAGAACAAAAAAACTTGTTTTTCCTTTCATAGAAAAGCCTAAAACAAGGAATTTAAATATTGTTAAAGCATGTTCTGTTTATCAAAATCACATCAATACCCTTTTTAAAACAAAACAAAATAATCTGATTTGTTTGAAAAAGGACTTGAATCTACAAAGAATTGAAAACGAACTTCAAAATAGTTTTATAAATCAAAAGATTTTTGAATTCAAAAATCTCATTGAAAGAGAAATATGTGCTAATTTACCAACTGCCTTCTGGGATAGAAAGCAACATTTGTTAGATTTCCCATATGAAAATTTTTTAGATGAAAAGCAGATTCTTACTAAAGCTCCTTCAATCCAAATGAATATGGATTGAGAACAAAATTTTAGGAATGAAATCAAAGATTTGGAGTTTAAGGGATTTATTGTTAAGTCTAATTCTCCATGGTCTTGTGATGCTTTCTATGTTCATAAGAATTCTGAAATAGAAAAGGCACACCGAGACTTGTCATAAATTACAAGCCTCTTAATAAAGCTTTAAAATGGATTAAGTATCCAATACCTAATAAAAAAGATTTACTTCAAAAATTGCATTCTGCATTTATCTTTTCAAAGTTTGATATGAAATCTGGACTTTGGCAAATTCAGATTCACCTTAAAAATAGGTATAAAACTGCATTTACTGTTCCTTTTGGATAGTATGAATAGACAGTTATGCCTTTTGGTTTAAAAAATGCCCGCTCAAAATTCCAAGGGATTATGAATTACATTTATAATCCTTATTCAGAATTCTATATTGTCTATATTGATGATGTATTGATATTTTCTCAAACAATTAATCAACATTTCAAACATGTAAAGACTTTTTATTATGCCACTAAAAAAGTTGGTCTTACTGTTTCAAGTTTTAAAGTCTCTTTATTTTAAACTAAAATCAAGTTTTTAGAACATTACATTTTTAAATAAACTATTACTCCTATTGAGAGATCTCTTGTATTTGCTGGTAAGTTTCCTGATAAGATTCTTGACAAAACCCAACTACAAAGATTTCTTGGTAGTTTAAATTATTTGCTTGATTTTTGTCTTAACATTAATAAGATGTCCAAATCTTTGCATGACAGATTAAAAAAGAATCATGTTCCGTGGACAGATGAACACACTAAAGTTGTAAAATTAATAAAAAATATAGTAAAAAAAATACCATGTTTATATCTTGCTAATCCTACATTGCCTGAAATTGTTGAGACTGATGCCTCAAACTTAGGTTATGGAAGAATTCTAAAACAAGTAGAAAATAATAAAGAATAGATAATACAATATATTTCTGCATAGTAGAATGATTGCTAGAAAAATTATTCCACTATAAAAAAAGAAATTCTTTTTATTGTTTTGTACATATCTAAATTTCAAAGTGATTTGTTAAATAAAAAATTTTACTTAGAATTGATTGCAAATGTGCAAAACATGTTTTAGAAAAAGATGTTAAAAAAAATTGCATCAAAATAGATTTTTGCACGATGACAAGCTATTTTAAGTGTTTTTTATTTTGACATTGAATTTATTAAAGGTGATACAAATTCTATTCCTGGTGCACTCAATCTCTCTCTTAATTATATATAATAATATAATAATATAATAATAAATAGTGCCTCTATTTGTAACTATAAAAAGAGAAGCAGCGCAGAGGAGAAAGGGCGCGTGGGAGGAGAAGAGAAAGAAAAGAAAAGAAAGAGAGGAAAAAGAGAAGAGAAAGGAGAAAAAGAAAAAGAGGAGAAAAAAAGGGTGAAACTGAGTTTTCAAATTTTCTTCTTCTATTGTTTCAAGTTTTTAAAATTTTCTTGTAATATATTTTAGAAATTTGTCAAATAAAATGAGTGTTTTCATTTTCAATATAAGTGGCCAATTTATTAAGCTAGGGTAAAGGGTGAAACTCAAGGATTTAAATTATGGAATTAATATCTCTCTCAAATAAGTTCAAAGTTTATTTTATTTAATATTTAATATTTTGTATTTTTATTTGCTGAATGTTTTTATGTCATATTAATTTATAAACTTAAAATATTATTGGATTTATATGATATTTTGACATTATGTCGACACTCTAATTTAGTTTTGGCGCATCATGTACTCCATTCTCATATTTATCCATAAAAATGGTTAGTTAAGAATTAAATGACATAATATTTAATTAGTAAATAAAATATTAAATATAAATATGAGAGAATATTATGAACATAATTTAAATTCCAAGAGTGAATTCCGTAGCCCTAGTACTTGTTAGACATGTAATCTATTTTTCTACTATTAATTTTTATTTAATAATAAACTACTAAATTTAAAATTACCTGTGGTTCGCCCCCAGATCACCGAGTTATACTATAACTAGACACTCTTATACTTGGGAGCAAATCAAATATTTTTAAGTCGTGTCAAGTTTTTGGCATCGTTGCCAGGGAAATTTCAAAAATTTAGCGTCATTTTATTTTATATATATATATATTTTAAATTCTGTCATCACACTTTCCGCAACTTTATCTTTTGTTTTTATTATAAAATTTTAATTAAACCCCTTCTTTCTCCTAAAATTATAAAAATAATATAAAACATATAAAACTTTTATTTTAACAAAAAAAAACCCTGAACTGAATTAAACTTAGACTTATGGACTTATAACTTAACATTCCTTGTACTTTTGGACTCAATTTAGACATTTAGACTGAATGAACATGGACATGGACTTGTATTTGGACTTTTAAATTTCTGCAATTTAATTTCTGCATTTATTTTTAAGGCTGGTTTAACCGCCTACTTTGTTATTTAATTTTATAATTTTATCTTTTGTACATTTATATTTGTTGCACATTTAATTTTCAGTTTGTTTATTTTTTTTTATTTTTCTCAATTGTAATTTTTATTTATTTTTTTCTTCATCTGCTTGTGCATTAAATAATTTCACACACACATCATCATCATCATTGTATACGTTGGTCTCGAACTTCATGTGGCAGGTCAATTCAAATATCTCAATCACCACTACCAATCATGGAAGAAATCCAAGGTGAAAACATTTTGAACCAGCTTAATCTACAAATTGATCAAGGAGACAATCATTCTCAGCAATATGAACACGATCAGAATCAACTACGAACTTTGAGAGATTACATAAATCTAACAAGAACTGGAGCACCTTCGTGTATAGTATTTCCTTCTAAATCAAGTATTATCCAACTTTTATCAACATTTCATAGTTTAGAATCCAAGAATCCATACTTGCATTTAAGAGATTTTGAGGAAGTTTGTAATACATACACAGACCAAAATTGTAGCATGAATATAATTCGGTTAAAGTTTTTTCCTTTTTCACTAAAAGATAAAACTAAAACTCGGCTACAAAATCTCATATCCGAATCAATAAGAACATGGAATAACATGCATGAACAATTTATGAAAAAAATTTTCCACCCCATAGAACAAATTCTTTCAAAAGATAAATCACTACTTCCACTCAAAAACAAGGAGAAACTTTTTACCAGTGTTGGGATAAGTATAAAGAATTACTTAACATTTGCCCACATTATGGTTTTGAAGCATGGAGGTTAGTGTCATATTTCTATGAGGGACTAACATCCCAAAGTAGACAGATTGTTGAAATGATGTGTAATAGTGAGTTTAGAGATAAAAATCCTGATGATGCATTAGATTATCTTGACCAATTAGCTAAAAATGCACAACACTGGGATATTATTGGTTCTTATGAGTCATTTAGTAAACCTCAACCATCACTAACTGGTAGAGGCATGTACAACCTTAGGGAAGACCATGACCTTCAAGCCAAATTTGCATCCTTAGTTAGAAAGGTTGAGGCATTAGAGTAAAAAAAGAATGATCATGTTAAATCTGTTCAAGATGCTTCATGTCACATTTGCAGTTCTACTAACCATTTCACGCAGAACTGTCCAACCTTACCAGGTCTGAAAGAAAGTTTGCATGAACAAGCGAATGTCATAGACAATTTCAAAAGGCTGAATCTCAATTCATATTCACAGACATACAATACTAGTTGGAGAAACCATCCAAATTTTAGTTGGAGGAATGACAATCATGCACAACCACCTCCAACACGCTAGAATTTTCAAAATCCTCAGAGTTACCTACCTTTTGTCCCACCACCCAGAAAAACCCTTGAAGACACATTGCATTCATTCATTGAAAAAAAAGCGTCAATTAATAATCAAACTATGCAAACATTGACCAACTTGACAGAAACCATCTCAAAACTTACCTCAGCACTTACCATTCATGAAAAAGGTAAGTTTCCTTCTCAATCTGAACCAAATCCTAAAAGTCAACAACATCCTCATATGGGTAATACTGGAAACCAAAACATGAGCCAAGTTAAATCGGTTATAACTCTCTGTGGCAGTAAAGTTGTCGAAAAACACATTCTTGATCCTCGTGAAATTGGTAAGGATTCAATTTCAGATAGTAAAGTAGTTCTCGGTAAACCAATAGTCTATGAAAAAATAACCAACTCTCCTTCTATACCCCCATTCCCTTAAGTATTGATCAAACTAAAGCAATCAAACTATAACCCAGAGATTTATGAAGTCTTCATACAGGTGAAAGTTAACATTCCTTTGCTAGATGTCATTAAACAAGTACCATTTTATGTTAAATTTTTGAAAGATTTGTGCACTGTAAAAAAAAACATAAGGTACAAAAGAAAGTATTTCTTGCAGAACAGGTAAGTTACATTCTCCCAACTAATAATGCTTTAAAATACAAAAATTCTGGTTGTCCAACTATTTCTTATTTTATTAGGAACTATTAAATTGAACATGCTTTACTTGATCTTGGAGCTAATGTTAATTCACTTCCATATTCTATGTACTAACAACTCAATCTTAATAAGTTAAAACCTACATCTATTACTCTTTTACTTGCTGATAGGTCAATCAAGGTACCAAAATGGATAATTGAAGATGTATTAGTTCAAGTTGATGAATTCATATATCCTATAAATTTTATTGTCATGGAAACTTAACCAATTATTGATGAATGCAAGCAAATTCCTGTAATATTAGATCGACCATTTTTAGCTACTACTAATGCTTTAATTAATTTCAGGAATGGAGTGATGAATTTATCATTTGGCAATATAAAGTTGGAACTCAATGTATTCAACATGTGTAAACAACCTTATAATAAAGAAGATGAAGAAAATGAGACTGAGGATATTGAACTCATTGAACCAATCATTGAAGAACACACTCAGGATGAGAAATTTTCAAATTCTATGGAAATTTGTTTTGCTAGTTCATTTGAATCAAGTAAAGAATTGGACTGTGATACTAGTAATATATGTTCTACACTTGATTCTATACAGGTACCTGAAAATGGCAATAATCACTTGGACTTTGAAGACATGAGACAACTTGAAAAGACAAAAGAAAATGAAGCACCGAAGCTTGAACTAAAGCCTTTACCAGAAAAATTAAAGTATGCGTATCTCGAAGATCAGCAAACTTATCCAGTATTAATTTTTTCTCAACTCACAAGCAACTAAGAAGGTAAGTTACTCATTGTTTTAAAAAGGCATAAGACTGCTATTGGTTGGACCTTAGAATACATAAAGGGAATTAATCCTTTAATTTACACATATAGAATACACTTAGAGAAAAATGCTAAAACAGTCCGTCAGCCACAAAGAAGATTAAATCCTCATATGAAATAAGTAGTAAAAAATAAGGTCCTTAAACTACTAGATGTATGAATTATCTATCCTATCTCTGATAGTACATGGGTAAGTCCAACACAAGTAGTACCAAAAAAATCCAGAGTAACTGTTGTAAAAAAATGAAAAAGGTGAACTAATCCCAACACGCATCCCATCTAGCTGGCGCATGTGCATTGATTATAGAAAATTAAATGATGCCGCTAGAAAAGACCATTTTCCCTTCTATTTCTAGATCAGATTCTTGAAAAAGTAGCAGGACACCCCTATTACTGCTTTCTTGATGGCTACTCAGGTTATTATCAAATTCCTATAGCCTTAGAAGACCAAGAAAAAACCACATTCACATGCCCCTTTGGAACATTTGCATTTAGGAGAATGCCTTTTGGACTATGTAATGCTTATGCAATATTTCAAAGATACATGTTAAGCATTTTTAGTGACATGGTTGAAAATTACTTGGAAGTTTTTATGGATGATTTAAGTGTGTTTGGAAATTATTTTGATAATTTTCTTGATAATTTAGAAAAATTTTTGAAAAGGTGTAAAGAAAAATGACTTGTTTTAAATTGGGAAAAATGCCATTTCATGACTGTTTCTGGAATTGTTTTAGGACATGTCATTTCTTCTAATGGAATTGAAGTTGATAAAGCCAAAGTTGAAGTTATCTCAAAATTACCATCACCAAAGATAGTGAGAGAAGTTCGATCCTTTTTAGGACATACAGGTTTTTATAGGAGGTTTATAAAAAACTTTAGTGCTATATCTAAACCACTTTGTAACCTCTTGATTAAAGACACACCATTTGAATAGACCGAAGATTGTCAGAAAGCTTTTTAAAAAATAATCAATCTTTTAACAACAGCCCCTATAATGCAATCTCCTGATTGGACTTTACCTTTTGAACTAATGTGTGATGCTAGCGATTATGCTGTTGGAGATTTTTAGGTCAACAAAAGGAAGGTAAGTCCTTTGTTATTTATTACGCAAGTGGAACTTTAAATAGTTCTCAAATGAATTATACCACAACCGAAAAAGAACTACTTGCTGTAATATTTGCATTGGATAAATTTTGATCGTATTTAAATGGCTCATCTACTATTATTTATTCTGATCATGCGGCTATTAGATATTTAATGTCTAAATAGGATGCCAAGCCAAGATTAATACGATGGATTTTGCTACTCCAAGAATTCAACTTGACAATCAAGGATAAAAAGAGTGCTGAAAATGTTATTGCAGACCACATGTCAAGACTTACAAATGAGTCTTCAATTGATACAACACCTATCAATGATTCTTTCCCTGATGAATTCTTGTTTTCTATACACAATATACCTTGGTATGTTAACATTGTTAATCATCTTATAATAGGTGAAATGTCATCTGATTGGAACTCCCAGGATAAGAAGAAATTCTTAACAAAGGTAAAAACTTTTTACTAGGATAATCCATACCTATTCAAGTACAGTTCTGATCAAATTTTTTGGAGATGCGTATCGAACAATAAGGATTTATACGAAGTTGTAAATCACATCCAATATGAGATTAATGACCACCAGAGTTTTTGTGTCATATGTTGAAGAATTAGAAAGATAACTTTAAGAAATAGAAGAAGGTATTTATAACGTTCAGTTGAACTTGAAGTTAATGCAATAAGAGGACGAATGTAAGTTTCAATAAAATTATTTTTTTCATTGTATTTTGTTTATTTTAACAATTGAATTGATTTTTCGAAGTTGATTTGTTTCTTTGGTGTGTTTTAATTTACTTTCCCGTATAAATGACAGATAATGGTACTCTGTGACTTCTTAAGTCGGTATTTTCAGCTTCCAATAATAATTGAAACCTCAAAAACTAAACATGGAAGAAATACATCAAAAACTACATAAGTGTTTTCCTTCTCTCCCTCAAAATGCCCTTAGGAAAATTTACAAAGCTCGCTGTGAACGACTACATTTGTTAATAATCCATGGCATTCCTTCTGATGTTCGTTGGTTAATTGAAGCAAAAGTCCGATTAGCAGGTGAGTTTTCTGTTCATTTATTTCTTACATGCCTGGTTTTAAAAAAAGTACATATGCTAAAAAGAGATGAGCTAAACAGCTTGGCTCTAATTGTCGTAATTGTGTAAGACGTAATTGCAAGAACTCGCATTGTAAATCTTTAGAAATGGTTTTTGATACTCGTGAAGATAAAATTAAATTATTTAAAGATGGCATGAGTAAAGAATCGTTAGATGATATCTTACGATCTCTTGAGACGCATCGAAGCGGATATGTACAACATTCAATTCAAAGGTATTAGAAACTATTCCAAAAGAAACACACGGTTTAGTCTTGGGAATCGACTCAAAAGACCTGCTTGCCGGTTTATAAGAAAACCGGATGAGAAGCCTATCTTCGACCCATAGAGGGCGTTCAAGCCGTTACTGGACGTAAAACCAGAGGAAGATGTGAGCCATAGTTGCAACTACCAGTAAATATTCTTTTCCTTTTAATAATATTTGTTTTTATGCATTATTACTTTTAATAGTGTGATTATTATTTTCTTTTTCTTTTTACTGTTTTTTTTATCTGTTACTTTTGAAATATAAGCCAAAGATTCACATGTCATTTGATAAGTACACCACTCCATTTACAACTGTTTATCAATATCTCTATCTTTAAATACTTGCTTTTATTTTAAACTTTCAAAAATTATTTTTGAAGATTATTCTAATGGCAGCATCTTTGAGTAGACAAATCAAAAATATTTGTGTGCTTTCTGGGTTTCGTTATGGAAAGTACAGGAAATTCGTTGAGGCAGCTATAGATCTTGGTCGTGTCATAGCAGAGAGAAACTTACAATTAATATATGGAGGAGGTGACCATGGATTATCCAAACTTGTTTCAGAAACAGCTTTCACTAGTGGAAGTCAAGTGCTAGGAATCATCCCAAAAGGCCTTAAACCTCTAGAATGTCTACCTGGCCCACCAACTGGAGAATAGTTAGTTGTCTTAGGTATGCAATAAAGAAAATCTAAAATGTTAGATCATGCCGATGCTTTCATCTTTTTTTCCAAGCAATCTTGCAACTCTGGAGGCACTAATTACATTACCCATCGGTTTGTTAAATGTTAATAATTTTTATAATGGCTTGTTCACATTTCTTAACCATGCAATTAACAATTATTTTATTCCTCCCTCAGTTAAAAAAAATCTTTATTTGTGCTTCTACTGCTAATAAATTACTTGATCTTTTATAAGCTTACAAACTGGAGCCAGAACCCATGACTTTGGCATTAGATTGGTCAACTGAAGATGATAACAGTAACAGTAGTAAAAAGTGCAAATTGGATTTAAATCTCCATTTGTAAATTTGTTTTTAGTGTTTATGTGATGTCTTCTAAACTTTACTTCTTTCCTTTAAGACATTGAGGACAATGTCTCATTTAGGTTGGGGGGAGGAAATAGTTGACAATTGTGGAATGTGTCAATTTTGGTGATGTTTTTACTAATTTTTTTTTTTGGTAAAGACTAACTTTGGATAAATTTTGAGTCAAAGATGGCCGAATATAGAGTGAGTGGTTCTAAAAACGTATCTTCTTAGTCTTAGAGTCTTTTATATATTTATTTTTTTAAAAAAAATTATTCTAAGCCTCTACAACAAGTTCAGGTATGATATTCTCTACTTCTTCTTTTATGTTTCTTTTCTCTATTTCTCATTTAGCATGCATATCTTTAAATTATAAAATATTAAGAATACTATTAAGATTAGGTTGGAGGGTGGGGATAGTTGATGTAAATTGTAAATATATATGTTTGTTTATTTTTATTTAAATAAAAAAATCCAAAAACAATAATTTTTTTTTGTCTAGGATGGCTGTGTAAAGAGTCACTACTTTTGATACGCATCCTAACAATTCGATCTATATTATTTTGTGAATTTAAAATTTATATTAAGTTGTTTTTGTTCCTTATTCTTTGAACTACTCAAATTTATGAATTCTCCACTTGATAATCATTAATTAAATCTTTTTGTCAGTTACTTATTTAAATATGTATTATTAAATCATTCTTTTCACACACATACTATGACAAATGCTATTGGGTTGTAAATTAAATTTTTTTGCAATATTTTGTTCTCTTGATTTGTTGGAGATAATTTCTAAGGTAGTGGAAAGTGTGTTATGTTTTAAAAAAAAAATAAAAATAAAAAACAAAAAAAAAGAGAAAAAAAAAGAAGAAAAAAATGTGTTTATTTTTACTATATCTGAAACCCGAGTAATTAAATCCGTAGGAGTGTTTTAACACCTAGTGCCTTAAGGCCAACTGGTCTAAGAGTCATTGGCCTAAAGCTCGCTAGATGGGTTGCAGATATATTGTTTGCTTATTTATCTAAAATCTGAGTAATTAAGTTCATAGGGGTGTTTTAACACCTTGTGCCCTAAGGCCAACTGGTCTGAGAGTCATTGGCCCAAAGCTCGCTATATGGATTGAAGATGTAACATTTTAAATTGTATGAATAGTCTACTGCCTAACAAAGATATTATCTCTGATAAATCACTAGAATAAAAAATATTTTTTTCTTTTAATGAAGCCCCATAAATATTGTGTTAATTTCTCGAACACAAAAGAATGTTTGATAATATCTTGAATAATGAGTTAATGAAAAAAAGCTAAAATAAATAAATATGAGAATTTATTTATTTGGTAGTTTAGAGGATAGATGAACAACTATTAACTTCCAGGTGAATTTTATAATTCTTAATTTAAAATAGCACTTTAATTGCTTAATTGCTAGGGACTAGCAATAAACTGGTTTAGGGGATATGATTAGTATTAGAAAGTGTATGTTTTATAAAGGTTTAAATTATTATTTTCTCACTTAAAGTATTAATTAATGTGTACATAACTTACATTTTATCTTAATGTTCATCATATGTAATTTTATGTAAATTATATTTTATTATTTTAATTTTTATCTTAATTGTTATATTTTGTTATTGTAGGTATATTTTAAGAATGAAAAGAGATCAGAACTGAAAAATAGGAGATAAAAGAAAAAAAAAGAGAGATAAAGATCTCTCTCGCAATTATATATAATATATAATAATATAATATATATATATATATATATACATATAATAAAATAATAAATAGTGTCTCTATTTGTAACTATAAAAAGAAAAGCAGCACAGAGGAGAAAGGACGCGTGGGAGGAGAAGAGAAAGAAAAGAAAAGAAAGAGAGGAAAAAGAGGAGAAAAAAAATAGTGAAGCTGAGTTTTCAAAATTTCTTCTTCTATTGTTTCAAGTTCTTAAATTTTTCTTATAATATATTTTAGAAGTTTGTCAAATAAAATGAGTGTTTTCATTTTCAATATAAGTGGCCAATTTATTAAGCTAGGGTAAAAGGGTGAAACTCAAGGATTTAAATTATGGAATTAATATCTCTCTCAAGTAAGTTCAAAGTTTATTTTATTTAATATTTAATATTTAATATTTTTATTTGCTGAATATTTTTATGTCATATTAATTTATAAATTTAACATCTTATTGGATTTATATGATATTTTGACATTATGTCGACACTCTAATTTAGTTTTGGCGCATCATGTACTCCATTCTCATATTTATCCATAAAATTGGTTAGTTAAGAATTAAATGACATAATATTTAATTAGTAAATAAAATATAAAATATAAATATAAGAGAATATTATGAACATAATTTAAATTTCAAGAGTGAATCCTGTAGCCCTAATAATTTTTAGACATGTAATCTATTTTTCTACTGTTAATTTTTATTTAATAATAGACTACTAAATTTAAAATTCCTTGTGGTTCGACCCCGGACTTACCGGGTTATATTATAACTAGACAGTCTTATACTTGGGAGTAAATCAAACACTTTTAAGTCGTGTCAAAAGCAAAGCTCTTTCTCAAGTTCCTGAGATATAGAAATCTGTTTTTAAAGAAATTATAAAGCCTTCTTCTTCTTCTATAACAGTTATTTTTAGTGAAAGCTCATCCTCTCAAATTGTGGTTTCACAATAAAAAACCTTCACAAAAATCGTCAAATTGGTTTAATAAAGCCTATCATCAAAATGTTTTATCCATGCAAGATGGGTTTTATCATTCCGATCCTTTTCAAGCTATTGCAAAATTTTCCCTAAAGGCTGGTTTTTCAAACCTTGAAATTTATCAAAACCCTAGCCTCATTATCAAAGTATTTTAGAGTTCGCTGAATCTGTCAAGTTTAAACTCTTATTCCTTAGTGAATCTCATTATGAGCTAGCATACTCTACTGCTACCATTTTAAAGGTTCTGAGCCCAAAATAGTAGGTTATCAACTCCACAAAGCTATAGTGTTTTCCTGCTAACTTTCAAAGCAGTTTAAACCACTGCTTGTCCTTTCCTTATTGAGATTACCAACAAGCTTAGTTTAACACCTTCTTATTCAAAACCCTAAAAAGGCCCATCTTGGTTATTTTTCTTTAATTCAAAATTACCATACAAAGCCTTCGAAATTGGTTCCAACAATGGTGGAACTATTTTGGTCCGAACCATGATATCCTAACCCCTAATGCCATAAATTGTTTAAACCTAGTTAAAGCACATTATATTCCTTCAGAGTTTGAGAAGACATTTCCTTTTTTTCTCTGTTTTTGTACAAATTTCTTCCTTCCTTAGGTCTGGGTATGGAACCTTCAATATCACACCCAGAATCCTAATTAATCATACAAAGAATTTTTAAAGTTAAATGGTAAAATTTGATGAGAAATCAAAGTTGTCTGAAGATATTGTTTAGAAATGTCTTTCCTCAAAATACCTCTTAAAGCCCAGCATTGAAGATACAAAAGCCTAACGCACATTCTTAGCTCAACGGGCTCGGGCTCAATCCCTTCTGGCCAGTGCTAAGACTGAAGATGAGTATTTTAAAGTCATGAAATAGCTCCTCTCCTCTATGTCAGAATCATCTGTTGCAAAGTCTTCTGATCAAGATGATGAAGAGCCTTTCATCAACCTTGGAGACGATAACGAAGATAATTGCTTCGAAATTCTTCCTCCGTTGAAGCTCTCTTAAAGATTTTGAGCTTATTTGTATTTATTTGTATTCGTAAGTAAAGTGTAAAAAAAACAAAAGAGTAATTCCAATTTGTAATATTTCAAGATTTACTTTGTATTTGTACTTTTTGTATTTATTTCCAATATTTTTATTTATAAAGCTATAAAGCTACTATTATATTCATACATTTGTATTCGTATGATTGTATTTGTACTTGTAAAGCCTCAGTATAAAGTTACAGACTCACTACAATGTACAGTCTACAGTTAAAGATTTTTGTATTTAATCTGAAGGAAGACCTAGACTTCTCAGATTTTTAATTTCACTTCTCTCTCTTGTATTCTCTCTCTCTCTCATCTCCTCTCTGGAAAATGAACAGAAGACTTTGAGGAAATTTTCCTGGCTTCTGATTTTCCTTTTCTTCTTTCTCTGTAATCATTTCTTTTAAAATTTGTAGGCTTTTAATTAAATGTAAGCATTTAATTTAATTTTAATTTAATTTAAAGCTTTAAAAGTTCTGTAATTTATCTAAAGCATTTACTTAGTTCATTTATTTATTTAAATTAATTTACTTTAAAGCATAGATCTAAGGGTGTATGATATTTAATTTCAATTTTTTAAAAAAGTTTAAAGTTTTATGCATGATTTGCATACTGATCTTCTATATCAGATCTGCTATTTTAACTACTACGTTCCTCTGAGGCATAGAGACCAGATCTCTCCCCTCAGTTGTATTATCTTCTCTCTCCATTTCATCAGAGCACTAGATCTGGGATCCAGATTCTAGTACTGTGTTTAAGCCCTGTGTTGCCTAGGCTTGCATAGAATTTCAATTTTAAAGTCTTAAAGTCAAGGTATATAGGCTGGACACCCAATGTGCAAGACCTAGATCTGTTCTAAGTCAGATCTGATCCCAAAGCGTAGTTAAATCTACGGTCATCTAGTTTAACAAAGCCACGTACCAATTTTGTAGTTAAATCTACGATCATTTGGTTTAACAAAGCCACATACCAATTTTCTATTATTTAAAGAATAAAATTAAAGATTAATTAAAGATTATAAAGGTATATCGGCTAGAAACCCAAACGTGCGGATTATTGATCAGTTCTAAGCCTAATCTAGATCTAAAGGCTGATTACAGCATCGATCTGGTACGAAACAATGCCACTACCTAATAATCATATAAAGTTTTATTAAAATTGAATAATATTTAATTTTTCTGTTTTACACATCCATCCTTCGATCCTAGGTTTTACTTATTGGGTGCTTCGGTAGTTTTTGGTCATAAGTCTCGATTTGGTTGAAGGGTAGTAAAACCTATTCTTAGCCGTGAATTGTAGCCTTACCTATTGAAATAAAACTAGATCATAGGAATATATATATATATATATATACACAGAGAATAATAATCGCCGTTGATGAGACAATCCACAACAAGTTATGATTGTTGTCTATGGCTTAACCCCAATTTGGCGGTAAAGATATAACGGGGAGTAATGATAGCCGTTGATGAGATTATCAACAGTGGATACTCATCACTATATAATACCTTTTATAGCATAGTTAACAGCATTGAATGTTGGCCATTAAAACCCATAGCCTTCCACAGCTCAATCATCAACTGCATTCATTTTTTGTCGTCGTATCCTATTGATAGCATATTTCCTCTGCCATGAAAAGCCTATTCTGTTGTAGTGACTTCTTCTCAAAATCAACTTTTGAAAAAAAATTTTCATATTTTTCAAAATTATTTGTTAGATAAGTGATTTTGCATCCTTTTAAATCTCCTCGATAACAATCCTAAATAATCTTTTGGTATAAGTAAGAAACAAAGTTTGAAATTATATAAAATATGTATAAAACTAAAAATTAGATCCAATTTTATTGATATTTCATATAAGTTTATTAATATAAGAATGTCCTTTTATTTTGTTTTGGCTTCATCTATATAAAAAAAAATAATTTTACTTAATTAACGTGTATAGTAAAGAAATATTGTGATAGAAAATGAAAAAAAAATGTTCATAAATTTCCTAGCATGAATATAGAATTTAAAGTTAAACTAATTTAATAAAATTTATTTTAATTTTTTTCAATACAATTTTTTTCAATTGATGTGTAATTTTTTTTCTTTGCTTAAATAAATAAGCTATTTTGTAAAATTAAAGTTTATGTTGATTTATAAGTTTTATATTATTTTTACAAGTATTTGTTTTTTTATAATTTTAAAGCACCAATTTACCACTCTCATATTAATTTACTTGTTTTACTTTTTATTTACTAGTCTTATGTGTAATTTATAAAATTTATATTTATCAAGACATTGATACAATAATTTTAATCACAACATCATAGATTTTTCTCTGAATTTAACTCAAGAAAACATTAATTTTTGATATGTTTAATTATAAGGTCAATATATGTATCCAAATAATCATAAGAGGTTCACTCTACCAAATCAACTCTAAACAAGACAAACTTAGACAAGTCAAGCTATCAGTAACCAAATTATTCTTTCCGAATATTTAAGAGCAAACGAGGGTAATATATAGTGTAAAATTATCAAACTTCCAACCCATTACATGTGTTATTTTATCAAAAACTAGTTACCTTATAGGTGACCAGTCCATAACCTTTTTATCAGGTTACTCCCACTTGTCTCCATCGCTCTATTGCAGCTGCTAGATGAAATCCTGGGGTATGAAACCCATGACGCAAAGTAGTTATGCCTGGTATTCAAAGTCTTTTGTTCTTTTCTTTATTTGATCTTTTCCTTGATATATATTTTTGTGTTCCAATGAATTAATAGTTGTAGGTAATTTCTTCTTTTTTTTTTCCTTTTTGTTCTCTTAAAGGATCCCGGATTGACAAAAGATTTTATCATGAGAATTTCAAATCTGATCGGTAATATGACATATCTTTTATTTATTTATTTATCTTTGGAATAAGTCAACTCTTTCAATTAATGTATATAATTTTTTTCATTTGAATTAATCAACTCTCTCTTATCAAAAAGAATAAAAAAATTAACTCTCCAAATCAATATATTTGCTGTGGGTTTCCATTGTCCAAATGAAATTTGATAAAATTTTCTCTTCACTTCGTGTAATTGCTCACCTTACTTTTAGATTAGAATTTATTTATACAGTCTTCCTTAGGGAAACTAAAGTATATCTCTACAAATATATTTTTATCTTAAGTATTATAAATTAGACTTTCCCTTATTTTTTTAAGTAGGGATAACATGTAGGCCTCTTCTATGCCTTTGATTCTAGCACAAGTACTAGCAAACTCCAAATATAAATGTGTCTCAAACTAACTTTGTGACTCTCCCATGATTCCTTGGAATAATAGGTATCGATGCAGATGAAACTAAGTTCAATAGACTATGTAATTCGAAGTACCTTTATATAAAATCAAAAAAATAAATGATAAATCACTTAGTGTATATATATATATATATATATATATATATATATATATATATTGTCTTATCAAAAAGAGTCTTGATTATTTATTTAACTACACTATTATGTCATAGTTGGTTCAATATGAATGAGACTTTATCCCATTTTACAACTAAATAGACTCTGAATTCTCAAAAAAAGTATTCTTTACTTCAATCATATCGAAATTTAAAATTATTTTTGTGTCTTATTCATGTACACTTTTGAATTTCAAAAGCCATGAAATCATGCTAGATTTAGACAAACATAAACGCGATGAATAGTCATAAATAAGATTAATATAACACTCATAATACTTGTAAATTGATTGGTATGCATATGTTTGTATGCACCAGGTGAATACAATGTTATGCTTTCCTTTAGCTCAAAAAGAGCCCAATGTCATATTACTTTTCTAAATAATATTTACAGAGTAATAATGATCAATCTTAATGGAGCAAAAAGCCTATTATTAATCATTCTTTTAAAATCTTATTATAGTTTATAAGACTTGAGCATAAATATTAGAAATGATATTAGTTAAAAGAAATATTTCTTTTCTTAGATTAATGCATATACTCTTTGTCATAAATCATTATATCTTTCTTTAGAATAGATCTATGGACTTATGCAATATAAATTGTCTTTGTAAAGTTCCAAAACAAGTAATTATAAGAGATGATCCAAAAATGAAAGTGTACTCTTGTTTGTTAAAAACAAGCCGCCAATATAATGTTCGGAACATAAAAACAAATAGAAAAAAAAAATAAAGTCTCATAAATTGATTTAGTGTTCTCGACTAAAATAAACTAGCATATCCTCCACTACAACTTAAAGCTTTCTTCATTTTGTCTCCTAATTTCTCAAAACCAAAAAAATTTAAATCACAAATAAGATTAATTACATCAAAATCTACTATTGCATGAATCAATAGAAATCTGAATTAATCAGGAAATTGAAAGATTTTCCATATATGACTTTAATAAAATTAAACCCTAAACCCTAAACCTTCCAATGACTCTTTTATCCACATTTATAACACCTGCCTTTTGGCTTGCCATCTCTTTTAGCAGAAAGTTTTTTATCCCAAAATACTCTTGCTTATCCTTGTTTTTTGACTTAGGCATTGAAGAGAATTCATTTTCAGGAAGTTTCTTGCTATGATAAAATAATTTTATAGCATGTAGTTCGTGCATCAATTAAATCAAGCTCATATCTCTTTTGTTAAAGACATAGCTGGCATTAAATTCTTTGAATGTATAAGGCATAGATTCAATCACCATATCAATCTTTGTTTTATCACGATTTCACATAGTCCATTATTGTGGGAACATGATCACAAACTCTTGTACCCTCCTCCATCTTGGTGTAATAATACATTTCAATACTGCTTCTCTAGTAGAATGAGTATCCTATCCAAACATTTGATGGAGAATGGCCAATATTTCAATGGTTGTTTCAATGCTTGATGTTTATTTTGTGATTTCATAAGAATCGAAGCTAATATATAGTATAGCGCTTAGCCATTTTGTTAGTTTTGCACCACTTCTCATAAGGTTCCTTTTGATTTTTATAATTGTATAACGTTGGTTCTAAGTCAAAACATATTGCATCCTTTAGCAAAAAATATTAAATAGATTGTGTTTTCAATCTAAATAATTTTTGCTAGCTAGTTCATTTTTAATTAAGATAATTAATAATGGATTGATGGAAAATGTTTTCATAAAAAATAAAACAACCATGCATAAATACTGTTTGGGTAATGTCGAGCAGGCATCCTCGAGGTCAACCCAGCGCGAGTAAAAGACCTCGAGGTCAACCCATCTCGAGCAAAAGACCCGACCGCTAGCACGAAGACAGCTTCATTAGGCGTCAAAGCTGGTCAAGGTCGAGGAGTCCAAGACTGGTCGAGCCCGAGCTCACTCTTCTGCTCGATATCTTCATAGCTCGGTCAAAGCTGGTCAAGGTCGAGGAGTGTCTAGGCTGGTCGAAACTCGAGCTCATCCTCCTGCTCGATGTCTTCAAATCCTCCGAGCATGGTTCAATTACACCAGTCACGGCACGGAGGAACAGCAACATCTAGATACAGCCGGTTCGGGACGATCCGACTTGTCTCTCCAGCCACCCAACACGACGATCGATGCCTGACTAATACCACACGCGGTATGGTGTCGCAACTGTTACCGATGGCCGGCACACGCCCCCACAGTGTCATCATTCTATGCGCACACGCCCGACACTATGATCAGGCTATGTGAAACCATGCCCACCAGACAGTCCCACATTCCCAGGAAAAGCCACAGTAATGCCGGCTGTTAGAGGGGCCAGACACCATAGACGCGGGAACAGGCAGCCTCGAAGAAAGAAGAGTGGGAAAACAGAAGTATAAAAGGAAAATGGAAACAGAGGCAAGGGGTTCCGAAAATTTTACACAGGTTCTACTTCTTCTTCTCCCTTTGATTTTTTCTGGAAAGTGATTCTTACGAAAAGGGACGAATATACCCCTTTTATTTTCTTCGGTCTCTCTAACAAAAAGGGATACAACAAGAACAACCCGATCACTGACTTGAGCGTCGGAGGGTTTTCGCCGAAAAAACACCCAGCGACCCCTGACTTTGTTTTCGTGAATATAGGATAGAGAAGGTCGCTGTTCCGGCGAATAAAGGAGAACTGAGATCGGAGAACATTTCTGCTCGAGCTCAAGTACACCGCGAGCAGGAGTCAACTGACACTATTTGAGGTCATGCAGAAAACCGCATCAACAAATACTTCAAAATCTATATATAATGACAATCTAGTACTGCTTTGACAAGCTATTCGATGGGAATGTCATGCCTACACTTACGAGACCTAATTAACCATTGGGTTATTTACTTTTATATATAAATATAATAAATAATTATTGTTATCTTTTAAGATCTAAATTTATTAATAGAGATTCGTTGGGAACGTCAATAACAAAGTTTAATTGAGTATATAACCATAGTTACAATCTACATATCTTTCATATTAAGTCGTCATTGTTAGGATGATCAGTTAATTGAAAAATATTTCGATCTTATCTTTAAATAAGTTCATTAAATAAAATATTTAATATATATATATCATCCGAAGAGAGCATTATGGTATCATGAAGTCAATGTATATATATAATTTTATTATTGAACATATAATGGAGCCCATAGATAAAATTATCTTAAATTTTTCCTTTTGAACAGTACACAACAATACACATAATATATCATGTATTGTTAATTGCATGCTTCCTAAAATAATATTATCTAGATGGAATCTAATATTATTAAGTACATGCAAATATCAAACAACATATATCTTGATTCATAATCTATAAATGCCATATATCATAAAGCATATAGTGGCAATACTTATTTTGCATAACATGTTATAAATATGATTATATTTTCTAAAATAAAAAATACATTCAAAGATTAATAACTTAGTATTTATTGATTTATTAATATTCTCTAAATTAAGAGATTTTTCATTATCCCAAGTTTATTATTCTATTGAGGTTTTACTCTAATTCCAACATTATTAATTCCAACATTATTGATTGAGCATTTATCTCGGAACGGTGCTTCAAATTTATTTGCCCTTATACCGATTTTTTGTCTCTTTGTAATCATTAAAAAAGATTCAAAAGCCTGTGAAAGTCCACCACAAAATAGACCTTGCAAAAATTTTCTACATGAATCCCTAGAACCATTCTATAGAGGAATCATTAGGCACTTGAAAAATATTCTAGGTACACTTAACGATGAGTATCCACAAAGCACCCAAGGACATGATTTAGGTACTTAAAAAAATATTTTAAGACAAATTCTTATAAGCAAAATGCTACAGAAAGTAGGCAAAGTGCTGCATAACTTATCTTTTTTATGAGTAATCAACACAAAGGCCAAAATCAAGTATAAACCCATTAAAGATCAATGAAGAATATAAGGGCTCAAAAATTATAAGATAAGCATCCAAATAATACTTGTAATTGGCACATACTAGTTTATGTCTCTATACATGAGCCTTGTTGACTATTGTCATTGCACATATCTAATAACCCCTCCAATTTCAGTCTCAAGATGCCTACATAAGGCCAAGGGCAACGCCAAAAAGAGATATTAAAATACTACCCATCTCACGCTAAATCTCTTTATAGAAATTGGACTAAAAAGGACTGATTTGAATTTGATAGACTGAGGCTTCTCACTGGTAACCTTTGACCATTATTTCTTTTATAGAATAATTGACAGCAAGAAAGACTTGTCATTTGAGAATTGAGATCCTCACCTAGAGAAAATAGACCATAAGAAAGCATGTGACTAGATATTAAAAAAAATAAAGTTTGTAATACAAATCTAGTTATTAGTAATATAATTTAAAAAAAAATACTTGTGATACAGCTAAATTTTGCATCAACAGTACTGTATATAAATATAAATTAAATTCTTTCGTACAACTCGTAAGGGAACGAGATTCGAATTTAACCTCTTCAAAAATTTCAAATAATAAAAATAAATTACAAAATTGAATGAATATTAACAATTTTCAAAGAACATTTTTCTTCACTAAATTAATTTTTTTGAGCCGAATAAGACAGAATTACGTAATCTAGTGAAAAGCCCTTTTAGTGGATGAAATAGATAGTGACGTTCAAGGAAATCATTTGCATGAGATAATAATGTCAATGAAGAAATAGAAAAATGGAAAGATAAGTTGTATTTGGTCATTTTTCTTTAAAGTACCATACGCAACACATTCTTTGAAGCAAAAGCTAGTGCAAATATGAATAAATAAAATAAAACAAAAAAATTCAGGTTCAGATTCACCCATTACGTTCGATGAAGATTGACAATGGCGATCGGATCCTATCACCATATGGATTTAATATTTTTTTCTTAGTCTTTCCGTATTTTTTAAATTTAGTTTAATTATATATAAAGTGAAAAAAATTTATTTAATTATCTACATCAAAATTTAAAATTCAAAACTCAATCTCAACTACTCATTTAATAATAAAAAATTAAGAGAGAAAAAATAAAAAAGAATCTATATCCCATCATAGGGATGAAATAGAGCGTGAAATGTCAAGAAAATAACTTGCATGATACAATAATGTCAATGAAAGAAAAATAAAAATGGATAGATAAGTTGTATTTGGTCATTTTTCTTTAAATTGATATTCCTAACGCATTGTTTGCTAGCAAAAGCTAGTGCAACTATAAATAAAATAAAACAAAAAATTCAAGCTCAGATGCACCCATTTCGTTCGATGAGCATCAAACGGTGGTGATAGGACCCTATGATCACAAGAAGCACAAATTTTCTTCAACAGCCTCCGGTGGTGCCTGTTGATTATTTCTCTCACATTTTTTTAATTTAAAATTGCTGCTTGTTGCATGAGATATTGTCTATTAGTACAAAAGATTGTTAACAATTGTCAGCGTACTTTTTTTTTTAAATGGCTATAATCTATAATATATTATAATATGGAGTCTAGTAGGACTCTAGATGCATACAATATAATACAACTCAAAAATCTGTCGAAACTAAATCGAAAATCTAATCTTACTTATAATATTGAAAGAAGTCTCATCTTTATTTCATAATTACAATCTACAAAATAATATAACATGAGTCTAGTTGAACTCTAGATAAATACATATATAATACAGTCCAAAAATCTATTAAGAATTGTTCAAAAATCTGATCTCGCTAACAATAATGAAAAAAGGGAAAAAGCTACTTTTATTTCACAATTTTTGTTCAGAGAGGGAAGGCTGGTGTCTTCACTCAACAATATTGTCGTTGAGCTACAAGCCCTATGGCCGTAATTTCACAACTTGAAGAACTAGGAATTGTATTCGAGGCAAGATGCATTATCCCATAAAATGAAAAACCAGAAAAAGTATATATATATTTTAAAGCGCTAAAATTTAGTATCGTGTGATGTTGTTATTCATCGTTGTTCTTTCTAGTACGACAGTGACATTTATTGACTGAGGAAATCCACTTAGGGATCAAATATGTATTGAATTCTTTGCACGAAATGATGCGAAATGAAGAAAATGGATTTGATGATTTGTATTTGGTCATGATTAAATAGTATAGTATGGTATAGACTTGTTTTGTTGCTACTCTCTTCTAATTTCACAAGGACAGATTCGATTAATCAATAATTGAAGATAAGAGTGAAGGATTGATCATTCTTAATCATAATTAAATAATTCAATAGATACAAGCAACCCAAAAATTAAAAAATAAAGAAACAAATTTTAAAAAAAAAGGGCTCAGATACACCCATTTCTTCTAAAGAATCAGACTATTGTAATAGAACCATATCATCCTGAAAGGCGCAGAGAATACTTACAGCTAAAGAATTTCTCAGGAATTGAATCCGGTTCACACTTGGCATGGTATTTTTCGACAAGAACCACTGTTGCTCATGTGATTATGTAACTAGCAGGAGATTGATTCCCAAATCCTTTATGCCTAATGGATGTTTTACTCTTACTTCCATGAAACAAAACCAAAACCAAAACCAAACAAGGGGAGAAAAAAAAAAAAAAGGAACAATGTACAAGATTTACATGATCATCACCGGTCAGTGCTGTCTATTATAATAGAAATAAAATGGCATCAAAAGGGAAAGATAAAATGCAACTCATGTTTAAGGAGCATAGCATGCACAATTCTCCTGACATCAACTTTTAATTTCCTGTCTTACTATTCAAGACTCTTACAACCCAATAATAGGAAAAACAAAATTTCACTTAAAAAAAAATACCTGCTATGTACATTTATTCCCTCTATAAAGCTAGTAAAACTTTAATTCATCTTTGTTAAAAGGAAAGTTAAGAACTAAAGAAGTCTTCCCAAAAATTCAATCTATCTAGTTCTTACCCCTTTGTTACCCTCGGTCTAGTATTGAGATGCAATTTGACCATTTATATGACACACAGAAAATCAACTTCATTTTTTAGATGTGATACAAACTCCACCAAGAATTGACGAGAACTTAATAAAATTAGGCTCTAAGATTATTTTTAAATTAAAGAATTGAATAGAAGTACTACCCGTTACTTAATGAAGCATGAACCCTCGTATGTGAAAACGCTACAATCAACTATGAATAGTCTGATTGATAAGTCAATGGTTGAATGCAACAAAAAATTTGATAAGTTTAAAGAGCTCATTTAAGAACTAAAAAGAATTATATTTTCAAGTAAATTACAAGAAATATTAGTTATAATTGTCCTAAGTATTTCCTACCATAAATCTTGATCTAAAATCATAAACAAATCCTAATCCAAAATCAAATCAGAATCTCAATCTAATCAAATAAGGAAAAAAAATCATAAATAAATAAGAATGCTAATCTAATAAAAAGAAAAGAATCATGAATAAATCATAATCCTAATCTAATAAAAAAGAAAATATCTTTAATGACTGACTAAAATGAAAATAACCGATTTGTTATCTCTTTTAAAAATGAAAATACTATCTGAAAAGTTAATAGCATATCTTTCATCCTTAATGCGCCAATTTCATATATTTGATTACTTAAAAAATTCAAGAGCTTGAATCATGTATCAACAATATGAATATTTTGTAAGATTCCTTCAATGGGCCTCCACATATTGGATTGATCCCAAGTTACTTGAATCAACTCATTAAGTGCTTCTTTGAATTTCTTTACACGAGCTCTTGTAACTGGTCCGACAAGAACTTGAATATGATCTAAATATGCCTTATTCGAGGTGTTTGTGCCATCCTTGTCCTCAATTTCATCATTCCCCTTCTCTTGAAGAGGTTTTGTCCATGAATCATCACCTACGTCCAAATGACTTAAATTCGAAATATTAAAAGTAACACTTACATTGTACTTACCAGGTAAATACAACTTGTATGAATTGTCATTGATTCATTCTAAGATTTGGAAAGGTCTATCCCTTCGAAGTAACAACTTGGATTTTGTTTGTTTTGGAAATCGTTCCTTGCGCATGTGTAACAACACCCAATCGCTAGATTTAAAGACTATCTTTTGTCGACCTTTGTTAGTTCGTTTAGCGTATTGTTCAGTTCTTCGCTTGATATTGAGCCTCACCGTTTCATGTATTTGGTTAATAATTTTAGCCTTTTTTTTCATCTAAGTTACACGCTTAGAAATAGGTAATGAAGTTAAAAAAATAAAACCATAAATAATTTCAAACGGTGAATACTTAGTAGCAGAATAAACGGAACGATTGTAAGCAAACTCAACTTATAGCAAACAATATTTCTAAGTTTTAATATTCTTTTTAATGATTACCAACAACAAAGTAGATAAAGTTCAATTTATAACCTCTGTTTGACCATCGGTTTGAGAGTTACATGTAGTAAAAAACAACAACTTAGTCCCCAACTTAGCACATAAGGTCTTCTAAAAATAAATCAAGAACTTAACATTCTTATTAGAAACTATTTTTTTTGGCATACCATGTAACCTCATAATCTCACTAAAGAATAAGTCAATAATATTGAAAGCATCATCTATCTTGTGGCATGAAATAAAATGTGTTATCTTATAAAATCTATCCATAACCACAAAAATTGAGTCTTTTCCTTATTTAGACCTAGGTAAACCTAACACAAAATCCATTGAAACATCAGTTCAATGTGCACTAGGCAATGGTAACGGGGTGTATAAACCATAGGGCTACACTTTTGATTTTGCTTATCTACAGGTGACACATATACTATAAAGTCTCTCAATATATCGTTTCATATGTGGTCAATAGAAGTGTTCCGGCAATATAGTTAAAGTCTTTATAACTCCAAAATGTCCCATCAATCCTCCTCATGGGATTTCTCACTAAAAAATCTCTCAAGGAACAATTAGGCACACACAACTTATTCTCTCGAAATAAGTAACCACCATGCCTAAAGTATTTATCAACCTTAGATTTTTTACAATTTTGGTATTCAACACTAAAATCATAGTCATTAGCATACAATTCCTTAATATGTTCAAAACTAAGTAATTTAGCATTAAGTGTTAAGATTAAAGCATACTTATGAGAAAGTGCATCTGCAACTACGTTTTCCTTACCTTACTTGCAATGAATGATATATAGAAACATCTTTATGAATTTTACCCAACAAGCATGTCTTTTGTTTAGCTTGTGCTGGCCTTTAAGGTATTTTAAAGATTCATGATCAGTGTGAATAACGAATTCCTTAGGCCATAGGTAGTGCTGTTATGTTTTCAATGTCCAAATTAATGCATATAACTCCTTATTTTAAGTAGAGTTGTTTAAAATTGCTCCACTTAGTTTCTCACTTGAATAAGTAATTGATCATCTCTCCTGCATTAGAAAAATAATAGAACTAAGCAAACTAGTGTCAATCTTGTTAGTGTTCAGAAACGCCTCTTTGTACAAAAGTACAATCATTAGCTGATTTAAAAAACAACGCTCATTTTATCACACTCGTTCTTGCATAAAAATTATTTTGCTAATAATGATGAGATAATCCAATTGAGGTAACACTTTTTATCTCATCAATATGTGTTCCTTACCATGACATTTGAAACACTTAATGTCATGATTCTTAATAGTAGAAGTCATGGTATTACCTTATGAATTGGGTTTGGAGGGCTTGGATCTTCGTCTAAGTGCAATAGATATTTGTGGCCTCTCGTTTCGCTTCACATAGCTCGGCTTACATGGAGTGAAACTCAAGCTTAGAGTTGCACGGATGTTTCCCCTCCTCTTGAGTTACTGCTCAATCTTAATGGCCTTCTGGATCATCTCTCCAATCTTCACATAATGCTGTAAATCAACTAAATTTGCAATCTATTGTTAAGGTTATTTAAGAATCATGCCATGGTAGCTTCTTTATCTTCTTATATATTTGTTCTAATCAGGGTTACCTCTATTTGTTTGCAGTAATCCTCTATGCTTCAGCTACCATTGGTAAGACTTTATTATTTTTTATAAAAACCTTAGTAGTAGTGGCTAGGTACAAAACGTCTTTTCATCAATGTCTTAATTTCATCCTATGTCTGAACAGGACGTTCCCTATTCCACCTTCTATTTGTAACAAGCTGATCCCACCAAGTAAAGCATAGTTATAAAATTTAATCACAGCCAAGTTTATCTTTTTTACCTCAGAATAATTGTGGTAATCAAATACAAACTTCATCTTCTTCTCTCATTCAAAGTATGCTTCGAGATTATATTTACCTTGAAAAGATGGAATTTACATTTTTATGCCACTCACACCATCATCTCAATACCTAGTTCTATGAGTACCTACAGAATCCTTTCACCGTACTCATCCTTATAATAGTTATCAACCTCTTCTCTGACTAAAACTCTCTCCGTCCTATATGCTCGGGGAACACATTATGGTTGCGCTGCACATGAGTTCTCTATTTGATCCAAACGCTCATATATGTGTTCTAATTCAGCCTTCGTCGATCATCTCATCTCCTCCATTAATGCTTAAATTTGAAAATTTTAAATAGCTAGTTGTTGATCATCTGCATTTGTGCCTTATTCTTCATTGTGAGATATAATTGAAATCTACAAAAATATATTATAAATAATATGAAAATAAATTCACTTCACTCTTTAAGTGTTTCACTCAAGAGAATGATTCACTTAATTTTACTTGTATTATACTTAATTTTATTGACTTTTACCCTCTAATACGTACACACACTCTTGTATTTTTCCACTCGTAAAAACGATTCACTTAATTTAACTTGTATTATACTTAATTTTATTGGTTTTTACCCTTTAATACGCACACACTCTCTTGTATTTTTCCACTTGTAGTAATTTTCTCTTGGTTTTTATAAAACTAATCAAACTAATATTAAGATTCCAGTAGCAATTCACAAAGATTATACTAAGAAGATTAGGGTTTCAAAGACGAGAATACAACGAACACGTATAATCAGGTTTTGGAAGCACAAAATAATAATATTTTGAAAAAAAATTTTGACAGTATGAAAAATCTGGCTTAGACCATATAAGACAATAATAATGGAAATTATTTTTTTTTTTTACTATCATTTTTTTTTCCTTTTTTTGTTTTTGTTTTAAACCCTAAATAACTGAAATTTGAATGAATTTAGGACAATAAATAAGCAAAATTTACGAATTTAAGGCAATAAATCATAAGGATACAAAATTAAGAAAACCATAAAATATTGTTCACACAACACTGTTTATGAGATACTATTCACAACACTGTTCATGAATTTTTTTTTTTTTAATGAATTGGAATAAGCAAGATAGGAAACGAAATCTAAAATAAGGATAAACAAAACCTAATTAGAACATTTGCTCTAATACCAACTGATATGAACCCGTCAAAAACTAACGAGACTCTAATCAAATTAGGCTTCAAGACCATTTTTTTATTACGGAATTAAATGAAACTGCGACTTGTTTCTTAATGAAGCCTAAACATTAGTATTTAAGGACGCCACAATCAGCTATGAATGGTCTGATTGATAAACCAATGGCCCAATAAATTCAAAGAGTCCATTTAAGAATTAAAGAGAATTATACTTTCAAGTAAATTAAATGAAAAACTTCTTTCTTGTATTGAATACGAGTATATATATATACATATATATATAGGTTACAAGAAATTTTAGCCATAATTGCCCCATATTTTTCCTACCATAAATCCTGATCTAAAATAAAAATAAATCCTAAACCAAAATCAAATCAGTCTCAATCTAATCAAATAAGAAAAGAATCCTAAATAAATAAGAATCCTAATCTAATAAAAAAAAAATCATAAATAGATCAGAATCTTAATCTAATAAAAAGGAAAATATCTTTAATGACTGACTAAAATGGAAATAGTTGATTTGTTGCCTCCTTTAAAAATAAAAATACTATTTAAAAATATAGTAACATATATTTCATTTTTAATGTGCCAATTTCATGGATTTGATTGCTTAGAAAATTCAAGAGCTTAAATCAGACATGAACAATATGAATATCTTGTGAGATTCCATCCATGAGCCTCCACGCATTTGATTGATCCCAAATTACTTGAATCAACTCATTAAGTACTTATTTGAATTTATTTGCATAAAGTATTGTAAGAGATCCGACGGAAACTTGAATAAGATCCAAATATGTTTTATTTTATGTGCTTGTGCTATCCCTACCTAACCATCTCACCACCATACTCGACCTTTGTTCCACCGCAATGCGACTACAGTTTGCTCTACTACGACCGATGTTACAGCTTATTTGACTTCGATCGTGCACATCGAAGTAGGCTGACAGCCACCTTCTTAGATCCAACCCAGCCAAGAGCCGATTAGCACCAACAGTGAAGATTTGTTTCATGGTATATATTAATTAATTTCAGTTTTCGACAACATTTTTAACTACTTAAATCAAAATTTTATTTCATCTTTCATGACCAGCAACTGCAATGAACATTTATTTCATGGTATGCAATAAATAATTAATTTCAGTTTTCAATAACATTTTTAATTACTTTAAATCAATCATTTTTAATGCTTAATAATATTTTGTTGGTTGCTTCTTTATCATTATTAGCTTCCTTATGATCAATCGTAGGTTATTGAGTTGGTTTCGGTTTAGAATTCTCTGCAACAAAAGATAAGTTTCAAGCTTTTAATTCACATTTTGTCATTGTTATTATTATTATTATTACATCAAAATTAAGAAACCATAATAATTAATTTACAAAAATGAAATATTCAGTATCTTGGTAGTGAAGTAGGTTCCAATTTTAACCCGATCCTATTTGAACTAAGTCTAATTTTTTTATTCGTTCCGAACATATTTGGATCGAATTGCATCAGATCGGTTTTACATTTCAAGTTGAGTTCGGATGAGTTTTCTCATAACTTGATCAATCCGAAATCCTATTGAATTGATTCGAACCCGATTTGGCCCATCTATAATTTGCATAATTTTTATGATTGCAAGTTTATAATCCCATGTTTCATATTTGTTGTAGTAAGTTTTAAGTTAGCATTAGTTTCATATTTAATGGTTCCTGCATCAAGATTAATGATAAGTGTTTCATATTTATTAGTTCATAATTGCTATGACTTTTAGAGTTACAAGTTTATGATCTCATGTTTGTTCCAACAAGTTTCAAGTTAGCGTTGGTTTTACGTTTAATGATCCTTACTCAAGATTAATAGTATGCATTTCATATTTATTGGTCAACGATTTTTATGATTGCAAGTTTATGATCCTATGTTTCATATTTGTTGCAGCAAGTTTTAAATTAGCATTGGTTTCATATTTAATGGTCTTTGCATCAAAATTAATAGTATATATTTCATATTTATTAGTCTATGATTTACATGATTTTTATTATTGCAAGTTTATGATCCTATGTTTCAAGTTAGCATTTACCAACATTGTTTTAATTCATAGTAAGTAATTTTATATTATTATCAATTTCACGTTTAATGTTCAGACTTTATTCCACCGAAATATTATTATAAAGGTGATTAAAATATAAATATAGTTGTAAATGAATTATATTAGTGTATATGATGTTCAAGCAAAGTAAATAGAAGGACTCTCCACGTAGCGTTAAAAGAGAGATCTCGTTTATGTCCACGCCATCAATCAACATGAGCTTGAGGATTCCACTTTCCAAGCCCTACAATTCAAGACTCGAAAAATTTTACAATTGACTTATAATCTATGAATAAACTTTTACAATTTGAGATAAACACACAACTCTTTTTTAAGTTATTGTAATGGTTGGTCTTTTTTTTTTTTCTTTTGTTCTTTTCTTTAATTATATCAAGACTAACCAGCCAATGCTAAAAGAAGTATATACTCCACCTTTATTAAACTAGTAATTTATTTCGTATTAGATAATATTTAATTTTATTATTTTTTATTATAAAAATTTTATCAAGCCAAGCCTAGCCTAAGCCCATAAAGGCTCGCCCCAAGTTTGGCCCGTTCAAATTAGAACAGACTTTTAGATAGGTTGAACCTATTACCAATAATATGGGCTTGGGTCTAGACTTTAAAAAAACCCCGACCAAAAGCCCGCAATTTGTCATCTCTATAACGAAGAGACGCTTTCTTCTCTACCCAATTCTACCAATATTAGTAAAGAGACATTTTTATCTCCACCCAATTCCACGCATATTAATCGTAGTCGATTCATTGGTTAAAGTTAGCAGCTCACCGTTCTAATTCTAGAAACTCTCCTAATGAAATTGGTTAGCCGCTTTAAGTTACCGATTCACCGTTGCAAATACTCTCCTAATATTATCAACTAACTGCTTGAAGTTAGCTGTTTGTCATTTGAGCTCCAGAAATTACAATTTTGCCAAAAATGTTATAAAACTCAATCATATCTACTTTTTATAATTTTAAACAATACTTTTTCAAAAATTACAATTTTAATCTCTGAAATCATTTTTATTAAAAAAATATATGATTATATATATATATGGTCTGAAGTTATTAATTATCATATCAATAATTATAATTATTTTAATTATTACCGAAATTCCGGTTAAGTAATGCATACCTTCAATTTGATGATTAAAGGTTGAAAAAGTATCAGATCTAGTTGCACTTCAGTGCATTTCACGCTACAAATTTTTTATAATTCAATCTCGATTCAATCTCGATCAGGGTAGAGAGACACAATGAGCGTGTTTCAGCTAGGTTATGGTGGAAATTGGAATATTTCAAATTTGAGCTGTGAAACTGAACTGATTAAAATGAAGATATGAGTGTGCTAATGCAATATATAAATTCAATTTGATAAAAATGAACAAAAAATGAGTCAAATAATAATGGTTGCAATAAGTGGCCTCGAGAGAGCTCTTATATATTTTACTGCCAATTTTTATAGCCAAAATTTCCACTGCAAGATGCAACCATTTTTAATCCCATCGATTCCCTACAAATTTATAAGCTTAATTCCCCATTTCGCTAAAAATAAATCAAATTAACTATTTTTATATCAAACATAATATTTTCTACATATTAACCCTTAAAATCCACCAGAAACATGAAAGGCTAGCATTATATCTAAAAGGTATGGTGGATTATAACAGATCCAAAATCCCATATAAAAAAATTTCATAAAACAATATACCAATGTATCCAATTAAGAGTAGTTTAGTTTAGCTTTTTAATCCATGCTTCAGTTCCCTTTAGCTACAATACACCACCCAAAGAAGACTTTTCAGATAAAAAATAAATAAATAAATATAAGCAATGAGAGATATATATATATATATATATATATATATATATATATATATATATATATATATATATATATAGTTCCTTTTTTATGTAAACGGTCGCAATGTTATTTTTCCAAGATCTGGATAAAGAAAATGCTTCTTCCTATTGTTCGTTGAGCCAAGCATTTCAGGGTAAAGCATAGAAGTCGGGTAACTAAACACTCATTTGCAACAAAGATAAGAAAACAAAACCCAATGAAAAAAATCAAACATCACCTCAATTTGAAAAAGGAAAAAAACTAAAATATCCATGCTTGTCAGTGTATATTAATGCAGGTTGCCTGTGAAATGAATATCCAATTATCAAACAGCCTTTTCAATTATCTATCAATTATACATATTCTGGCAATTTTGTAAAAACCAAATTTAACAAAACAACAAGATGTTGCATTTTATTGCGAATCTAGATTACGAAGATCTCATAATCTGAAACCCATTTTCAGGCTAATGGTATAATTTGATCATATAGGCCAACAATTAGTCAAGAATGGTTAAAATGCAGGGGACTTCGGAACATAGTACTGTATATTTTGCAAGGAAAAGAAAAATCTATTTACAAAATACAAGAACCAAGCATACTAGCATTAAGAGAATAATCTCAAAATTTCTAAAAACCTAAACAAAGATATGTCAATGCTCTTCAATAGCTACATATGTCAATGCTCTTCAATAGCTACATAGAAGTGATACACAAAGTTTCGTGTCTTAGGCCAAAAAATCAAGGTCTAAACACTCAACAGTTATCCCTCAACTTCTCAATCTTTAATGCTTTTGATCTTTAGTGAAATTATAGGACCCAACAATTCCACACCTATTATGGCAACTAAAATACAGTTTTCACTTGACAAGAACTATGTAGTGCACAAGCATGTTGCATCGCATTTCTTGAGGTAGTGAGTAAACAAAATTGGAAGAGATATTATAAGGCTTATATCACAAAGATTTGGTCTAAAACTTTAACTTCAAGTTAAAATGTCTCATTCCTTGGGGCATATACAACTTCTACATGTTTTGATATTTCATAAGTTATTTACCATATTTGAATAAAACTTCAGCATTTAAAAAAAATATTGATAATATTTGTGTGCAGAAATCAATGTTGTTCATATATATCTTTAGCATGGAAGCCTTGTATTGTGAAAATTTCAAGAAAGCATATGCAAAAAAGAAGCAAATCATATACCATAAATGCACACATGAATGTATTCATCCATTTTACAAATTTTTTATAATGAAAAGAAATCGAAGAAGACAAGTTCAGAGGGGAATCATACTTACACTAACAAGTAGAAAAAAAAAATGTCAATACAAAAGCAATATAGGCCACCAAGATCTGCAAGCAAGCTCACTGCATGGCAAATAAAGAATACAACATTTTAATACCAGTATTCAACCTATCTTCAACAAAAATAAATTTATAGAAAAGCATAAAGCTGCAACAGCAGAGATAGAATACCTATCTATCAAAATCAATGCAAAGAACTACAAGACTAGAACTGTAATATCAGAGATAGAATCCACAGGATATCGTTATCTCCTTAAAGAAAGACCATTTTTACAAAATTGTAAGCATTATCTCCTTTTACAGGATATCATGAAATTTAAATAAAGAACATTTTTTAAGAGTGAAAAAGATTAGTTAAAAGGCTCAAAACTTTAAAACCAGTTTAAAAATTTAACTCTTTCCAAATACCATAATACGGAGACATGATTCACACATCATTACACAAATGCTAGGATTAAATTTAAAATATGATCCTAAAGAAACTCACTTTAGTTCATGAATGCCACCAATAAGGTACAAACATAGAAATGTAAGTTTTTTTCCAAAAATTTTATGATTTTCTAACTGGGAAATTCATTCCATGTACATTCATTCAACTAACTAGCCAAATTCATCACAAATCCTAAAATACTTGTACAAAAGAAACAAAAGTGAATTTTTGAAATTAATGAAAGCCATTCTTGAATAAATAATGATTAGTAAAAAAAAAAAAAAAGGAAACAGAGAGAGTCAAATCTGAGGGGGGCTACGAGGGCTGAGCTTGTGCCACCGCTGATTGTTAGTTGATTTGGAATGTCTCGGATTTATACTCATTGCAATCTTGCAGCTAATTTGCGTACACTTTCCCCTACTCCTAACATCAACTATACCTAAGCAAGAACAAATCATTTCCGTCAATCTTCATTTCTCAATCTATAATGCCGGCTCATGAACTAAAGCTTTTATTTGAAAAATAATAATTTCTTTTATAGAAAACATTACAGCCTCAGTAGTCACGATTCGCGAAACAACTTAGATGTAAAAAGATTATTAATAACTAGTAACTACTTAAAAGCTAAGACTAAACTACCATATATTGTGTACTCCCAAAAAAAATTAGATTTTTAAAAAATAAAACCCTAATTTTTGTTTCAGTTAGCAGACTAGCAGTGTTTTATTTCGATTCATTAACAGTTGAATCTTTCGAAAACTTAGCCGAACACACAAAAGTCACCAAGTAAACCCCAAAAAAATGACACTAAAAATTTACCCTGTAAAAAATATTCTAAATAATTATAAAATCATTTACAAGCAAAAATTAAATTAAATTAAATGAGAGTTCACTAATAATTATGAAAAAAATAAAATTGAAGAGAAAGATAGAGAGAGAAACCTAAAGACCAGCACGAAGAAAAAGATCAGCCTCTGCCGTTGATCGTTGCCGTCGAAGAAGATCAAGCTGTGCTAGTGCTACTGTTAATCGAAGTGAAAGAAGAAGAGGAGAGGTAAGGTGATGAACTGGGGTTCTTTTTTTGGCTGAGCATGTGCGTGCGTGGGGTCAGGAGGCGGGTTTCGTTTTTCTTATCATATATATTTTGTTAACTATGGCTGCTTGATCGGTTTTACAATTTTCAAGTTTTGTTAAATTTTTTTTATTATTTAACAATGAAACTTATCTCAACCACTGGATTCACTGCATTTAATCCAATGGTGATTTTTAACCCATGTATCTGACACATGCAGGTACAGTAGCTATCCCCTTTGTCTTAAATATAAGTTTGAACCACTTGCACCCAAACTCAAACAAGCTAGGATTTTTACGCCTTTAAATTTAAAAACCCTACACTTAATCCCTTTACATTAATAATTTATGTTATTTTATAATAAAAAATCCATATTATCCTTAAACATCCATCAAAATAAACCTTTTGTGTAAGACACGACAATAATATCCTTGATAAGTTAAGTTAATTACCTAAATTATGTTTTTTATTTAGAATTTTGTCATAAACATAAGCTAGTTGTATAATGGATTTTCTCTTAAAGTCTTATTTCATAATAAGATAATTTCATTTTATTCCATTTTCATCCATCATGAATTATATATCAATTTTATTTACAAAAGACAATGTATTCTCTATTTCATAGCACACAAAATAAGTTTCATCAAATCTTCGAATACTTTATTGGCCAATTTGTTTATATTTTTAGTTTTTAAGCCAAGAAAATAAGAAAAAATTAACATAAATTAGGCAATTAACTCAACTTATTAAAGACAATATTGTCATAACACATACATAATATTTTATTTTCATAGATGTTTACAATTTTAAAAATAACTTAAATTGATTAGGCGTATTTGGACGGGCAATATGGATGTTTTCATTGTAACATAATTTATTTGAAGGGGGTTAAGTGCAATATTTTTAAATTTGAAGGAGGTAAATGTCATCATAACCTATTTAAGTTTGGGTGTGTCAGTGTTTCTAACTTATATTTGAGGGGAAATATGTAATTTTCCTTAATAATATTAAAAACTAAACTATAGTGCTTTTAATAGAACATATATAGATAAAAACATACCATAACCTTAATAAGTGTAGAAAAATATGATATCATTCATTAGTAATACAAATTTAATTATAATTTGATGGTATAATATATAGTTTTAAAAATGTTAAATACTAATTAGTTATGCAAATCCAATTTCAATTGTAATTTGACAGATTGTTATTAGATTTAAAACTATTAATATTAATCAAATCATTTAGCTTTAAATTTAGATAACCTCCCTTAATACATTTATCAACAGGACTATGTGATCATGTAACTAATTTTAATAAAATAAACATATAATTAGAAATTTATAGTGAAATTCAAATTTAATTTTAAATTTACATTTTATTTTCTATAACAAAACAAAAAAAAAGAAATAAAAAATACTTAAAAATCACCATGGGCCCGTCGGCTGGTATTAATGGGTCCTTTATAGGCTTGTGCTCGTGGCATGCCTAGGCAAGACCCATGTTATGCCTAGCACGTCATGGCCCATAAGGCGAAGAGTTTGGCTTATCATGGCTCATTGAAGGGCCACGTCTTGCCATTGGATCCTATAGACATAGGTTGGGCTGTGCCGTGCCCATATAAACTTGAGCCGTGCCTATGCAACCATGGGCTAACATAGCCCGTTGACCATCTCTGAACTTATATTTTAATTTATTATATTTTAATTTGTTTCTTAATATAAATAATTAAAAATAAATAAACCTATGTTCAACATTATAGTGATGAAACAAGAGGGACTTATCTACTAGTTTTCTAAGATTTAGTTGTCAAATTGAAAACAACAAGAAATTCTAAAATTTCAAAGAAAAAAAACTAAATTTTTGTAAATATGGCACATTTATTGCATTATTTGATATGTTTTTGCATAATGTGTTATTTATTTGAGTCACTATGTGCCTAAAATCTTGTTTCAAGGACATGAAAGCTTGGAATAATTTTTTATTTGTTTAATTTAAACCTGTCTTTATGTGCTTATATCATTGAAGCCTTGATTCTAATTTTATTTTATTTTTTTATTTTGGGACTTATAATGTTGAGTCTAATTAAAATTGACTATTTTTTTTAAACTCTTATCTCAATTATAGATCTTGAGATGTACAAGCACCATACTTGAAAATAACTACCTACAACTCTTGAAATTGAAGTTATCATTGAGTAATTTGAGTATGCATATCACAAATATGACAGAGGACAAACTACTATAAAAAAAAATGATAGAACGAAAATTATTGACTATGGGCACTTGAAAAGAAGAAGAAAAGTTATACAAGAATTGAAAAGAAAAAGTAAATCTTGAAAAATATATGCAATGTCAAGAACAATTTGTTACTCCAATTACTTCGCACACTATCTGTTACATAGAAAAGATAATTTGGAGATCAAGATGATGAGGTTAGTTTGACTTATTCATTCTATGTTTCGATTGAAAAGTTATTGATATCAAGAACAATTGATAAGATAGATTTGATTAACACAGGCAAAAGTTTAAATTTCTCCACTCATGTATTGGTTTAGGTGATTAAAATATGATTATCTTGATTTCATATGCATTGTGATGAATATTAAATGTGATAGAGTACTAATGATTTATTTCACAAAAATTGCCCATGTATTTTAATTTTTAAAAAATTGTGTCTCATATGTGTTCTACCGTGTGTAAGCACTTTACTATAATTTACCTATATTCACCTGGCTCAATTGCTATAAAGTCCTTAACATTTAGAAATTATGATTTTTCTCCGATTTTGAGACAATGTTTTGCTTTGTGTTTGCGATTTGCTTAATTTTCTTGGATATCTTGAATATTTATCTTTTCATTTAAGATATATATAAGTTATTATTATTATACGAGGATACTCCGACCTTATTTGATTCATATTATTATTCTTAGATGTAAGGTAGTATACTCTTATAATGACTTGGACTATATCTCTATATATGGACTATATCTTATCTTAAATGCACGCGCGGTGTCATAAAAGAAAACAAAAAACGTGCATTCAAAAATCATATTGCTAAACTGATTTTTTGTTATTGTTTCTATAATGACAATGTTGCGTTGTTTACAATCTCTATCTCGTATTTATATTGTAGAATTCGTCCATATCCATCTACAGCATTCAGCTTCCAAATGGAGCATTTCATCCCTTAAGTTCCTGTAATTTTATTCCCCACTATATTGAGTTCCTGGTGTACAATGTGCATCCATCAATAGAGGAACTTAGCTTCAATCCACTTTGTCCCCCATTGCAGCTTTGACCAACGTTTCTTACATGTGTACTTTGGAGTTATGTCCGAGATGACGAAGACATTGCCTCTGGGTTCTTTTACTGCAGTGATTTTCCAATCATAGTCAAGATCGAAGCACTCACAATTGACATAGGTAATTGTTTTATCTGTTGATGCAGTTTTTTGCTTTCTCCTAGATGATGTTGTAAACTTTTGCTTGCTCTTTACTCGAGCAGGGTTTTCTGGCCGGTTTTTGTCTTTTTCCCTTTGTCGGAACGGTGATGAACTCCAACCTGTGTCCATAAAAGAATGTCAGGGGTCGCCGGATGTTTTTCCAACGAAAACCCTCCGACGCTCAAGTCAGTAATCGAATTGATTCTTTTGATATCCCTCTTGGCTTGAGAGACCAGAAAGGTAGAGCGTCTGAAGGAGAAGAGTGATAGAGAAAGTCTAAGTTTTGGTGGTTTTTTGTTGGAGTTAAAGTGTTTTAGATTTTTAGAAGGTAAATATAGTAAGGAAGAAGAAAAAGTCCCTTTACCTTGTCCTTCTGCTAGTATTTATCCTCCCGTTTTCCCGCCCTTATTTGCTTGGACAGCCGCCCTCCGCATTAATTGCGCCTGGGCCCTCCTGACAGCTAAGGTTGCTGCGGCACGCCCTGGGGACGTGGGATGTCAGGCGGATATGAGTTCTCATGACCCAATGATGGTGTCGTGTGCACTTGTGTGAAATGATGACACCGTGAAGGCGTGTGCCGGCCATCGGTAACAGTGACGGAGCCCCACGGTGTGAGGCGCCTATCAGTTCATCGATTGTCGTGATAAGTTATTGGGATAATGGACTGCCTTGCTCAAGTCTGCTTTGACCGAGCTTGTAATCTCCCTTTGTCAGTGGAGCTTCCCGTAACGCGACCAGGTCCAGCTCAGTGGTTGAGGGTCTCTTATACTCGAGCAGGATGAGGAGTTCAAGGTCTGACAACCTTGGAGCACTTGACCTCGACCAGCCTTTACACCGACTGGGGGTGTCCTCATGCTAACGATTAGGTCTGCTGCTCGGGCGGGATTATCCTCAAGGGGTGCTGCTCGGGATTGTCCAAACATTATCCATTATGCAAAGTTTAATACCATCCCGAATTGCTTGAACCTTTAAAGCCCTTCTAAACTGAAAATCATCTTTGAAGCGTTGTCCTATCTTCATTAGTATTTGGTTATTTAATCCAACATCAAATACAAAACCATTTCTTTTTGTGCTCTCATTTTTCCTATCTACTTCGATTTGAAATAACTCGTCCTCATATCCCACCGAGGATCCTTCTAATTCTACTCATTTTTATTTCTGTTGGGCAAATAAATTGTCTCATCCGCCGAATCATCATCTGCTTCCCAACCTTTATTGAATACCCATGAGGTTGGATAATCCTATGGATTAGAAGGCGTGGAAAAATGAATGGGTGAATTTGGTTGTTGATTACATTATTGTGTGTAATCAGAGGAGGTTTAAATTCAGAAACTAATAGTACCACTTCAAAGTGTGTAATTACTTGTCTCCTCTTTATTGAAATAGAATAAGCAACTGTTGATGAATTGAATATTCTATTTGAAATAGAATCAGCAACTGTTGATGAATTGAATATTCTATGTTATTAATTTTAAGGAAATTATTATTAATATAATTTTATGCCAAAATTTGTATGATATATAATGGTAGAAAAATATACAAAAACACTATACACTACTCACATACTACTGTATTAGCAAGACCTTATGCTAATTAAAAAATTCCCAAACACAATACTGCAGACCAACGCATCCAAATTCACGGGAAAAAGGTAACCAAAATTTAGATATCTTAACCTTACTGCAATAGTATTAATATGGATATAGTATTCCGATGGCTTCGATAATATGTAATGCACAAATATTTTTAACTAACCTATGGTCTTAAATCCCATTTTTCATTCATTTTTATTATTCCCCTAAGAAGTTAGTTTTATATTCCAATTGAAAAATATCATTCGTTTTGCAATGAGCGCGCAATGAGGAAAAGTTGTGGTCTATCGCTCACGTGATCATGCACAATCCCACCAATTTCTTGCAATATATATAACAATTGGCCTCTAATATTTACTACAAAGGCATTCAACTTTGAGATAAGCCTAAGTGAGTTTCATTTTCACTTTCCAATGTTTATAATTTCCTTCGTTTCAGTTCAATCTCTATCCAATGTGAAGCATCTCACTTTATGCAATATTCTAGATGCTACTTTTGGCTTGTTAATTACATTCTAATCTCTAATTTTACTCGAATCCGAGGGAATTCGCAATATGAAGATTAATTAGTTAGGTTCTGCAGGTACATATTTTTGTTATAAAAAACTATTCATGGCTTTATGGTTTTATTATTGTGTCAATGCTTACTGTTTTGTTCACTCGATTTCTGTAAATGCCATGACATATATCCGTACGTGATGGATTTGTACAAACATCATAGCTCATAAGGAACAAATTGGGTTTGTCAAATTTTGTACTTAAGCTACATTTTCTGGTGATGTAGTGTGGGTGTAATAACCATTAATCGAAAGTTCTGTGCCTTTGTGTGCAAACTTGTCAAAAGAACCAGGTGCTAGCATAGATAAATCTAAGATGCTTGAAAATCATGTAATTAGTCTGTTGATGCTGTTTTTTTCGCGTGTCTTCAAACAGTGCCTCAAACTTTCTGCTCGTGAATAGCTACAGTATCCAGAACCCTCGGCTCGCGATTAGCTCTAGCTCGAGCAGGACGGCCTTCTTCTTTCCGTTCCGCTGCCTTTTCCCGAATGGTGACCTTCCAGACCTGTACTCAAAGAAAACAGAGTCAGGGGTCGCCGGGCGTGTTTCGGCAAAAACCCTCCGACGATCAAGTCAGTGATCGGGTTGTTCTTGTTGGTATCTCCCCTAGTGAGAGAGACCGGAAAGATGAAAGGGATATTATTTCGCCCTCCCTTTGGAATAAATATGGTGTTTTTTAGAGAATCAATGTAAGAAAAGTCAGAAGAACCTGTGTAAGCTATTATAACCCTTTGTGAATCAATTTGTTCAACCCTCTCTTGTGAATCAGAATTTCCAACCCTTGTAACGTACCATTTCATTTCCTTTTATACTCCATTTTTCCCGCTCTTTCCATTTCTAGGCTGTCCGTTCCCACGTTGGTGGTTTATGGGTCCCTCTGACAGCCGGGATTGGCGTAATATTCCCTGGGGATGTGCGGCTGTCTCCTTAATCCGGTTCACGTGGCCAGATCACCATGTCGGGAGTGTGCGTTAGGAATGATGACATCGTGGGGGCATGTGCCTGCCATCGGCAATAGTACCGCCACCATACCACGTGGGATCCTGGTCAGACATAAAAAGGTGTGCCTGGATTCTGAGAAAACGGGTCGGGCTGCCCTAAGCCGGGTCTTACATTCCATTCGTCTCATGACTGCGCAAACCAGTTGTGCTCGGGGACTTGATCTCTGCGAGCAGGAAAGGAGTGCTCGGTTCTCGACCTTGACGGGCTTTGACCGGGATGAACGACCTCGATCAGGCAGAGGAGTGCTCGGGGATCGAGCTTGACCGGTTTTGATTGGGTGGACGACCTCGATCATACAGAGGAGTGTTCGGGGCTCGCGCGGCTCGGAATTCCTCGACCTTGCCTAGGGGAGGTGTCTGGTGAGGTCGTCTTCGTGCAAGTAGTCGGGCCTTCTGCTCGAGCTAGGATGTCCTCGGGGTGTTTTATTCGAGCTGGAGGGGCCTCGAGAAGCCCTTGCCCGATATTACCCAAACACCAGTTCCCCAGTTTCTAGTCTTTTGAGTGAAACGAAATGAGACTGGAAACTCATTAATGATGGGCCGAATTCGCGGCCTTTTACTCTTCCCCACGCTTCCCAGTTGTCTCCAACTTTAATTATTTAGCATTTAAGAGGGGACATGTGGGTTGATCCCAGCTGTGCGTTTAAAATTCGAAAGGACGTTACCCGAAAGGTCGTGCCCCTCGAAACGCACGCCGCTAGTTGAAGAGACGCGTCCTCCTCTTTAAAAACCTCTAACTTCTTCACTGTTCCCTCTATTTGCTCATTTTCGTTCAAACTGAAGATTAATTTGCTCACCGCTGCTTACTGTCTTCTTCTTTCTGTCAAGGTGATTTCCGGCCAACCACACTTCTTTCCGCGTTCAGGTACAACCCACTCTTCCATCTCCTGCCGCCGCTCTGTTTCTTCTTTTGCCGGAGGACTCGTCCTCTTCTAGTGAGGCACAACCCCTTAGTATAATCCCGTGAGGGATTCTTGTCCGAGAGGGATTACCACGGCCGAGACTCACCAGCATCAAAGGGCAAGGGCCAGTCAAAGGTCCGAGCGTGGGGAATACCCCATAGATCACATGAGATGTGAGACCACCCAGTTGGATTTGGATAGACTTAGGGATACTTACCATATACCCGATAGTGTAGTTTTAAGGCTGCCGGGCAGGGCGAAATCCCCAGCCGTCCCCCCCAAGGGTACACGACCTTATACTTGGAATGTTTCAAATGGGGGGTTAGGCTGCCTCTCCATCCTTATTTTACCCGGGTCTTGTCTGGGTTCCGTCTGGCCCCGGGGCAACTGAACCCGAATGGGTGGAGGGTCCTTTCCGGACTCTTTGTTTTGTGGAAATGCTGTGATCTGGGTGAGCCCTCGGTAGGGGAAATCAGACACCTTTACCAGCTGAAGTGCAGCCCGAAGGATGCTGGTTGGTATTACCTTACCTCCAGTCTGAAGGGTAAAAAGCCCATCACCGATCTCCCGACCTCTGGTGGCAACTGGAAGAGCAAATTCTTCTTCGTTGGGGGAGAGTGGGGGCAAGCTGCACTTCGTAGCGAGGGGGTCCCTCCAGTCCCGCGGCACTTCTGCACTCCAGGTCGCTTATCTGCCTTATGGATTTTACTTTTAGTTTTCCTGCTTGTGTCTGTTCTCATTACTCTACTTTGGTCGTATCTGCAGCTTCCTGGAGTGCTTCTTACTCGATTGGGGGCCAGCTTTGAGCACGTGTGCAGACCGTTTTTACAAACGCGAGCTCGTGCAGGGAACTGTTGACACCCCGAAACTTTTTGGAGTCCAATTTGGTGCCAAGTAAAGAAATGAGCAGCAGGATGCGTGAGATGTTGCATCGACGCGTGGGGACGACGGAAGGTGCGAGCACCTCAAAGAGGCCTCGTGCAGAGACAAGTGCTCCGCCTCCACCTACTTGAGCTACCTCCTCTGCTCGACAAACAGAGCGGGCAGAGGAGGGTCCTCCTCGTAGGAGACAAAGGACCGCTAATCCAGCTCGCACCCGAACTGGCAATGTGCAGGAGCAACGTCAGCCTGGCCGTTCCGAGCCTTTCTTGAGGGCCTACAATGAGGAATTGACCAGCGGATTCCTGGATGAGATAGAGTCCTGCAATTCTGATGAGCTGTCTAGTGTCTTTCAGCGACTCTCCTCCCGAGCTTTGGCAGCCGCGACCAGGCTTAATAAGATAACTCAAAGTTCCCAGGAAGGATCTGGACTCTCAGAAGTCTTATTACGAGCAGCTCATTGAGGGAGAAGCTGCTCGTCTTCAAGGGCAAATTGACGCTCTAAAGGTCCAACTCACTCATCGAGTACAACATCAGGCGGACTCCATTCATGATCGTCTCATGTATGCTTTTGGCAAGGCATACCCCGAGGCCGACATGTCCAAGGTTGAAGGGTATGTAGCTGAATACATGAGCAACCCTGAAGCTACCCCATCCGAGCCCCAAGGTGTTGTCAGAGAGCCGGCTCCCTCTCCTTCCAATGCCCCTCCTGCTGAAGCTCCTGCCGATGTCCCTCCTCCCGCCTCCTTCGCGGATGCCTGGCCGTCCTCCTCGCTGCCGAGGACGTCCCTCCCGCTAATCGTCGCTCTTCCTCCTCGCCGCTCGAGGGTGCTCCTCCTGCTGAATGACTTGGACTCTTTTTCTATTTTTTTTTTTTTTACATATGTAATTATTTCAGTGAAATAAAAAGACACATGTTGAACAACTCTATTGAATGCTCGTGTGCACATGCTCTTGCCTTCTATGTTGAATTGACTTTGAATATGCTTGCTAAGTAAAAATTTTCTAAGTGTTGGACTTTCTATTCTCCTTTATGCCAAAGTGTAATGCTGTTTGACCTATGCATGGTAGAGCTTCGCTTTGAATTGGACTAAAAGCCTTATGTTTATTTTACAAGTTCATTCAACTTGCTCGAGCCTACATTTGGCTCTTGCTTGATACTGTCCCGCCTAGAGCTTAGGCTTAGGGACTTTTGGCCAAAGAGTTCCTCTTGATCTTCTGCTCGGGCCTTTTAATTGACCCTAGCTTCTTCTAGCGTTACTCCTGCTCGGGCCTGCAATTGACCCAAGCATGGCACCGTCCCGCCTAAAACTTAGGCTTTGGGACTTCTGGCCAAGGAGCTCATCTTGATCTTCTGCTCGGGTCCTTTAATTGACCCAAGCTTCTTCTGCTGTAACTCCTGCTCGGGCCTGCAATTGACCCAAGCATGGCACCGTCCCGCCTAAGACTTAGGCTTTGGGACTTCTGGCCAAGGAGCTCTTCTTGATCTTCTGCTCGGGCCTTTTAATTGACCCAAGCTTCTTCTGGCGTTACTCCTGCTCGGGCCTGCAATTGACCCAAGTATGGCACCGTCATGCCTAAAACTTAGGCTTTGGGACTTCCGCCAAGGAGCTCATCTTGATCTTCCGCTCTGGACCTTTTAATCGACCCAAGCTTCTTCATCGTAACTCCCGCTCGGGCCTGCAATTAACCCAAGCATGGCACCGTCCCGCCTAAGACTTAGGCTTTGGGACTTCTGGCCAAGGAGCTCTTCTTGATCTTCTGCTCGAGCCTTTTAATTGACCCAAGCTTCTTCTGGCGTTGCTCCTGCTCGGGCCTGCAATTGACCCAAGCATGGCACCGTCCCGCCTAAAACTTAGGCTTTGGGACTTCTAGCCAATGAGCTCATCTTGATCTTCTGCTCGGGCCTTTTAATTGACCCAAGCTTCTTCTGGCGTTACTCCTGCTCGGGCCTGCAATTGACCCAAGCATGGCACCGTCCCGCCTAAAACTTAGGCTTTGGGACTTCTGGCCAAGGAGCTCATCTTGATCTTCTGCTCGGGCCTTTTAATTGACCCAAACTTCTTCTGGCGTTACTCCTGCTCGGGCCTGCAATTTACCCAAGTATGGCACCGTCCCGCCTAAAACTTAGGCTTTGGGACTTCTGGCCAAGGAGCTTTTCTTGTTTCTGGTCTTCATTTTGAACTTACATTATGAATGTTTTTCTTATTCTCATATACATTTATACTTTTACATATCCCATCTTGGGATGAAATCTTACATTAACACTTCACAATACAAGGAGACTTACTGGAAATATTTCCTCAGGAGTTGTGCATTCCATGGCCTCTTAACCTCTCGTCCGTCTGGATGAGCAAGCCGGTATGCTTCTGGCCCTGCTAATTGAGTGACTCGATAAGGGCCTTCCCAATTAGGTCCTAGTACACCTTACCTTGGGTCCTTCGTGCTCTGGTTGACTTTCCTGAGCACCCAATCACCCACCTGGAACCGGTGAATGTGTACATTTTGGTTGTAATAACGAGCCACTCTTTGTTGATATTCTGAGATCTTAGCAGCTACCCTTTCTCTCTTCTCTTCCAGCAAGTCTAAACATGCACACATCTGCTCGTTGTTTTGCCCCTCGTTGAAGTGTTCTGTTCGGTGTGTCCCCATTCCTATCTCAGCAGGAACCACTGCTTCGTGCCCAAACGCTAAGGAGAATGGGGTCCCTCCAGTAGCTGTTTTGTGTGTGGTTCTGTTAGCCCACAAGACACTAGGCAGCTCGTCCACCCAGGCTCCTTTTTGCTCGCCCAGTCTTGTCTTTAGGAGACGTTTTATAGTCTTATTTGCGGCCTTAACTTGCCCATTGGCCTGCGGGTGTGAGGGAGAGCAAAACTTCAACTCTATCCCTAGATTCTGGCAGAAGTCTCTGAACTTGCCTTTATCAAACTGCCTCCCATTATCGGTGACTAACGCATGAGGGATCCCATATCTGCAAATCACATTCTTCCAAATAAAGTCAGTGGTTTTACCTTCCGTGATACTGCTTAAGGCTCCCATTTCGACCCATTTGGTGAAGTAATCAATCGCCACTATGGCATGGGTGGCGGATGCTTTCCTCTTCGATAATGGCCCGATCAAATCAATCCCCCATTGAGCAAACGGCCATGGCGAATTCATCACCGTAAGATTCTCCGGAGGCTGAGTTAAGTAGTTGGCAAAGCTTTGGCAATTCTTGCAGCTTCTTGTCTTCTCCTGAGCATCCTAATGCATGCGAGGCCAGAAATATCCTTGCCTCAAGGCCTTGAAAGCCAAGGACCTCGCCCCAGAATGATTTCCACAGACTCCCTCGTGTATCTCTCGGAGGACATAATCGGCCTCCTCTTAGTCTAAACACCGCAGCAAGGGGAGAGTGTACCCCCGTCTATATAAGACCCCATCGATGAGAGTGTACCTGGTTGCTTTGCACCTCAACTTCCTTGCCTGCTTCTTATCGGCCGACACTGTCCCTTCCTTGAGGTAAGAAATGATCGGCTCCATCTAGGTGCTGCTTGTCGATAGGCTCATCACTTCGTCCTCATGCTCGATACTTGAGCAGGTCTTCATTTCCAAAGGGATAAACTTTGGAAACTTGGGGTCCGATGCGGCTGCCATGCGAGCTATCATATCTGCTCGAAAATTCTTCCCCCTAGGGATCTGCTCCACATCGACAACTCGAAATTCCCAATAACTGCCTTACCTTCCAAGGTATGCGTCCATCTTCTCCCTCGGCCCGAAGCTCTCGTCGAGGTGATTCGTTACCAACTGCGAGTCTGTTCAAAGCTTTACCTCTTCTGCTTTTACTACTGAGGCGAGCTTCAATCCTGCTATTACAGCTTCATACTCGGCCTGATTATTGGTGACATCGAACTCTAACTTCACAGCGTATTGCATCTCTGCCCCTTCTGGACTTTGGAGCACAACTCCCGCCTCCCGCCTCCCCGACTTTCGCAGGATCCATCTATCGTGACTATCCGTGTGTTGGTCGAGGCCCTGGAGCCTCGTGTGGGCTCGCTATCCGCCTCCTCATCCCTCGTCGTGCATTCGACCACGAAATCGCCTAAAGATCGTGCTTTTATGGTCGTCGGGTCGATAATTAATGTCGAACTCGCTCAGCTCCACTGACCATTTTACCAGCCTTCCAGAAGTTTCAGGCTTGCACAACGTTTGCCTGAGTGGTTGGTTTGTTAGAACCATCACTGAATGTGCCTGAAAATAAGGCCTCAGCTTTCGGGCCGCCGTGACCAGGGCCAGTGCCCACTTCTCCATGGGTGGATACCGGGTCTCTGCTTCTAGTAACGCTCTGCTCTTGTAATAAACAGGGTATTGTACCCCTGATTCCTCCCTTACCAGAACTGAGCTCGTTGCCCATTGAGACACAGCTAAGTATAGAAACAGTACCTCTCCTACTCGAGGTGTTGACAGAATCTGAGCTTTCAACAAATACTCTTTCACACTGAACGCCGCCTCGCATTCAAAGGCCCACTTTGTCTTCCCCGCCCTTCTTCATTTCCCGAAGAAGACCCAAGACTTATCCGTGGCTCGAGATACTGAATCTGCTGAGGGACGCCAGCTTGCCGACCGACTCAGATCTCTTTGAGGTCGCATGGGGACCTCATTTCCACCACCGCCCTTATCTTCTCCGGATTGGCCTCGATCCCCTAGAACTCACCACGAAGCCTAAGAATTTTCCCGAACCCACTCCAAAAGCACATTACTCCGGGTTTAGCTTCATTCTAGTACTTTCTTAAGAGTGCGAAGGTCTCCTCTAGATGCCTTACATGCTCCTCACGCCTTTAGACTTAGTGATCATGTCATCTACATATATCTCCATAGTCCGACCGATCAATGGCTTGAAGACCTTGTTTACTAGCCTCTGATATGTCGCCCCTGCATTCTTTAAACCGAAAGGCATGACCTTGTAGCAAGATGCACCTCGATTGGTGATGAAGGTCAGACACTCCTCGTCCGATCGATGCATGGGAATTTGATTATATCCCGAGAATGCATCCATGAAACCGAAGCAGCCCGTGCCTCACCGTAGAGTCCACTAGTTAGTCTATCTTCGGTAGTGGAAAGCTATCTTTTGGGCAGGCCTTGTTCACGTCTGTAAAGTCAACACAAATTCTCCATTTCCCGCTTGCTTACTTCACCAGCACCACATTCGAGATCCATTCGGGGTAAGATACCTCCCGTATGAATCCTGCTTTTAGCAGCTTTTCAACCTCGCAGCTTGATGGCTCTGCATCTCTCCTGGTTGACGATCTTCTCTTCTCCCTCACCGGCTTAGCATCTCTCCAGACCGCCACCTGTGACACGCCTACTCGGGTCGATCCGTGCATATCCTCGCAGGTCCATGCAAATACATCTGCGTGTGCTTGCAGACATTCCACCAGCTTTTCCTTCAACGGCTAGCTAAGGCCCGAGCCTATTCGGACTTTCTTCCTGGGTCTCCTCGCCTCACCTCGACCTCCTCCAACTTCTCAACCGGCTCTTGTCTTCCGTTCTCGAGTCCCCCTCGTGTCCAAATGAGGTTATCTCAGATAGTTTCTTTGGCGCACAACAGAAGCAGCTCTCGCCACCATTTGGCTGCTTTTTACGACTCCTACGGCCCCATTAACTCGATACTTTAGGGCCAAGTAATGGGTGGATAGCGCACTGGCTGATCCTCATAAATGGCCTCCCTAGAATTGCCTGGTATGGGCTGGTTTCATCTACTACCACGAAATCCAGTATCATGTTCTTCTCGAAAGGCTTCGAGCCTATGGTTACTGCCAACCTGATGATTCCAAGAGGTATTAGCTTTCCTCCTCCGAATCCTCTCAAGGAAGTACTCGTCTGCTCGAGGCTCGCGCCTGTTATTCCTAAATCCTCGAGTGTGGATTTAAAGAGAATATCCATCGAGCTCCTTGAATCAACTAATATTCGATCAACTTCCTTGTTTTCTACATTGGCTTTTACCACCAAGGCATCCTCGTGGGGGTACAACACCCCCTCCTCGTCTTCATCCGTCCACATGATTGGCACCTGCCGAACCTTGGCCTTCTTGGCAGCAGGGGCAGTGAACAGGACTTCTCGGCCGGCTGCGGCGTATCGGCAGTAGTTTTTCCTAGCCCTATTGGAACTTCCTGCCATCGTGGGCCCTCTTGAGATTACCCTCGTGGATGGTGGCTCCGTGTCTATTTCGTAAGCTTGGTCACCTTCCTCAAGCTGCTGCTCAACCACCGGGTGTCCTCCTTCTACAAATTCATCCAGATACCGATTCCTAACCAGATCCTCCACCTGGTTTTTCAAATCACGGCACTGTGATGTGGAGTGGCCGTGGTCTCCATGGAAACGGCAGAACCGCCCCCTGCTCCGCTTGCTAGCTGGCTTGGTCATCGACGTTGGAGGGCTCAGCAGTCCTCGTTCCTCAGCCACCAGAAGTATCTCTTCAAGAGATACCTTCACCTTGTATATCTGCTCGTAGCGAGGCTCGGTCCACCACTCAGTATCGCCTTATCCCTCGGGAAGCTTCTCTGCGGGTGGCAATGAACGATCCGCCTGCTGCGGCTCACCTCAAGTCCGCTGGTGGCCGGTCATGGGACGCGTGGCCATCATGACGCCTGTACTCTCTGTGCTCCCGGCCCGGAGACCTGCGAGGTGGCAGGGGGACCATCCGCGGTGGGGGAGCTCTCTGATATGGGTTGTACAAGGCAACCCGATCTCTTGCTGCCTTTGGAGCTTGTGTCCCTCGGGCAGGACCCCCTTTCTCCTTCCTCCTTGCTCCATCGACTTGCTCACTCCTCAGTTTGGTCGCTTTTTCTTCTTCGATTACCATATCCAGCTTTACCTGCTCATACGCGTCTGAATATGAACGGATCGAAGGACTCCGCAGATTATACCATGGTCTCCCCATCCGGATGCCATCCTTTAATCCTCTCAAGGCTTGGGGATGGTTGAACGCACCAAGATCTAGGACCGATCTATGGTATCTTCTGACAAACTCCCGGAGGGGTTCCCTTCTTCTCGCCTAACTCCGACAACCCATCATGTCATCCTCGGGGTTAGTGCGCCTCGAATCGCTCTGCGAACTCCCTACACATCCGCTCAAAGCTCAAGATGCTTCCCGTGGGTGTCTGCGGTACCATTCCTCGCCTCCCTTCTAAGATGAGTGGAAAGCCCGACACCTCCGAGTCAGCCGACAACCCTTGCACCCCCATCATGTCGTTGAACCATTCTATGTGCACTAATGGATCACTTTTCCCTGAGAATTTCATATCTGGGAAACGGATGTCACGTGGGATCGTGACACTTATGATCTCCGTCGAGAGTGGAGATTCGTTATCCAGCATTATTCGCCAGATTGGGCTCTTTCCGCTCTCCTGAGGTCTTCCACAACTTAGTGCCAACTCGCGCACCTCTCCCTCCAACTCTTCCTGCGAGAGGTCGGGCCTGTGTCCTGTAAGTGCTGACGGGACCCCCTTTCCTCTATGTTTGTTTCTTTGGGCTTCATCTCCTATATTCTCCCGAACGGGGACATTGCCACGGCTGCACTCCGGGATATCATTACATGCCTTTCTCTGTCCCTCCCTGAGTTCTTACAATAGGGAGGTCAGAGTCTCCATCTGCTTCTCCATCTGATCCATTCTTTCCTGGATTTCCCTATTCTGGGCCTCATTGGCCACTTCTCTCAAAGTCACCGATTCTTCTGGACTTACTCCTCTTCTGCTGTTTCCCCTCATCGTAGCGTTGTGTCTTGAGTGTATTAGGAAATCAGGCTTTTTGTGCCGATCCCCACAGACGGCGCCAAAAGATGTTGATGCTGTTTTTCCCGCGTGTCTTCAAACAGTGCCTCAAACTTTCTGCTCGTGAATAGCTAGAGTATCCAGAACCCTCGGCTCGCGATTAGCTCGAGCTAGAGCAGGACGGCCTTCTTCTTCCCGTTCCGCTGTCTTTTCCCAAATAGTGACCTTTCAGACATGTACTCACAGAAAACAGAGTCAGGGGTCGCCGGGCGTGTTCCGGCGAAAACCCTCCGACGATCAAGTCAGTGATCGGGTTGTTCTTGTTGGTATCTCCCCTAATGAGGGAGACCGGAAAGATGAAAAGGATATTATTTCGCCCTCCCTTTGGAATAAATATGGTGTTTTTTAGAGAATCAATGTAAGAAAAGTCAGAAGAACCTGTGTAAGCTATTATAACCCTTTATGAATCAATTTGTTCAACCCCCTCTTGTGAATCAGAATTTCCAACCCTTGTAACGCACCCTTTCGTTTCGTTTTATACTCCATTTTTCCCGCTCTTTCCATTTCCAGGCTGTCCGTTCCCACGTTAGTGGTTTCTGGGTTCTTCTGACAGCCGGGATTGGTGTAATATTCCCTAGGGATGTGCGGCTGTCTCCTTAATCCGGTTCACGTGGCCAGATCACCATGTCGGGCATGTGCGTTAGGAATGATGACGTCGTGGGGGCATGTGCCTGCCATCGGCAATAGTACCGCCACCATACCACGTGGGATCCTGGTCAGACATAAAAAGGTGTGCCTGGATTCTGAGAAAACGGGTCGGGCTGCCCTAAGCCGGGTCTTACATTCCATTCGTCTCATGACTGCGCAAACCAGTTGTGCTCGGGGACTTGATCTCTGCGAGCAGGAAAGGAGTGCTCGGTTCTCGACCTTGACAGGCTTTGACCGGGATGAACGACCTCGATCAGGCAGAGGAGTGCTCGGGGATCGAGCTTGACCGGTTTTGATTGGGTGGACGACCTCGATCATACAGAGGAGTGTTCGGGGCTCGCGCGGCTCGGAATTCCTCGACCTTGCCTAGGGGAGGTATCTGGTGAGGTCGTCTTCGTGCAAGTAGTCAGGCCTTCTGCTCGAGCTAGGATGTCCTCGGGGTGTTTTATTCGAGCTGGAGGGGCCTCGAGAAGCCCTTGCCCGATATTACCCAAACATAGTCCATGTTCAAAAGATTTAACCACCCCTTGCATGGTATTCCAGCTATCTGTGCTTTCATGAACAAAATAGTTTAAAAAATGTCCCCACGTATCGTTCATTTGCGCGCTATTTTCTCAAGCTAAATTAACACCCTCTGAATGTCTTTAAAGGAATGCAATGGCGTTGTTTCAGCACCTGACCGGAAATGAATGGTCACAAGACCTTGAAACACTAACTAATGTGCATGGACTAAATACAATAGAATTGAATGCAATATCTCCCTAATTACCATTATTGAATCCACCACCTTATAACCCCCACTAAGGAATCCACAATTTTTTAACACCCCATAATTGAACCCACCAACTTTTTATCGCCTACCACAAAATCCATTACTTATCAACTCCCCACGCATGAATCCAACCCCTCTGAGCCTCCTACTACTAAATCAACCCCCTTAAAACCTCCTATCAAGTTTCATCCACCAACCACTCAATCCTCTTCCTTTCCCCCAATAACAAATGCAACTCCAACCTCTTAATTTACCAAACCTAAATCACCTACCGGTCCTTAAATTCACATTTATTCTAGAATACATGGGTAAGAGAATTGCCATTCACACAGATCAACCGACCCAATTCCAAATACTCTACCTATAAAGTTACTTCCTCGGCATTGTATAATGAGTATTCCCCACCTAATCATATCTTCAGGCCAATAGTAGCACCTCACTAGTTAGGTCGAGCTTTTAGGGTGCACAACGATGCTTTGCTAAGGGTTCTAGTGCACTAATGCATTTCAAGGGGGGAGTTTACAGTCCACATTTGAGTGTACTTTATTTCCAATGAACACCTTCACCACCCTCCTGGGGGCCTAGTCAATGAAAGACCTGCTGAGGTCCTTGCATTCAGTGAATTGGGTGTGCTTTTTAGTTCCAATTAATTTATTAGGGGGCATTTCCACTCCTCATAATCCTAACTCTAATAAATATGTCATCAAGCGCTCATTATGCCAGAAAGAATAATTTTATGTTAAATGTGGTATTAAGAACACGTTGTGCCAGGTAATAATAGTATAACTGTCGACAAGATGGCAAGACTATCCACTAATTAACCTAGATGAATTTTATGTCAACAACGAGTCAAGACCTACCACATAAATTAGAGGGAGATTTTTCTCTAATAAATCTAGTGTAAAGCGCTCACTGTGCCAAATAGTAATAATCTTGCACTAGGGAGCCGGTATACCAGTGCATTATGTAGACAAGATTATTACTTTCTGTCTACGATAAGTCAAAATAATTTAAATAAATTAGAAAAAGTAAAAATAAACTTACCAAATTAAGTTCATAGATTATGTTGAGGCTTCACCTTTAACCCAATCTTGAAAATAAATTAGCTACTCATTTTATAACTAAAGGTAAAATGAGAATTTGATTAAAATACGTAGAAAATACAAGATGCAAAAGGAATTACAGAAAATAGAGCCAAAAATAGATTCAAGGGTGTCAAATTAGGGGGGGGAGCCCCCTATTTATAGATACAATAAGTAAATCATGGTCACCGGATGAAAACAATTCAGGCGCCCAGGATTGCACCACGTGGCACTCTCTGATTAGTTGGAACACGTCACCAGGGCTTTCATTCCGTGTATATGCATGTACAGTACACGCAATTTCTGGTTCACTAATATTCTGCCACATCATCGGTCCATGTAAAAGTCAACAAATATGATCTAGTGCATTGTATGTATTGTAAACTCATTTTTTCGTCAAATAGTTTTCTGCCACATCAACGTGGCGTCCGCAGGTCCCACTAAAATCTTAAAATTATATTTTTGACCTTTATGTCTTTCCTAAGATTTTTAGTTATTTTGAGTTCAAAAATGCTATCCGTTTTGCTATCCGACTTATCGTTTATTAAGAAATGACTAAAATACCCCTAAAATACATAAAGTTTAAAAATACACATAAACATAGACAATTAAATATCAAGAGATTTAAAATACATAAAAGTGGAGATGTTAGTGAGACTTTGGGGTATAAACTGATGATTTTATCCTTTATAAATATACACTCTCTAGGACTCAACACACCCCCCAACCAGCTTATTACTAGTCCTTAGCAAATTAAACGATAACAAAATTCAACCATTTTTTTTAAAGGCAATTATGTTTAATTCTTCAATTAGATTAATGACACTAATCAAATAAAAGTATAAGCATTATCTTGAGCCTAAAGAGATATCACTCCCACATCAACCATCCACATGAGTCAGTCAAGCAAACACATGCAAACTAATTGATTATCAGAGCTACATTAATTAAGCCACTTTCAAGTGTGACATGTCAATCCCAAAATCTCACATGGTTAGAGTGACACTCTCAGAAGAAAATAAACACAGGAAAAACAGTTACTCTAAAAATGATAACTTAAGAGAAATTAATGAATGGCAATATCACACACTCTCATCAAGAATAATGCCCACAACTTAGCATATAGTATGATATCAAATAAAATGAAATGATAGTCAAACCAACTCTTTTTTTTTTTTTGTATATGTGTCACTACATCATTTTAGTTCATATTACTAGCTTCTACTTCAAACTATAGTTTTCTAAAATCAAAAAGAACTTTTATTACGATGTAATATAGGTTAATAATATGGCTAACAAAGAAGGGACAATAGGAAAAACAAAGTATTGTTTGAGAAAATAAAATAAAGATCTTTTAAAAATTATAAGGTGTAATTCATTTATTATTATTATTTTCCTTTTTTTTCAATTGCACATCTTTTTTTTTTCTTTTTCACACACACACACACACACACACACACACACACACATATATATTGCACAATCTTTTTTAAATAATCATTTAAAATTTTCTCAAACATTAATAGATGATGGAACACATAAAACGTAGGGTACTACTATAAATTAGAGTACAGCAGGATGATGAGTTAACAAAGAAAACATAATTTTTTTATCTAGGCTCAAAAGGGCTAACTATGGATATTTTACAAAAGGGATGACTTAAAAAGGCCTAAACGGGTCAAAAATGAAATTTCCATCATCTTTTAGGGCTCTAAATAGTCTTCTATTTTTACTAGCTCAATGGACTTTTAGATGTAGCAACACAATTTTTTTTTTTTTTATGTTTGATTCAAAGGAAAATATAAAGATCATGTATAGTAAATTGTATGAAAAATGAGCAAAAAGAGTTACTCTCTAAGAAAAATGATAGGCTCAAAAACTTACTTAGATTTTATTAGGACATGTGCATTCTTTCAAGTAACTTAACTAATTTTACTCGTCAGCTCGCTCAATTCACATTTGTCACCAACATCAGTATGCAGAGTAGCAAATATGATGTAACATAACTCAGGTAAAAGATAATACAAATACAAGAATTTGAAAGTTATTATGTCATTCAATGTCAAAAGATCACATAAAATGCTTTTTTATTATTATTATTATTATTAACTTCAAGACTAAGAATATGCGTTTCTAGAGTCACTGCACTCCATATTCAGCCATCTTCGACTCAAAAATTAAGCCAAAGTTAGTTTCTATAAAAAAAAAAAATTAGTAAAAGCTTCTCCAAGATTAAGACATTTCACAATCATCAACTATTCCCTCCCTCCAACCAGAATGAAATATTATCCTCAATGTTTTAAAGGAAAGAAGTAGGGTTTAGAAGAAATCACCTGAGTGTTGCAATACAAAATGAAAGAAAACATTTATAAATGGAGAGTTAAATCTAATTTATGCTTCTTACTGCTGCTGCTACCATCATCAGTCGACCAATTCAATGACAAGGTCCTAGGATCTGGCTCTGGTCTATAAGCTTGTAAAAGATCAAGTAACTCGTTAGCAGTACGGGCACAAATAAAACGTTTTTTTTTATTGTGAAAGGAATAAAATGATTTTTATTGCATCATTAAGAAATGCAAGTAAGCCATCAAAAAAGTTATTAATATTTAGCAAACCGATGGGTTTTTTTATGAATGTTCAGATTGGCCCAAGATGCAAATGTAAATAATGCCTTTAAAGTTGTAAGATCTCCTAACAATAAAATGAAAGCTTCAGCATGTTGTAGTATTTCAGATAGTCTTTCTTGTATGGTGGAGACAACTAATTTCTCTCCAATTGGTGGGCCGAGCATGCTTACAAGAGGTTTTAAGGCTTTCGGAATGATGCCTAGCACCTAGCTTCCTCTATTGTAGGCAGCTTCTGCAATAAGCTTTGATAACTCTCGATCATCTCCTCTATGTACTAAGTGTATTTTTCTTTCTACTAGGACTCGACTAAGATCTATGGCTGCCTCAACAAACTCTTTATACTTTCTATAGTGAAACCCAGAAACTACACAAATGGTCTTAAATTGTCTACTTGAAGGTGCTGCCATTAAGACAATCATTAAAAAAAAACTTCTGAATGTTTAACAAAATACGCTCATATTTAAAGATCTTGGTAACAACCATAATGATACACAACTGTAAAGGGAGTGGTGCATTTTTCAAATAACGCGTAAAGTTCGTGGCTTTAAAGTTAAAAGCAAAAAGTGAACAACAGGAAAAGATAACACAATAATGCAAATGATAAAAGAACAGTAAATAAAAAGGATATGTACTGGTAGTTGTGATTGTGGCTCACATCTTCCTTTGGTTTTACGTCCACGGCTTGAACGCCCTCTATGGGTCGAGGATAGACTTCCCATCCAATTTTCTTATAAACTGGCAAACAAGATCGTTTATAGTCAGATTCCCGAGACTATATCTTGAATGTTCTTTCTGGAATAATGGTCATAACTAGAGAATTGCTCTCTATACGTATCCACTGGGATGCGTTTCAAGAGGCAAAAGGATATTATTTAATGACTCTTTATTCAAGTCATCCCTAATGAATTGAATCTTGTCTTCCCTGTTATCAAACACCATTCCTAAAGTACACTTCTCTTTATTGCATTTCATTTTGGCACACTTATGACAAGCAACTGGAAGCCGTCAAGCTCTTTATTTTCTTGAGTAGTTTTCTTTACCACAACCAGACATATATGCAATAAATTTGGGGGGTAACTCACCTGCCAATTGTACTTTGGCTTCAATTAACCATCAGATGTCAGAAGGGATGTTATTTCTCATAAGTAATCGCATGCGTTCAGACCGAGCTTTATAGATTGTAAGGAGATCATTCTGAGGAAGTAGAGGAAATCGTTTGTGAAGCTTTGCCAAAATTGTGTTTTTATCTATTTTTGTTTCCTCAGAATATCATTTATTATGGGAAACGGAAGTAACCGACTTTGATTGTCATGAAGTACCGTTATCCGCCATTTAACTAGGGTAACAAATTAAAACATACTTAAATAAAATAAAGCCTATGAAATTAAGTAACATGTGAAAGCAGACAAAATAAAAACACACAACGGAAAGAAAGAAAAAAATGCGTATAAGCAAACAACTACTTACAAGCGTCATCTTATTGAATTTACCTCAAATTCTAATTAGATTTCATAGTTACCAACTTCGATTTCATTGAGTTGTCTTTCAAAGTCTTCAAAATGGGATACTAATGCTGGTGGTCAAAAATCCTAAATAGGAAGTGATTGATAAACTTGGAGCAAGCCATTTAGATCACGCTTCACACGTAGAAGTCGCTTAAGTTGGACGAAGAGGATCTGTCTAATTGAGGTATTCATGATAAGTAACGAAAGAAAATATGACTGGTAATCAAACACACTTTAACAAAAAATAAATAATTTTGAATAAAATGAAATTAAATCACCGAGAAAAAAGATAGAAAGATCTCAATTCAAATCTAGTGGGTCACTCAAATTGATTTCGGTGTCTTCGTCATGTGGTTGGTACTGTAGATATGGCTTTAATCTTTGACCATTAACTTTAAAAATGACACTGTTCTTTGGATCCTTAATTTCAATTGTTCTATGTGGAAAAACAGTATGAACAATAAAGGGGCCAGACCATCGAGAGCATAACTTACCTGGGAACAAATACAATCTAGAATTAAATAAAAGCACTTTCTGACCTAGAGTAAAATATTTTCTCATGATTTGCTTGTCATGAAAGACTTTCATTCACTGTTTGTAAATCTTAGCATTTTCTTACGCTTCATTGCGAATTTCCTCAAGTTCTGCCACTTGTAATCTTCTTTCTATGCTAGCTTGCTGCATGTCAAAATTAAATTTCTTGATGGCCCAATATCCATGATGCTCGAGTTCAACAAGTAGGTGACAAGCTTTCCCATGCACCAGCCTATAGGGTGACATTCCAATCAGGGTTTTAAAAGCTATTCGATATGGCCATAATGCATCATCGAGTCTCAATGACCAATCTTTTCTGTTTGACCTCACTGTCTTTTCTAATATGTGCTTTATTTCCTTGTTGGAAATCTCAACTTGGCCACTAGTTTGCGGATGATAAGGTGTGGCCACTTTGTGAGTAATGGAATACTTTGCCAAAAGAGCTTTGAATGATTTGTTACAAAAGTGGGCACCACCATCACTGATTATTGCTCGAGGGAATCCAAAGCGTGAAACAATATTGCTTTTTAAAAACCCAATTACTACCTTATGGTCATTGGTTCTGCACGAAATGGCTTCTATCCACTTAGATACGTAATCGACAGCAACCAATATGTACTGATCTCCAAAAGAAAGAGGAAATGGTCCCATAAAATCGATGCCCAACACATCAAAAATTTCGACTACCAGAATAGGATTTAAGGGCATCATATTCCTTCGTGTAATGCTTCTTATACTCTGACATTTGTTCATGGTAGAATGAAAGGATGCTTTGAAATTCATTTTCAGGGACACCTCGTCTGACAATTTGATTAGCACAATACTTGAACAGATAAGGATCATCCCAAAAGAAATTCTTTATTTCAACAAAAAATTTGGCTTTGTCCTGCTTGATCCAATGCTCTGGAAGTTGGCCTGTAACAAGATAATTAACTATATCAGCATACCATAGTAATACATCCACACTCATCAATTGTTCATCTAGAAATGATTCATTTAATGGTAATGGATCCGTAATTGTATTAAAATTGAGGCGAGAGAGATGATCTGCCACCACATTTTCTGTGCCTTTCTTCTCTTTGAACTCAATGTCAAATTTCTACAAAAGTAACACCTAGCAAATTAATCTAGCTTTTGCATCTTTCTTTGAAAGAAGATATTTAAGAGCAGCGTGATCTGTGAACACAATTATTTTACATCCAATAAGATAAGATCGAAATTTTTCTAAGGCAAACACTACTGCTAGCATTTCTTTTTCAGTGGTTGAGTAGTTCAACTGTGCATCATTTAATGTCATACTAGTGTAGTAAATGACATTGGGAATTCGATCAACTTTTTGTCCTAATACTGCTCCTACTGCATAATCAGATGCATCACACATGAGCTCAAAAGGTAAGTTCCAATTTGGGGGCTGAATAATAGGTGATGATGTCAACAATTTCTTTAGTTTCTCAAATGCCTCAAGACATAAATCATCAAAGACAAAAGGTACATCCTTAGCAAGTACATTGCATAAGGGTCTAGAAACTTTGCTAAAATATTTAATGAAACATCTATAAAAGCCAGCATGCCCAAGGAAAGATCTTACTTCTCTGACTATTTTAGGTTTAGGAAGATTAGAAAAGAGATCCACCTTAGCTTTGTCAACCTTAATACCTTTGCTTGAAATGATGTGACCGAGAACAATACCTTGTTTTACCATAAAATGACACTTCTCCCAATTCAAGACCAAATTCTTTTCTATACATCTCTGCAAAACTAGTGTTAGATGATGTAAACATTGATCAAATGAATTACCAAAAATAGAAAAGTCATCCATAAAGACTTCAAGGCAGCGTTCAACCATATCAGAAAAAATACTTAACATGCATCATTGAAATGTGGCAGGTGCATTACATAATCCAAATGGCATTCTCATATATGCAAAAGTGCCAAAAGGGTAAGTGAAAGTGGTCTTATCTTGATCTTTTGATGCTATGGGAATCTGGTTATATCCAGAGTAGCCATCTAAAAAGCAATAAAATTCATGACCTGCTAATCTATCAAACATTTGATCAATAAATGGTAAAGGAAAATGGTTTTTAAGTGTGACAAAATTCAACTTTCTGTAATCAATGCATACACACCACCCTGTAATTACTCTAGTGGGTATCAATTCATTATCAGCGTTGGTAACTACTGTGATTCTTGATTTTTTTTGAACAACTTGCACATGACTGACCCATGAGCTATCAGAAATAGGGTAAATGATACCTGCATCTAATAGTTTGAGGACTTATGCTCTAACAACTTTTTTCATGTTAGGGTTCAACCGACGTTGCATTTCCCTAGTAGATTTAGCATTTTCACCAAGATGAATGTAATGCATGCAGTCCACTGGGTTTATACCTTTTATATCGGCTATGGTCCATCCTAATGCTTCCTTGTGTTTTCTTAAAACTTCCAACAACTTACTTTTTTGTTTGTCATTTAAGGATGATGAAATGATTACGGGTAGAGTTTTTTTTCTCCCAAAAATGCATATTTCAAATTGTTGGGTAGCGGTTAGAGCTCGAGTTTTGGTGGTGATTCAGATGATAGGTTGAGTTTCTTCCTCGATGGTGCTAGTTGTTCAATTATTGACTTCCATTTATTAGTGTATATAGATGGTACTAAATCAAGTACCTCATCGACTGATCTGTCAATATCAAAATTCAAACCAAAGTGAGTTAAAAATATTTGTAAAGGGTCATTACTAAGGTTAAGAGGAAAAGTATAATCAACTAATTCTTCTATTAAATCAACATTAACAATTCCATCATCTATATTTTGAGGTTGTTTCGCAATGTTAAAGATATTCAACTCCATAGTGATGTTGCCAAAGGACAGCTTCATATATTCAGGTCCTACATTGAATGGGAGCATCAACAGTTGCCAAGAAAGGTCTTCCTAGGATAATAGGGATATGCTTCTTTAAATCTTACACTGGTTGAGTGTCAATCACAATGAAATCAATAGGAAAATAAAATTTTTCTACCTAGATAAGCACATCCTCCACAATACCACGAGGTATTTTCATATATCGATCTGCAAGTTGTAACACAACTGGGGTTGGGTGTAATTCCCCTTATCCAAGTTTTATAAATACTGAGTACGGCAAAAGATTTACACTAGCTCCTAAATCCAACAGAGCATTCTCAAATGTGTGGTTCCCAATACTACATGAGATAGTAGGAGATCCTGGGTCTTTAAATTTTGGAGGAATTTTTTGTTGGAGTATAGAACTAATGTTTTCAGTTAAAAATGCCTTCTTTTGAACATGAATGCTTCTTTTTTTAGTGCAGAGGTCTTTAAGAAACTTAGCATAAGACGGCACTTATTTTATAGCATCAAGCAAGGGAATGTTAACACTTACCTGTTTAAATATCTCCATAATCTCACCTGTAGAATTTCCTTTTTTTGCTTTAGCTAACCGCTGAGGAAATGGAGCTTTGGGGACATATTCTCGTGAGCTGCTTTCTTCTTTTTCCTTTGATGATGAATCCTCAGAGTCTAAAGGTACAACTTGAGTTGTCTCTGGCATCTTCACTTTATTGTTGACTTTTTCACCTTTTCGTAAGGTCATGACAGCTTTGACCTCTTCTTGATATTGGGGTGAACTGGTACTTACTTTATGACTCCTTTAGGATTTGGCACTGGCTGACTTGGGAACTTACCTTTCTCAATGATCATTGTTAAGTTTTGAACTGAAAAAGCTAGTTGACCTACCATCCTTTCTAAGTTTGAAATTGATTGGGCTTGTGAATTGAAGCCTGTTCTCATCTCATTTCGCAGTTCATTAATAGTGCGATTTTGTTGATCTATTATGGAGTGAGTAAAATTCTTGAAAGTTTGGAATGCTTCCTCCCATGGTTTGGGTTGCGAGTAGTTCTGGTTCTGATTGTATGGTCTGAATGATTGTTGAGGAGCCTAAGGAGCTGGTTGCATTGATGGAGCTAGAACTGCTGCTCTGTTCTGTTGGAATCCTTGAGACCATAAAAAGTTAGGATGGTTTCTCCACCCAAGATTATAAGTATTGGAGTAAGGATTGTAGTTTGACTGCTTTCCCATCACACCAATTGCATTGGCTTGATCTGGGTATGAATAATGATCAATTTGATTATAGGCATGTAGCTCTATTGATTTTGCAGCTGTCAAAGATGCTATTTAGTGAGAAAGACCTTCAACTATTTTTTTGACCTCATTGATTTCTGATCTTGACTCACCAACATGAACTTCATTCACTCCTTTGATTTTTCTCACATTTCTAAATGATTTGCCTCGCTGTTGGAAATTATTTGCTTATCGCTGAAAGAAATCCCAAATCTCTGATGCACTTTTTGACATCAACTCTCCTCCACTTGTGGCCATTAGCCATTCCTGCACATGTGGCAATAGTCTCTCCAAAAAGTATTAGCATTAATTCCATTTCTTGTACTCATGAAGTGGACACTTCAATAGTAGCCCATTGAATCGCTCCCATGCTTCAAAAAATTGCTCGTCTTCTTTTTGGGTAAACTCAGAGATTTCCCTGCGAATAGCATTGGTTTTATGCACTGGGAAGTATTTATTTAAAAATTTAGTAACCATTTGTTCCCACGATGTAATATTATTAGCAGGAAATGTATTGAACCAAGAATGAGCTTTATCTTTTAAAGAAAATAGAAACAACCTAAGCTTAACATCATCATCTGAAAAAATCTCATATTTACAAGTTTGACAAATAGCATGAAAATCATTCAAATGATTGTATGGATCTTCATTTTCTAGGCCATAGAATGATGGGAGATAATTTAGCACACTAGGTTTTAGCTCAAAACTCCTAGCAGCTACATTTGGGTATTTTATGCATGATGTGCTCAAATTAGCTAAGGAACTAAAGTAGTCCTTAAATGGCCCCTCCTGTGGTGCTTGTGATTGTTGTTGTAAATCCATTTCAGTTTTATCCACAATTTCCACTTATGATACAATGTGTTTACATGTGCGACGTACTTTTTCTAGCTCGAGGTTTATGGGTTCTAAATTATGTGATAGTGACCTTCGACCATGTATGCGAAGAACACGTACAAAAGCAAAATTGAAAATAAAGAGAAGAGAAATTATGGTACTAACCTTATCACGCTTGTTACAACTTTGTTATGAAAATACACTCAAGTGCTATGAATGTGCAATAAGAAGAAAAAAAATGAAATAAAATAAATTAACTAAAATTGAAATAAACTGAAATTAAAATAAATTACTAGGCGGTAAAACCGGCCATATAAATTAACAAGATCAATGTAAAGTTACAAAGAAAAATAAAATGAGAATTAAATTCCAAAAATTAAAAGAAAATAAATTAACTTAGAATAAATAAACTGAAATTAAGATAACTTATAGGTGGTTAAACCGGCCATATAAAAAAATTAAAAAGAAATTAAAATATAAAAAGATATTTACACAAGAAAATTAATTCTACAAATTGAAATGACTTACCTCCCCGACAATGGCGCCAAAAGCTTGCTGTACAAATTTTATTGAACTCTCAAGCGCACGAATCTATTGAAGTATAGATTAATGGTGACGAGTGTCGATCCCACGAGAAGGTGGATTTAAATTATGTAGAATTATTATTACTCTTTATTATTTATGCCTTTTTTGTGAAATTTTCTAGTTTATTCTTATCTTAAAATTGAAATCAAAATACTGAGAATAAAATGGGACTTAATCAATGTAATAAAATGATTGGGTCTTAAAATTCACACTCAATATTTCACCATGGGTTTAATATTCCTTTTTTAGTTCCAATTAATTTATGATGGGGTATTTCCACTCCTCATAATCCTAACTCTAATAAATATGTCATCAAGCGCTCATTGTGCCAGGTAATACTAGTGTAACTGTCGATAATATGGCAAGACTATCCACTAATTAACCTAGATGAATTTTATGTAAACAACGAGTCAAGACCTACCACATAAATTAGAGGGAGGTTTTTCTCTAATAAATCTAGTATAAAGCGTTCACTGTGCCAAATAGTAATAATCTTGCACTAGGGAGCCGGTATACCAGTGCATTATCTAAACAAGATTATTACTTTTTGTCTACGATAAGTCAAAACAATTTAAATAAATTAGAGAAAGTAAAAATAAACTTACCAAATTAAGCCCATAGATTATGTTAAGGCTTCACCTTTAACCTAAGCTTGAAAATAAATTAGCTACTCATTTTATAGCTAGGGGTAAAATAAAAATTTTATTAAAATACATAGAAAATATAAGACGGAGAAGGAATTACAGAAAATAGAGCCCAAAAATGGATTCAGGGGTGTCAAATTATGGGAAGAGCCCCTTATTTATAGATACAACAAGTCATGGCCATCGGATGAAAATAATTCAGACGTCCAGGATTGCGCCACGTGGCACTCTCTGATTAGTTGGAACACGTCACCAGGGCTTTCATTCCGTGTATTATGGTATGCGCGATTTTCAGTCCACTAATATTTTGTCACGTCATCGGTCAACGTAAAAGTCAACAAATATAATCCAATGCATTGCATGTATTGTCAGCTCATTTTTCGATCCAATAGTCTTCTGCCACATCATTGGTCAACGACACATCAGTAAATAATGACACGTTAGCAGTCAACGCCACGTTAGTAGTCAACGCCACGTCAGTGAGTCCCACTAAAATCTTAAAATTATGATTTTGCCCTTTATGTCTTTCCTAAGGTTTTCAGCTATTTTGAGTTCAAAAATGTTGTCCGTTTTGCTGTCTGACTTCTCGTTTATTGAGAAATGACTAAAATACCCTTAAAATACATAAAGTATTAAAAATACATATAAACATAAACAATTAGATATCAAGGGATTTAAAATACATAAAGGTGGAGATGTTAGTGAGACTTTGTGGCATGTGCCACGCCCCTAATAAGCACAACTTGTGCCTCTTACATCAAACTAAGTTCATGATGTGAAAATTTTAATGTACTCACAAGGGCACAAATCTATTAAAGTATAGATTATGAATAATGAGGTCGTACCAGAGACTGCTAATTTTTAGGAAAATAAAATTTAATCTAAGCTAATTATAACTCTACCCTAATTACTGCTAATTTTTAAGAAAGTAAAACTTAATCTAAGTTAATTATAACTCTACCATGATTAAAAAGAAAATAGTTTGTTTGAAGAAATAAAAACTAAAGATGCAATTAAAATAAAAATGAATAAATTGACACGAGAATTCAAGAGATTAAAGCTACTAAGGTTTCAAAATCCATTACTGTTTAACTTAACAATTTTCTAATTACCAATCAATTCTCAATTGTATAATGACAACTCGAAATCAATCTATGTCTACTCATGAATTTAACAATTAAGCCCAATTAAAATTAATTTTATTTCTATTCATTTTCTACTTAATATTATGATATCTAAGTATCTCATGCAAACAATATTAAATAACAAAGAGTCAAAGTTTTCGTAAGCACTCTGTATAAACAACTTAATGAAAAATATAAAATCAAAGATAAGCACATATAAACTTTATAAATCCAAGCATAAGTTTAATTAAATATTAATCCTAACAATCAATAATGCATGACAGAATTTGTGAAAAGATTTAATAATATTCAACTAGACATGTGAAATAAAAACCATAAACATTAAAGCGCACAACAATAGGAAATTAATTGAATAAAAAGTAATTTATTTCATTGAATAGGGCTTCATCCTTAACCCTATTATAAAAAAATTAGTTAGACATATGGAGATTAAGAGCAATAAGACCGGTAAAATTCATGGCTACCTTTATCTTCAATCTATCTTTTTTTCTTTTCTCATTGTCACGGCTGTGATTCTCCAATTTCCCTCTGTCCCTTTTTCTTTTGGTGGCTGGCCTCCGTTTTCGTCCTCTCTCCCTTAAGCTAAAGGCTTGGCTTTATATAATCATAAGCCACTGACCAAGCCTTTTTCCTAAAGGCAAAAGGCTTGGCTGACTTGAAATTAAATTCAATCTTTATAGAATTCTAATTCAGGTGTGCACACGTCTACCTAAATTGATATGAACCCTACCAAAAACTGACGAGATCCTAATTAAATTAGGCTTTAAGGTGGTTTCTAATTTCAACAATTGAATGGAACCGTGACTTGCTGCTTAATGAAGAAAGAATCTTAGTATATGAGAACGCCATAACCAGCTATGGATGGTCTGATTGATAAGTCAATTGTTAAGCGCCATGGAAAATCTGATAAATTCAAAAAGTTCGTTTAAGAACTAAAGATAATTATACTTTCAAGTAAATTGCATGAAAAAATTCTTATTTCTCTTTTATTGAATGCGAATATATATATGTTACAAGAAATCTTGGCCATAATTATCTTAGATATTTCCTGCCATAAATCCTAATCTAAAATCGGAAACAAATCCTAATCCAAAATCAAATCAGAATCTCAATTTAATTAAATAAGGAAATAATCCTAAATAAATCAGAATCTAATCTAATAAAAAAGAAAGAATCCTAAATAAATCAGGATCTTAATTTAATAAAAAAGAAAGTATCTTAATAACTAGCTAAAATGAAAATATTAGATTTGTTGCCTATTTTAAATTTTAAAACAATATCTAAAAAATAGTGGCATATCTTTCATCATTAATGGGCTGATTTCAGCAGAATGAATAGAATGATTATAAGCAAACTCAACATGTGACAAAAAATCCTCTCATATTTTAATGTTCTTTTTAACTATTGTCTGTAACAAAGTAGATAAAGTTTTATTTACAACTTCTATTTGACCATCAGTTTGAGGGTGACATATAGTTGAAAACAACATCTCAATCCCCAACTTAGCCCACAAAGTCTTCTAGAAGTAACTCAATAACTTCGCATTCCTATTAGAAACTATTATTCTAGGCATATCATGTAACCTCACAATCTCACTAAAGAATAAATCAGCAATATTAGAAGCATCATCTATCTTGTGGTACGAAATAAATTGTACCATCTTTGAAAATCTATCCACAACCACAAAAATTGAGTTTTTTCCTCGTTTGGACCTAGGTAAACCTAACACAAAATCCATTGAAATATCAGTCCAAGATACATTAGGTATTAGTAATGGGGTGTATAATCCATGAGGCTGCACTTTCGATTTGGCTTGCCTACAGGTGACACACCTACCACAAAGTCTCTCAACATGTCATTTCATATGTGGCTAATAGAAGTGTTCCTGCAATACGACTAAGATCTTTACAACTCCATAGTGTCCCATCAATCATCCTCCATAGAATTCTCTCACCAATAAATCTCTTAAAGAAGAATTAGGTACACATAATTTATTTTCTTGAAACAAGTAAGCATCATGCTTAAAGTACTTACCAACCCCAAACTTTTCACAATTTTGATATTCAGCACTAAAATCATGGTCAGTAGTATACAATTCCTTAATATGTTTAAAACCAAGCAATTTAGCATTAAATTTTGAGATTAAGGTATACATGCGAGAAAGCGCCTCTGCAACTAAATTTTCCTTACCTTGCTTGTAACGAATGACATATAGAAACATCTCTATGAATTCCACCCAATGAGCATGTGTTTTGTTTAGCTTGTGCTAGCCTTTAATGTGTTTTAAAGATTCATAGTCAGTTTGAATTACAAACTCCTTAGGCCATAGGTAGTGCCGTCATGTTTCCAATGTTCGAACTAATGCATATAGCTCTTTATCATAAATAGGATAGTTTAAGACTGCTCTACTTAATTTCTCACTGACATAAATAATTGATCGTCCCTCAGAGCAGCTCCTATGCCAATACCTGAAGTATCACATTCAATTTCAAACATTTTGTTAAAGTTAGGCAAGGATAATAAAGAGGCATTGGTTAGCTTTTCTTTGATCATTTGGAATGCCTTCTCTTGTTCTTCTCCCCACTTGAATCCAATTTTTTTTTTAATTATTACTTCAATAAGCAGTGCGGCTAATCTACTAAAGTCTTTCATAAACTGCCGATAGAAGCTAAAAGTCCGTGGAAGCTTCTCACGTTACTTACACTTGTAGGACTCAGCCATTATTAAATTACACATACCTTTTTTTTATCAACCTGTATAACTCGTGTATTTATAACAAATCCTAGAAATACAAGTTTATCGCTGCAAAATCACTCTCGCTCTATTAACACTAAAACAGGTTTATAAAGACCAAGTAAGCTTATACAAAGTGAGCGAGCAAAAAAAAAGAAAAAAATAGAATGAAAGTCAGAAAGATGCTGAGCAAAAAAGAGAAAAAAAAAAGAAAATAAAATTGAGGCAATTGAGAGAAAATTAAACAGAAAACAAAAGAATTTTTATGCAAAAGCAAGTGAGATAAAAAGAACATTATTTTCAAATCATCTAATTATTGTACTTCTATACAAAGAGGCATTTCTGAACACTAACGAGTTTAACTTTATCTTGCCTAGTTCTATTATTTCTCCTTTATAAGATTATGAGGATGTCTTTTATGAGGAAACACCATATGGGTTACCTCTAATCTGAGGGATCGAGCGCCAAATTGATTTCATGCGTAGTGCAATCATTCTAAACTGACCAACCTATAGGAGTAACTCGGAGGAAACAAATGAGCTTCAAACACAAGTTAATGAGTTAATGAAAAAAGGGCATGTGAAAGAAAGCATGAGTTCATTTACAGTTTCGATTTTGCTAGTTCCTAAGAAAGATGGGATATAGAAGATATGCGTTGACTGCCGAGCCATCAACAACATAACGGTAAAGTATTGACATCCCATTCCTAGGCTAGATAATATGCTTGATGAATCGTATAGTTGTTGTGTATTTTTCAAAATTGATCTAAAAATTTGATATCGTCAGATTAGAATGAAAAAATGAGATTAGTGGAAAACTGCCTTTAAAACAAAATATTGTTTGTATGAATGGTTAGTTATGCCTTTTGGCTTAACTAATGCTCCAAATACTTTTATGAGACTTATGAATCAAGTTTTGTGGGCCTTTAATAGTAAGTTTGTTATTATTTATTTTGATGATATTTTTATATATAGCAAAAACTTGGATGATCATGCAGCACATTTGAAAACTGTTTTAGATATGCTTAGGAAAGAAAAGTTATTTGCTAATTTGAATAAATGTATCTTTTGCATTGATAAACTTATGTTTATAGTATTTTTTGTAAGTGCACAAGGTATATAGGTTGATGAAGAGAAGATACATGCAATACAAGAATGGCTGAATCTTACAAGTGTAAGTAATATGAGAAGCTTCCACGGACTTGCTAGCTTCTATCGGCGGTTTGTGAAAGACTTTTGTACATTGGTTGTATCACTTACCAAAGTAATTAGGAAAAAAATTGGATTCAAGTAGGGAAAAGAATAAGAGAAGGCACTCCAAATGATTAAAAAAAAAAAAAAGCTAACTAACGCCCCTTTCTTATTGCTGTGTAACTTTAACAAAATGTTTAAAATTGAATGTGATGCCTCAGGTATTGGCATAGGAGCTGTTCTTATGCAAGAGGGATGACCAATTGCTTATGTCAATAAGAAATTAACTAGAGCAGTCTTATACTATCTACTTATGATAAAGAGCTATATCCGTTAGTTGGAACATTGAAAACATGGCAGCACTACCTATGGCCTAAGGAGTTTGTAATTCACAGTGATTATGAATCTTTAAAATGCTTTAAAGGCCAGCATAAGCTAAACAAAATGCATGCTCGTTGGGTGAAATTCATAGAGACATTTCCATACGTTATTCTTTACAAGTAAGGAAAATGTAATTGCAGCTGCGCTTTCTTGTAGGTATGCCTTAATCTCAACAGTTAATGCTAAATTGCTTGGTTTTGAACATATTAAGAAATTGCATACTAATTACCATTATTTTAGTTTTGAAAATCAAAATTATGAAAAGTCTAGGGTTAGGTGTGATGCTTACTTGTTTCAAGAGAATAAGTTGTGTGTACTTAATTATTTTTTAAGAGATTTATTAGTAAGAGAATCTATGAAGAAGGATTGATGGGACATTTGGAGTTGTAAAGACCTTAGCCGCATTGCAGAAACACTTCTATTGGCCACATATGAAACGAGATATTGAGACACTTTGTGGTAGGTGAGTCATCTGTAGGCAAGCTAAATCGAAAGTGTAGCCTTATGGATTATATACCCCATTACGAATACCTAGTCCGATATTTCCATGGATTTTGTGTTAGGTTTACCTAGGTACAAATGATCAATTTTTGTGGTTGTTGATAGATTTTCTAATATGCCACATATTATTTTATGCCACAAAATAGATGATGCTTCTAATATTGCTAATTTATTCTTTAGAGAGATTGTGAGGTTACATGGTATGCCCAGAACAATTATTTCTGCTAGGGATGCTAAGTTCTTGAGTTACTTCTGGAAGACTTTGTGGGCTAAGTTGGGGATTAAGTTGTTGTTTTCAACTACATGTCACCTTCAAACTGATGGTTAAACAGAGGTTGTAAGTAGAACTTTATCTACTTTGTTACAGGCAATCATTAAAAAGAACATTAAAACTTGGAAGGATTGTTTGCCACATATTAGGTTTGCTTATAATCGTCTAATCATTAAGAATGAAAGATATGTCACAATCTTTTTAGATAGTGTTTTCATATTTAAAAGAGGCAACAAATTAGCTATTTTCATTTTGTCTAGTCATTAAGATACTTTCCTTTTCACTATATTAAGATCCTAATTAATTCAGGATTCTTTTCTTTTTATTAGATTAGATTCTGATTTATTTAGGATTCTTTCCTTATTTAATTTGTTGAGATTCTGATTTGATTTTGGATTAGGATTTGTTTCCGATTTTATATTAGGATTTATGGCAGGAAATATCTAAGATAATTATGGCCGAGATTTCTTATAACCTATATATATTTATATTCAATAACAGAGGAATAAGAAGTTTTTCATGTAATTTACTTGAGAGTATAATTCTCTTTAGTTCTTAAACGAACTCTTTAAATTTATTGGATTTTCCATGGCGTTCAACCCTTGACTTATCAATCAGATCATCCATACCAAGGTTCTTATTTCATTAAACAATAGGTCGCGGTTCTATTGAATTTATGAAATTAGAAACGATCTTGGAGGCTAATTTGATTATAGTCTCGTCAGTTCTTAGTGGGGTTTGTATTGTAAATAATATAGTTTAACAATTGATTTCTTTTATTTCTTACAGTTCCTTGGTGGTTTTCCTCTAATGGACCATAAATGACAAAGCCGGTTACATCATGCTTCCAAATTTCCTTATGCTCTCTACGTAACTTCCCAGTCCATGCTCAGCAATTTGATTTGCTTCCATTTAATCTTTATTTTTTTCTGAATTCGATTCTTTGTGCACATTTATAATCATAATTCTGTAATTATTTTTCTGTTCAATAAAATAAATTTAATTATTAAAAATAATAAATAAAAATAACTACTAAATAGATAATAAATACTAAAATATGTAAATAAATTATACCCATCAGTTCACACGCATTAAATAAAATTTGTGCCTACTCCGGTATCCAACCCAGTTCACCCCCCTTAAGTATAATCTGTGTCTTCTATCCAATCCAACCCAGTTGAATCACCGGTAGTTCAAAGTGATTATGTAGTCCTTGCTCAGGTTGTTGTTGTTCCCCTCAACAACCTAAGGCCATCACTTCTTATAGCTGAACTAGTCCACGCTGGTGCCTCTGAAGTGCATCGTCTGGTTTCTTGCAATGTTAATGTTGTTCTCTCTATCATTGGTAATGAGAAGTCCAACATATTGCGTAAGTATAAGTGCCAAAATTATAGTCGTGTGGGACACAGCAAGCATACGTGAAAGATTATCAAATGGAAACCTAGTCTGACAACCGTGATTATATTTGGGCAAGTATAAATACCATCAAAATAATTCATATCATGTTAAGTGCCTGTCACGTGTTAATGTTGTATGTACAATTTACCCATTTGTAACTTTACAGTGTTAATGATGATCCATCGACATATGTTTTGCAATCCTCTGATCAAGGAGCCCATGCAAGGCCAAGTGGAGATGCAAAAGTTTCGACTGTGGTAATGTAGTTGAAGCTGTCAAAGTAGTTAAATGATCCAACTATAACCTCGACGGCATCATAATGTCATATGGGTGTTACGCGATATTTTTATTTTTTATGACTACAATACCACTTTTTGGCTGTGGCTTAGCTTCTTTGTTCAAAGAAGGGGCATTGGGTTTTTTTGGTTTTTTGGTCTGTTTAAAATGGTTATGTCAAGGACGTGAAAAATACCATGTGTAGCACATGGTTTTATGTATATAATGGAAGTACATGGTTAGCAACATGGTTATGAAATGTTATTTTCATAACTCCTGATTGCTAATATTTAACATTTGTGGTTCCAAATGTTACAGGAGGTAATGAATTTTTAATCCAATATTAGTACAATTCAATTTTACCTTAATCATCATAGTCTTTTATTCCATTTAATCACTGCTTCCTTATAACTTACTTATTCGTGTACTCTGTACAAAAACACTGTGACTTTATTTCACCTGTTAATATAAATTAAGTTTGCGTGATGTAAATCCATTAATGTTATGATCTAACTAATTTGAATTTTCAAAAAGTCAGGGATTCTAGAGAACTAAGACATAGGGGGGAGAAATGGCAAAATCCTTTTGTAATTTTTAGGATCGACAATAAAAAAATATGAAGTGATATTAGGCTGTCTTTTGTTGAGCTGGGCTTTTTTCTAAGTTTGAGGTGCTAATGAATCTATTTGACTTTGTCTCCCTAAACAATGTCATAAACTGGCAATTAGTGTTTTCAAAATGTTCATAAACTTCAAATGTTACATGAACATATAACATCAACATTTGTTTACGTTTAGAATATCTAGGTTTTGTACATAATGATACGATAGTGAAATGGAAAATAATTCCAGCACAGTAGTTGAATATTGACTATGGGTTGCAACATATAAATAACATATAATTATTTGCTCGTATAATTAGTATGTGGGTTAAATTGGATTTAACGCATGATGAATATCAGGCAAAGACAAATTTTGTGATAATATTACACTAGTTTATTATTTACGGGTGAAAATAATTAAATACTTTAACTCCTTTTGAACAAAATGGAAATTACATTTGTAATGACAAAATAATAACTTTGATTAACCATTCCTATATCTTCATCTGATAAGTGGCACCAACTTTGGTCAAATGACACATGCGTACAATCGATTAACCATTCACTATTTCAGGTTTTTTTTAACGAAATTTTATTTCATGGCTTGTCTATTACAAGTTATGATAGCGTTGTATTCTATATCTCCTACGATCATTCCATAGGTATAAGATGTGTGGTACTTGAACCAAACAAGGTTGTGGTTTTATCGACATCTATTTATCCTTAAATGGATATATATTCTATCCTGTAATATGTAGTGTCGTACGATCCTCTAATTTTATGTTTTTTTGGTTAGTTCTTTCTACTACCAAATGATGATAAATATGAGATTCATTTTGATTTCATGTAAATAATGGCCCACGAAAAACACTATGTCGTCTTTATCTGCACTACTAGAAAAATAATTTTTAATGATACTAAAATAGTGTCACTAATTATTTTTAGTGACACTTATTAATAGTGTCAATGATCTGGCAGTCAGAAAAATAGTGACACTTGAAAGTGGTGTCAAGAGTTACTATTACTATAGTATTACAGATTTTATGACACTATAGTGATAGAAGTTACTAATAATTATTACGTGTCAAAAGTTCATATCACTATAGTATTACTAATATTGTGACACTCTTGTAACAGTATTTACAAACAATTATTACATGTCAATAGAATACAAATAGTAATACTTTAGTGTCAATAATTACTATTACTATAGTATCACTAGTTAGTAATATCACTAGTACAATCACCCCAATGGAACTGATACTTTATGATACATTTTAAGTTTTGTCAATCTAATGATATTATTCAAAAAAAATATTAAAAGTAAGCTAAACTGCTAAAATGAACAATTACATATAAAATTCCTAATAAATTTTAAATAAGTCTGAATCAAACATTAATACAAATATAATAGTAAAAAAATATGTCAAATATAATTTAAAATCAACATAGTGACATTTTGTAGAAATCAAAATAAATATTTCAAATATAATTTGAAATCAACATAATGATAATTTGTAGCAATCATTCAGTTATCCTGACTACATCTACTCCTCAACCTTTGCCGTTCCCTTCACCTTCCCTACCTACAAATGCATCATATAGATTTAATTAGCTAGCATACTATACAAATCAATTCTCAGATATTCACAAGAAAAAAATATACTTATAATTTTACCTGATTATTGTATGTTACAATTAACTTTGCAACATACATGGCCCACTCATCGCGAAGTTGCGAAATATCATCCATACGCGGCCCTTGAACTTCAAAAATAAAGCAACAAAATATATAGATATATTTTTAAATCCGTTCTACTTAACATAAAAAATCTAGCTAATGCAAATAAAGAGTATCATTATAGTAAACAATAATTACCAAAACTCTCTTACAAGCTAATACTTTAAATTAATTATTTTACTTCAAATCAATATTAATTGTGCATTGAAAACATTGGGCTTCATACACCTTCCATTTGTAATTCCAAGATTTGAAATCATTCTGGATTCACTAAAATGTTGTAACATACAAAGAACTTCCTCTGTTATCCCTAGGTACTATATATATAGATTGAAACATTTGTCATTTCGTTTGACAACTAGCTGAATTTGAAAAACCAGTGTTATAAAGTTTGAATTCAAGATGACACCTGCAAGTAGTAAGGTGGGTATTTGGATCGGATCAATTCGAACTAAATCGAATTATTTTGGATTTAGTTCGGATGAATTGATCATAAAACCTGAACGGACTAAAAATTAGAATCTAATTGGTTTATGTTTACTCTAAGAAAAACCCAAAGTTCCTAAGATCTAAATAGTGTAACATTGTTTAAAAACCTTGAAGAACATGTGACATCACACACAAGTGCATTTAATGAACTACCATTGCTCTAAGGCCATCACATTGTGGATCATACACTCAAAATCTCCATTTACTTCAAATTAAGGCATCTTAAACCTATAATTCTCAAACTAAGAGGTCAAACAACTCAAATTTGGCGTCCCACTGGCCGCTTCAATTTGCTATCAAGAGACTCAAAATCAATACCTGATTTGTGTACCTTACGTGCATTTGGTAAACTAAATATGTCTAGCTGATAACAGAAGAATCGTCTAGTCGGTTGAGGTTGAACCTAAACTTTCACTAAAGAACATCTAGCCATGTCACTGTCAGTGAAATGGAGAAGCTTTTGGTTATCACTCAAGATTTTCTTCAATGACATAATAAAAAAACTCAAAATAATTAAAGACATGGGAAAGGAAGCTTTTTCAGTATCAATGAAATTCCTAGTCAAGTCAAGATCATACAGTACCTCCAAAAAAAAGAACGGAAGCTGGTTTTCCAGAAGTTCACGTTTGATGGAACCCTTCATTCTTGTCAGCAATTAATCTTCTTTATGGACATTGTTTCTCAAGAAGATTACAAATATGAAATCATAATCACACAAGCGTTGAAATAAAGCTCATATGATCCTGCAAATCCATCCAACACATGCTTTAAGAGAGAAGGGCAAGAATTTGGGCATCTTGATTTGCCATGAAAAAATTATGCAATGACTTTCCTTCAAATGCTTCTTTAACTTCTCTAGTCTATACCTTGGTATCAATGATTTCAAGAATCACTTCCCACCAAACGGCTAAATTACTTGCATTTCATAAACATAATGGCTAGCTAACTGCTATAAACGACTAACCGCCTATGACGAGATTTTGAAAATCCATTTCAAAGAGTTAACAGTTAGTCGATTGGGCCCAAGTTTTTGAAAATCTCTCTAAAAGTGGTTAACTACTTTAACCAAGCAGCCAGCTGGCTATTTTTCAAAATATTCATTTATCATTACTTAAAGACTTTAACTTGAATTCATATTTATCATTGCTTAAGATATTAACTTGAATTAATTTACTTTATTAATTGCATAATTTTTTTAATACCCACTTCAGCCCTCTCACACTTAAAATTTTAAAATAAGGGTGCTAAAACAGCATTAGCATCCATTAGTCATCCATCAGTCACTAGATCCTTTAGCTCTATCTTTATTTCATATGTAATTTTTCAAATTCATTTATAACGACCAATTCCATTATAAATCAATTGATAAAAATAATCTCTATAATTATTGTCTCATTGTCTCTCTTTTTTTTCCATTAATTTCTATTAACAAATAAATGTGGAAATATTGACCTAGTAGTGGACCATATGATTACATGATATTGTATATACATTAATAGAATTAAATTAAAATTTCATCTTAATATCAATAATAATACATTTTCCATTTTCATTAATACTCAAAAATATAATACATTTTCCATAAGACACAGCTTCTTCTATTGTAAACTAACTTCAAGATCATTTTGCAATGACTTGTTGAGCTTCCCCCTTATCAAGAGGCATATGCCTAAACAGCTAACAACCCTTTTTAAAATTACACTTTAAAGTATAAGTTTTTTGCATCATAAAATCATATATAAAATAAAAAAAAAATGCTTGCCTGAGACTCAAGATCGATTCTGCAGCTTCCTTCTTTGATTCCTTAACTCGCTTTTCTTCTTCTTGCTCTTCCATATTGAGGCTTATAACCTTTTTTTTTTAGATAATTCACATTTCCTATATGATACCAAAATTGCTTCACCAATTGTATTCTATCATGTATTAAAGAAAAAAAAATTAATAAATATATGAGTATGATAAGAATGATAGAGTCTACAAATTGATAAGCATAAATTTGTATATTTTTATAATCCATTTTATTGACTAAATAAAAAGTGAAAAATGCTATAGCATATGATAAAAACACATTAAGTTAACAAGCACCATAGGACTTATAGTGCCCAGATTCAAACAATCCATTGCATTAAAAAATAAGAAGTACAAAAGATACTGACTTTAAGCCATGACTTCAGTGTTAAAAATAAACAATTAAACTTCTTGGCATGCAACTGAGGCATAATTAATTAAATGTACTGGACATTAAATTTTAAAAAATGATTAATAAAGATATTATGCTTTGAAAGGCAACACAAAAAAATAAAATAAAATAAGGTGCAAATTGAGAGATATAGGTGCAAACCCAACCCTCATAATCCTCCTAGAGACTTTCTGCAATAAGAAAATCATAAATAGAGTTAACTTGCTTCCTAATGATAATTTTCCATTGATGGTGATTAATATACACAAATTCAAAGTGATAATTTCCACCCTTTCCCTTCACAGTGGCAAGCAATAACAGTTGGGTGGTGACTAACCCATTCCAATTCAAAATATTACTGAAATATGCATTGATTCTGAAATATTAGTTTGTTAAAACCTATAGGTATGCTTTATAACAAGAGCGTTCGTATTCAAATCATAATAGCTAAACATTAAAATGAGCTCAAATGGCATTTGAAGTATACTAGGCCCCACCCATCTACTTCCTATGGTTTTAGAGAATGTTATCATATTCATAAATAATTGTTTATCTATTACATACATTGGAGAACATCAAAGGAATACTTCAGAGAAAATCCTCCTAAACAGACTTATCAAAAAATTTCACCTGTTAAGATTACATAAAGTATTAACAAAAGGCATTTAAATACATTTATGGATTGCAATTATGGAAATCCAATTCCCTCTGAAAATGAAAATAAAATGGAGGTCCTACCATTTTCTTTCTCTTTTTTTTTTCTTTGGACCTTCCAAATGGCCCCCAACACAAGTCCTATCCTTTTCAAAATTTTTAAAATGTCATTAGGTGAACTCTCTACCAAAAATGTATATGGCCATTCGCCACTAATATTTGGGAAACGAAAGGGTCCATTTATTAGCTAATTGGTCTACTTAAGTTTATTACAAATGCCGCATATATTATTATCAAAAAAAAATTAAAATTACTACATATATTTTTTACACAATATTAGGTCGCAAATCTGTTAAATTCTAGATACTGACCTTTTAAGAGAAAAACCAAACTCTTTTCTCAAGATAGCCACCATCACAAGTTTCACTAAGTAAAGGATTGTAGGGTTTATAGTGCCAACCTTCAGAGGAAATATAGCCAGAGATAGAAGAAGCAGCAACATTTAGAATCCAAAGGAGACTGTTTTCTAGATAGTAGTATTACATGGCCAAAAGAAGCAATATTTAACATTTAATAGATAAAAAGTATAATATATTTTTTTTGCTCACGAAAAATTTAACAGCATTAATTAAGCATGCCAGAGCCCAAAAGATATCCAAATTTCTAAACATTAAAACCTTCTCCAGCATAATAAGAATACAGATTACAAATTAAAATCCCAAAAATACAAAAATTTTTTATTTTTCTTCATAAAAGAAAAAAAAAACCTAATCTCACCAGCCAAAAAGTAAAAAAAGGGGAAAAAATATATATATATATATATATATATATATAGGTGGATAAGGAGGAAGGGAAAAAACCAAAGTCCTGGCATGTTTCAACACCTCCAACAAGAGGTTCTCGTCTAGATTTTTTAAGCTAGTTTCTTTGACTTGCTCTTCCTCCTCCTCTTCTTGTTTGATTTTCTTCATCTTTTGGTTGTCTCCAGTGGTGACCTGAGAATCAAGACCTATATGCTTCATAAAGTAAAACTGGAGAGAAAGAGAAAATGAAATGTGCTAGTGAGGAGAAAGATGATTTATTTTGTTGAGAGACTGATAGTTTCTGTTATGTTAAGAGGCTGGGTGATTTGTTTTATTTAGGGTTTTTTTTGCAAGTTTCGATTGATAATATGATGAAATGGGGAGAAGAGATTTGATTTGGGGATTTTGATTTTGAAAATTTTGTAAAAAAAATCTCATTATTAAACTACTTAATAGTAATTAAGCAAATTACAAACTTTGATAATATAACTGAAACGACATAATAACACAACAAAGAATAAGAAATTAAGAAAGATCAAATAGAAGGCTTAAAGAAGAAGAAAAAAGAGAAGAACTAGTAACTAACCATTGGGAAAGTGTTGTTGGTGTAAGAAATAAGCATGCATGTTTTTTCGATGGCACTAGATCTCTATTCTCTTTTCTAATTTATTCTAATAATGGCCTTGGAAAACTACTCAAGTTCTTCCTTCACACTTCTTGCCTCAGACTTTCCTCATTTTGAAGAATAAAATAGAACAACTCAGTTCGTCAACAGAAGCTGAAGAATTGAATGAAAAGAAGCCTTCAATTGAATTAGAGCAAAGGTGATTAAACCCTAATTTATAGAAACAGAGAACTTCGTTTTGTTGGAGAAGAAGCCCATTCTATAATAAGCAATTAGGGTTTTGATTCTTTTTCAATTTTGGTGAAAAATGGAAAAATCAAATGTAAGATTTTCATTATCTATTTGAATTAATTGAATTCAATTTGTAAATGGGAAGCATATAACATAAGAGATCAAGAAAAGAGAAACAAAAGAGAAAGAGGGAGGGAAAGGCAAGATAGTTATAGAGAGTTAAGAGTTTGGGTGTGATAGCCGGATGGCTGCGACGGAGAGTTAGAGTTTATGTTATGTTTTGCTTTTGTTATTATCTTTTTGTTTTTTAAATGTTTAAAATATTATTTGAAATTTAATTCTATAGGGTTTGATGGTCTTTGATGGTCAGTACTTTAAACGTTAATGTTTTAAACTTTAGAAGTTTCTGGTTCGAGTTGAATTTTAATAAATTTTTTTTATATTTTTGATACTTTAGTGTTAGTGAACGTTAATGTTTAATTTACTGACACACTAGTATCAATAACCTTTAATACTTGTTAAAAGCGTGAAATAGTGTATATGTACAATATTATTGACACTTTTTACAAAGTATCGGTAAACTAGGTGTGAGTAAATGTCATTTTTGTAGTAGTGTTGATATATCATAAAAGATGCAATTCGTAGTCTGAATGCCGAGAAAAATAATTCACTTTCCAGGAAATTCTTACCATTCTTACCCTACAAGGAGCGAAGCTAAGATGCATTTGAAGCATTTTACACGCAAAGGTAGAATTATTTCTCGCAAGTGTCGAAGTGGAGTCCAAATGTACAAGGTACAGTAGAAGGCCAGATGGAACAAGGTAGCACTTCAAAGGTTAACTACAAACAAGCAAGCACAACGGCATTAATAATAAGCTGCATTGTAATTACGCGTGCTTTGGTCATTAAAATCATATGGTAACGAAAAATGAATGCATTGGCTTTAATTATAGGAACCTTATAGTGATCTATAGATTTTATAATCCACTAGGTTCCAGGTTACTAGTAAAGTTAATTGTCGTGGTCTTCACTGCCTTGAATGTCAGCATTCAATTCATGCATGTCATATTTGGAAGCATACTAGTTTTGTTGAAGGTTTTCCTCTATTGCAAAAATTTACTAAAATAAAACGCCTTTTATTTACTAACTTCCTCTCATATCCTTGAAATATTAAGAAAGTCCTTTATTATGCTTATCTCAATTTTAGTTCATTATTTATTGTAGTGTAACATAATTCCATTATAGAGTTAAAAATACCCAATTTAGAAAGTATAATTTGCATCTATTATTGAGATTCATGTAATGTAACCGGGTTTTTTTTTTTTTTGTCCCACAAGCCGTAAGCAATCCTTCAATGGAGCAATATTATAAGAATTGCATAAACAGAACAAGTGTGTGTGCAAAAGAACAATTGCACAATTGTTATAGAGACAACGAGTATACCCAAAGGCAAATATACGTGGTTAAATCTTCTGCTTGCACTTGCAATATTAAATACATATTCTAAACTATATCCTTAGATAAAACAGTTGCCCTGCATATTAGAGGTCGCAAAAATACCTGCCGGGCTCAGATCTGGCCTGGACCTGGGTGATAATTACCAAAATCAGATATTTAGTCCATGTATCACTTGAGAAACCCAAAATCTGGCTTGGAACCCAGATTTTATAAAAAAAAAATTATTTTAAATAATTATATTTTTTTATACATTTATTCAATATATATAAAATTTTAAATATTCAAAGTTCATATTTCATGTTTAATTTTATTAAAATAAATTTAAAAATTATAAAATAAATAAAAATATATTCATAAATATAAAAATTTAAATTATCTATATAAAATACAGGTTTAAAAAGCCCAGAAAAAAATTGAGCTAAGAATAAATCTGGGCCGACTATTAATATACCCGGATTTTCAAAAGTCCGGGTCAAGTCTTGGTATGGCAATACCTAAACCCCATACTTTTGCCAACCCTAATGCATGTTCTCTAAAGAGATATGGATAACAGTGCTACTAATTCATCTATAGGACATAAGGCTAAAAGAAGAAACGTGAGTGTCAATGCTACGATCCAAATAAATAAAATTAAAATATGTTTGTAACGATATTATTTGGTTATAAAAACCAACTGCTCGTGTCCAAACATGCCTACATATCTTCTACGTTGTTTGTAGACCATGACCAAACCATTGAAGAAAAGTATAAAAGATCAAGAGACCACACACAATAATTACCAAATAGAAGCCCCTTCATTTAAATACGATAAACAACAGGTTGCTTATTTTCCCATCCATCCTACAATTCTGTTAAAAAATAAATAAATAAATAAATAAAAAGACGAAATAATATCGAAGAAGAAAGATGAAAATAACCAAATAAACTCGTTAATATCACAACAAAAAGATTTCATGAAAATCAGGACTTATAAGTTGCCGTATGGGAACCAAAGTTTGGTTTCATTTTTAAGGAACTAGAGGGATTGTAGTGAAATTGAACATGAATATTGCAAAATTTCTCTGTGGGACTTTATGTCTCATGGAACTATCTAACAGCAAGTTTTGAATCAGACAAAAGAGAAGGGGAGATGGCTTTCATTATTTTAATAATAACGGTCAATAATTATAAAGATAACTGTTCGTATAAATTGTGATACTAGCTATGTAATAACAATTCATACTAGCTGGAATGATGAGTTACTTTCCTGCTGAAAGAGGATAGCTTATTGAAAACACTAAGTAAATTTTTATTCCTTTGCAGGGGAAGTAAAAAAACTAACAGTATTAGAATTTATGAGTAAATTGTCTAGTTTTCATAGGAGGCATGCATCTTTACAGTAAGTGATCTCAAGCTCTAAACAATCTACAAGCTGCAGCGACGACCCTCTTCTGAAGTATGTATGAATCAAAGTAACTTATAAGTTACCCTTACAAATTACACTTGTACATATTAAGTTTGTTATAAACCCCTTGAAACATGAATTAATACTACACAACTACTAGCATTGGGTGAGTAGTTACTGCCAGTGCAATGCACCCACTATGTTATGTGAAAATGGAAAATAGATTGGTTAACAATATGACTCCAATATGGGGATGACATTATGAGATGACAATACAAAAATCATATATTTAGATGATGGCGTTGCTAATTGTCAGAATGTAGGTTCTAACAACAGAAACTTAGACCTTTCAATTATCCATTAGCTTCACACTATCAAGGGGATGCATTTGGTTATATTATCTTTTAATTGCTTAAATCCAAGCTTATGTAATAACCATATCTTTAAGATTTTCACGTGGATGCATTCACACATATTCTAAATGTAATATAAATTTCTGTAAGATTTTCAATTGGATGCATGCACACATATCTAATTTTTTTTAGTTGCTAAGGAAATTAAATGCCAACCGTAAATGAGGAAGCAAATTACCAAGCAGGCAAACAATGTCAAAATTTTGAATTAGACACAAATATACATGGCGACAAAGGAACAGCTCAAGAGGGGACAAATTACGAGAGAATCAAATATACGAATATTATTGGCAAGGAGTTTGCATCTCAGGATGAAGCATAATCATTTTTCAGTGAATATGCGAGGGTCATGGAGTTTGGTGTGAGAAGATACAATAAGATATAGAATACAAAGGGTATGTTAATTGGAAAGATTTGGGTTTGTAGAAGACAAGGGTTCCATCATAAGAAGTTTTTAGATAGAGATAATCGAAAGCAAGAGGCCAGACCCATTACAAGGCGGGTTGCGAGGTTGAGTTCTGTATTACTGTCAAAGATGGGTATAGTCGATGGGTATGTACTCATTTTAATGCAAACATAACCATGAGTTAACACCTCTACGACATGTACACTATATCAGAACTTATCGAAGGTTAACAGAGGTAGATTTAGCAACTGTCTTTTCGCTAAATAAAGTTGGAGTGAAACCATCACAAATACATGAATATATAGTTGAAAGGTCTGGTGGGTAGAAGGACATTGGATATTTGATGAAGGATGTCCAAAATCGTTTAGACTATCCGAAACGGAGATAAATTAAAGAATCTGAAGCGGAGACTTATTTATCATATTTAAAAAGGAAGAAGAGTGTTGATCCTGCATTTTATTATGAATTCACAGTTAATGTGGATAACAAGTTAAGGGATCTATTCTTTTGCGATGGTTAAGCATGTGTAGATTATGCCGTATTTAGTGATGTATTTGCATTTGATGCAACATATCGCACAAATACCTATCGAACGAACTTCGTCGTATTGTTGGGTATAAATCACCACAGAAGGACTATTATTTACGAGGTAAAAAACAAGAAGCAAGCTTAAAGAAAAGACTTCCCTCCAAACTCTTTAGAAAACCTCTTTTTAACTAAAATTACCTAAATAACCAAATGCAATTTATTTCATTTCTTATGTTTTAAACGAAAATTTAACTAAATACTTACATAAATTATTCTTTCAACAAACATTTTACACCCACTCCATTCCATAATTGATATTTATATTTTAATTTTAACAAAAAAAATTTGAGAAAATTATGAAAATATAAACTACACAGCAAGAAAAAATAATTTAAGATTTTAGGTTTTATATGTAATTTATAAATAAAACTTTAAAAATATACATTTTTTAGGGTAAAAAATTTTATGAGAAGATTGTTAATTTTAATATTTGTACTTATATTTTATAAATTAAACTAGAGTATTTTAAAGATAATATTCAAAAAGGATTCTATAAAGATTTTAGAGGGGTATTAATAACTCTGCTCTAAACAAAATTAAAGGATTCTATAAAGATTTTAGAGGGGTACTAATAACTCTGCTCTAAACAAAATTAAGGTAGAAGAGGGACATTGATAGCAAGATTGGGCGGCTAGGCCTGCATGCAGGTCAGGCTTAGCCATATGAACAACAAAAAGAGTGAAACTATTAGCACCTCCTAAAATTCTCATAAAACCACTTTTATTGAAACTTATAATTTTAACCCTAACTAAATTTAAAATGTTACTTATTTTAATTAACTATCATATAATTTTTTAAGGTATCCCTTACTTAGTTAAACCCCTTTATTTTTCCCGATTATTCTTTAGTTTGAGACACTTTATTTCAAAATTTAATGGCTATGTCTTGTTTTTTTTTTTTCAAAGAATGACAGTAAGAATTTTTTTTTTTTTTTTGAAAAGGTAACGTTATGAATTTTGTAAAGCAAATGGTTGTTAAAAAGGAGGAAGGAAGTTGAAAGCGATTCTCGCAAAGCATGAATTGTAAATTAATCCAGTGAAAAAATTATGTTATATAAGAATTTTGTTCTTCCTAAATTTTTTTAGAAAAAAAATACACGGTTATTTTTGGAATTAAGGTGGGTGTTGTCAAAAGTTGTGTAATTTATGTATACATTAGTGGGTACTTTTAAAAGAGGGATTTTAAGAGGTTTTCAAAAGGGTGCCGATTGTTCAAGTCTATTAACAAACCCGGAGCCCAGCAATTCTTTCCACGCATTTAGTATCCTTATAAAATCCAATTTTTTATAACCAAAGTTCTATTACTAAAGAAAATTATGTAAAAGCATTATTATGAATTTAACTTAATTAAAATGTCTTTATGAATCAAAAACCCTGACAATCTTTAAATCTTAATATATTATATTATTGATATTTTGATAAAATCAAAATAAATTTTAATCAATGAAGAAATAAATTCATAATAATAAGAGTTTTATTATGAAAAAGTATGTTTGCAAATTTAGTTAATTTATACTAGATGACAATAAAATTTAATTAAAACTCTAGTGTAATTTTTTTTATCTTTTTTTTTTGGTGATTTCATTAAAAAAGAGAGTTATAAATACAAAAAATAATGGGGTTTAATAAGATTTTAGAGGGGTGTTAGAAGCTACCTGTTTGTTAAAAAGTTTCATTTAAAATAGAATTACACGAAGTTCACCAATTTAGTTGACTTCATCCAACGCTCAAGCCCAATTCTGTAAATCCTTATTTGAACTATTGGCACCCTTCCAAAAATCACATAAGAATAAAATTGCACTAAGTTCACCAGTTTAGTTGAGTTTCTCACTCATACCGTGTTTCAGTCTTAATATTTGTACTCTTCTCTTCAAATTTTCTTTATTATTTAATTTCCAAAGAAAAAAATCTAAAAGAAAAAGTAGAAAAACCTTATACTTAAAAAAATAATGAATATTTTATGGATCTAATACAAATTTATTGCATGTATACAGTAAAACATCGATAAATAAGTGTTCGATAAATTAATATCCTTGCATAAATAATAAATTTTTCCGATCTCGATTTGAGTCAGTGTATTAAAATAATAATTTCACTAAATACATAAAAATAATAATTTTTTTCAAGTCCTTTAGGGCCCAATGAAATATAAGTTATAATTGATAAAATATAAAAAAATATTAATAATAAACAACATATAAAATTCATATATTAAGGATTTTTTTCTTAATAACTTACATTTTTTAATTAAACTCTTAAAAAAATTGCATATAAAATTGTTTGTCTTTTCATTATTTCTAAATAAAGCACACTCTCATCCTCAATTTTTTTTTAAAGCATACACTATATGTCACATATTTTTTTTCTTACTATAGAAAGTAGATATTTAAAGTTACTATTACTTGAAAAGTCTCTTTTATGGAAAATTTTTATAAACTATAACTGTCATCTAGATCATGATCATTCTCAGTGGATATACCCATTATCCCTTGAATAATCCCTTAAATAATTAAAATATATTTACATTAACTTTTTGGCTTTTATGTACATCTACTCATATTAATTTATTAATATTATTTGTAAATACACAATAATAGAAATATATTTACATTAATCTTTTTGCTTCAATGTATATGTACTTATATTTATAATTCATACATAAATCTTAGTTAAAAGAATAATACATGTACCAAGAAAACTCTTCATTTAATAAATATTCATTTATCGATAAATTAATAATCTCGTTAAAAAATATTTTTTCCTAGTCCCAACAATATTATTTTATAGAGATTTTGCTATAAACTTTGAGTGCAATAATTAGATTGAGAATCCTTAAAAAAAAATTTAATTTGTTTTTCTAGTGTGTTGTATCCTAATTTGGTTACTATGCTTATTACAAGAATTTTATTTTGGATTAGAGAATTACTTCTTAATTCAGATTATTTTGATGATAATAAAAATATATATATTGTGCAAATAAAATAAATTGAAGAGAGAGAAAAAAATATAAGTGGGGTTAATTTTATTTGTATTTATTCTGTTTTATCATATGTATAATTAATTAACATAAAATTTTAACATATTATTTATACCACATTTATTTCTAAACTTGTGTTGGCCAAGTATTATGACACTAAGAATTTAAATAAAATGATAATTTTACTCTTAAATGAATTAAAATATCATCTTATCTTACAAAATTATTTAAAAAGATTTAATTATCATTTCGTTAATTGATAAAATATTATTGAAAAATTGGGTGTGTGATTATCATTTAATTAATCGATAAGATTTTATTTATTTTTTAATTATTTTGAACTAAAAAATATGTAATTCTCACCTCAAATATATTTTTTAGAGGTATCCCAAAATAATAAAAAATTATCAATCATACAATCATAATTATCAAAAAAATTTCCATTGTTTAAATTAATCACCAAATTAATAATAGTCTAAACCAACTTTGAATAATTAAAAATTATAATTAAAAAATTAACATCTTAGATTTTAAGATGTATTTGTTTTATTAAATTAAGAGATATTCTTGTAATTACAATTTCCTTATTTTTAAAAATTCTGTATGATAAAATAGTCTTTTAATTCATTTTGGGATAAAAATAATTATTTAATTTAAATTTTTAGTATCAAAGTAGTTGATTAATACACATTTAGAAATAAAGACGGTATACAGAACATGTCAAAATTTTATAGTAATTAGATATACATATAATAAAATAAAGATAGTGCATAAATAATTTCTCAAATGAAAAATAGTTATAACAAATAACATTTAATAAAATTACGTTTTTTAGGAAATAACAATTGTAACAAAATGGAGAAAAACTGGTTTATTTTAATAACATAAATCCAAGCCTTTTAAGCCGGGTTAAAAAGCCTTTTACAGGAAATATGTTCGGGCCTAGATAAGCTTTTTACCATCTCTAGATATAGGGAATTTTAATACAAGTAAAAAAAAATAGAGAATTAAATTATTATTATTATTATTATTTTATAAATTACTCTAAATAAAATTGTGATGCGATGAATATTGGGAAATTTACATTATTAATTATAAAAATTTTATTTATTTCAAAAATAACCCTTTAAGTTTATGACTTTCCAAAATAACCAAAAAATATTAAAATAACAAAAATACCTTTCTCATAAAACTGTAAACAAAAAAAAATATCAATAAGGTCCAGAAAAATTATTATTATACAAAATGGATAAAAATATTACAGAAATTAACAAATTAAATAAACAATTGATAAGATATATTAAAACTATAGTAAAAGAAATAAGACTTCTTAAAATAGAATTTTTTGAAATAAAAACTAATTTAGAAAAGAAATCAACAATTCTAGAAACACAAAGAAAATTAAAAGAATCCATTAGACATAAGGAAAAAATACAATTTGGAGAAGTAGTCAAATGATCATTTAATGAAAGAATAAGAACAACTGTCATGCCAGAAATATTAAGAATAGAAGAAGAATATCAAAAACAATTAGAATAAACAATAAAAAGATAAAAAAAAACACCAACAAATAAATTAAAAGAAAAAACTGATACAAAACAAAAAGAAATAAAAATTGATGAACCTAAAGAATCAAGCGATAGTGAATAATTAATAATTTTAGAAGAAAAATTTGATAGATTATTATTAGAAGATTTAGACTTAGAAATGCTAGGATTTGATGTAAATATGAATGTTGGAGCACCACCTACTGAACCCAGTATAAAAACTGAAACCCCTGAGGTTCCTTATAATAATAAAAAGATAATAGCACAACATCAAATATTGTCATCGAAAAAACCTTATTATAAAATATATCCGGAAGAATATATATCAGAATATAAAACTGAAAATAAACTCATTAAGCCTATAGGAAGTAAATTAGATATAGATTGTAGAAAATACCCTAATAAAATATTAACAAGTTGGTCAAATGATATAAAAATGATGTTTATATTTAATAAATCAAATGATGATTGAGAAACAAAAAATATAGAAGAAAAATTTGATATATGGATTGATTTATTAATAATGAATTTTATTGGCAATGTATACAATTGGTGGGATGGAATAACTGAAGAAACAAAATCTTTAATAAGACTAGCAACTAAACAAGAATTTAGAAAAGAAATTAGTGAAGGTTTAGATAAATTTACAAATTACATAAGAGATGAATTTTTAGGAGAAAATTGAGAAGATCTCAAGTAAAAGGAAATAGAAAAAGAAAAACTCTTAGCAAGGCAACATTTAATGAATCTTCAAATATGTAATTTATGTAACATAAAAAATTATACATGTGAGTTTCAGAAATATTATTATAAACAATTTTATAGTAATGATGATCAAACAATTTATTATGATATGTATATAAATAAATTACCACCACCATGGAATACTTATTTCATGAGAGAATGGAATTCCTATAGATTAACAGAATCAGGAAAACTAATATCAAATACTTTAGGATATATAATATAATTTTTAATAAGAAAATTAAAAGATATATACATAGAAAGACAATTATATAAAAAAGTAAAAAAATGTAATGGTAATCTATTGTGACCAAGTAGATGCACCTAACTAATAAGAATGTAAACCATATTATAAAATACATAAGAAATGTAAGCATGGACATAAAAATAAATATAAAAATAAAAGAAGATATAAAAAGCATTATAGAAAAATATTGGAAAAATAAAGCATTTAAAAGAAAACCCTATAGAAGATGTTATAAAAGAAAACATAATAAAGAAGTTAAAAAAGACCCTAAATAATGTAGATGTTGGAATTATAGACAAAAAGAACATATAAGCTCCGAATGTAAATAGAAAAAGATCAAAATAGCTGAGATAGAATATCATGAAATAAAATCATATTTATAATTATTATCTGATAGTGAAACAATAAATTGTTTTAATACTGAAATATATGAATAGTGATACAGAATCTATCAGTACAAGTTCTTTAGAAAGTTGAAAATCAGATGAATCAGAATCAGAATTCTGAAATAGAAAATATAGAATACATAGAAATAGAAAAGGAGAAAGAATAACAGGAAAATAGAGATAGATATCAATTAATTATACAATAAAACAAGAAAAATTAAAAGAAATTTTAAGAATATCTTTAAATTTAAGAAATTCAGATAATACGATTTTGAGAAATATACAACAATTCTTCAAAAGAAAAAACATAGTTATTCATGAATATCAAGAATAGAAAAAAGTTATAGATATAACACAAAATAGAGGAAATATTAAATTAAGTGTATTAAACTCTAGAGGTATAGAGACTAATTTAAATAAAATTAAAAGTGATAAAACTAGAGATAATATACAATATGTATATTTAACTCGAATACAAATATTAGTAAAATTATTATTTAGGGAATGAATAAATTCACCAATAATATTTAGTTTACATTATCAGAGATTTATAGATCTTGAATTAGCACACTTAGGAACCATAGAAGGAAATTTATGGTATAAAAAATTTTTATTCACATGTTACCCTAGATATTGTGTTCATATAAAAGATAAAATTATAAATGATACTTTACATTTACATTTTGAATTAAAAAAAAAAAGATATAATGAAACTTGGAAATAGAATTATGACATTTTATTATTCTGCTTTATATTCTTTCTGTAATAGCAATTATGGAGAAATATGTAGTAATAAACCATATATAGAAATAAGAAAAGAATTCTAAAATTTAGGACAAAGTTAAGAGCCAATATTACAAATTTTTAACTTACCAATAACATATAATCTAGATATAAAGGATGATAAACTTGAATTAGAGGAAGATATTAAGAACCAAATGGTACTAATTCAATTTAGTAATAAACAGCTTATTAAGATAACTAAAAATAAAAGAAAACAACCAGATTATAGTATTTACAAAGAAATAATAATACCTGATAATACATCAAATGAAAGTTTAGTCATAATAGGAAAATATTTTAATGGAATAGAATTTATAGAAGACCCAAAAATATTAATAGATATAGGTTCCGGTCATAATCATTTAAATATACTAAAAAAATAAAGGATTAACAGAACATATTACAACTAATGAATATAAATATAAAGATTTTAATGGAAATATAAGAATTTGTACAAAAGAAATAACTGTCCCAACATATATAGGAAGGTTACAATTTAGAATACCATATTTTATAGACTCAGGATTTGCTCAAAATGAAATATATATAATATAATATTAGGAATGAGTTTCTTAAAACATATAAATTATAGTATTACTTTTGAATTGATATATATAAAAATGGACAATGAAACAACAGAATTTTACCCTAAAATAGTAATTTGGAAAGATGTTTAAATGAATACTATAAAGTTTCCTTTAGGTACTTATATAGAACTAATTTTTCCTGAAACTAATATAACTACATATGCAATAATAGACACAGGAAGTGAAATTACATTAGGAAAATATTTTTTACTAAAAGAATGAAATAAATTCTCAAGCTTTGGAATAAAACTTATAGGAATAAAAAATAATCAAATACCTTTACTATATTATAAATCACAAGTTCCAATTATTCTTGGTAATAAAATAATATTATTAAAATATATTATCTAATATAACACCTTAAAACAAGATTTACTCTTAGGAAATGATTTCTTTAGTCAATTTTAAAGTTATTAATAAACTTATATAATATAAATCTTAATACACATTGTGGGCATATTCTTAGATTACCTCGTATCTTTAAACCATACAGAGTCGTAGCTGAACGTGGTGATTATAATTATAAGATCTTTTTTTATAAACACTAATTATAGAATAATTTAATAACTATCAATGAAATTAAGAAACAATTACAATAAGTATATCATGAAAACCCTTTAACCTTATGAAATCTCAAAAATTTAAGAGCTAAAATATAACCAGTAACAATTAGAGTAAGACCAATGGTATATGTCCAGGAAGATATAACAGAATTCAAAATACAATTTAATTATTATTAGGCTTAAATCTAATAAGACAAAACTTTAGTCTTTATTTAAGTCCAACTTTTATGGTTATGAAACATAGTGAACAAGTAAGAGGTAAAACTAGAATTGTTATAAATTATAAAGAATTAAACAAATATACTAAATTTGATGGATACTTCTTACCAAAGAAAGAAGTACTAATTAATTTAGTAAAAGAAAATACATATTATTCTAAATTTGATTGTAAATCAGGATTTTGGCAAATAAAAATGGAAGAAGATAGTATAAAATATACAGTTTTTAGTACACCTCAAGGACATTACGAATGGTTGGTCATGTCATTGGATTAAAAAATACACCACAACTATACCAAAGGAGAATGGATAATTTATTAAAAAATAAAACATATTCAATAGTTTATGTAGATGATATTTTAATATGTTCAAAAATATATAAAGAACATATTGAACATTTAAAAGATTTTGCACAAACGTATAAAGAAAAATGAATAGTATTAAGTGAGAAAAAAAGTAAAATATGTTAAAATAAATAGAATTTTTAGAAATGATACTTAATAATATAGGCATAAAGTTACAATCCCATATAAGTGAAAAAAAACATTTTCTTGATAAATTAGAAAATAAAAAGTAAATACAAAAATTTTTAGGATGTTTAAATTATGTAGAAGGATTTATAGATAATCTAGTTAAGAAAAGAAATCCCTTACAAAAATTATTAAAGAAAAATAATCTTCAAGGATGGAAAGAAGAACATACAAAAATAGTTAAATAACTAAAAGAAAAATGTAAAAGTTTGCTTAAATTAAGATTACTAGAACCAACAGATAGTTTAATTTTACAAACAGATGCCAGTGATGTATATTAGGCATCAATTTTAAAAATAGATTTAAATGAAATATGTAGGTATACAAGTGAAACACTAAATTCAGCAGAAAAAAATTATACAACACATAAAAAAGAATTATTAACTATATTAAAAGGAATTAAAAAATTTTCATTATTTTTAATTGCTAAGGAATTTACAGTAGAAATTGATAATACTCAAGTTAAATCATTGATATTTAATAAATTACCAAATGAACCTCAATATCGAAGGATCCATAGATGGCAAGTATTTTTATCTTTATATACTTTTAAAGTTAATTATATTAAAGGTTCTGATAATTATCTTGTAGATTTTTTATCCAAGAATATAGAATTTGTTGAAGAATAATAAATAATGGAGGAAGAAATCTCCAAAATAAATGATGAAATAAATCGGTTGAAAATAAAACCATAACCATCTGTGCAACAAATGAAGAAAATAAAAGAACTGTCAGCATAAACCCTTTTGTCTCAGAAGATGATAATCTCCCTTTAAATCTAAAAGAAAAAGACTATAAATAGGTAACTACTTGGATATATTCTATTTGTTCTTATAAAAATACCATCCATAAATCTCCAAGGAAAAATGTATATCTTAGAATGATAGCCATAAAAGATGCAGACCCAATCCTTGTTAGAAAGATAATAAGGTATGGATTTCTTGATATGATATACCCTGACATAAACCTAAAAGAACTAGCCAGTTTTGATGAATTCTTTGTAAGAGAAGTCTCTAAATTTGCTAAAAAGAGACAAATATACCTTAAATTCTATACTATTAGTCCTGAATACACCAATAACATAGAATATCAAGCTTTCTATATGATCACAATAGGTCATATTACCAGAAATTTTTATCTTGAAGTGGGAACAGAATACACAGCAGCCCCACAGTTCAATAAAGCATGGATAAGAACAAGAAGAGCTCGAGGAATAAAGGCGATATGGAGCATAGCCAAACACCTGTATAATAGAAAATACAGGACAATAATAAAATTTAATAATTACATTCTTTTGACAGCATAAGGTAGAGAGTCACTATCAAAAATACTGCTGGATTTCATACACGAAATAACAACCATGAGATTTCCATCAAGTGCGGCCACGTTGCAGCAAGCATGTCAATTGGTGGAGATAAAGTAAATAGGAGTTTTATCGCTTGTGTCGGCATAAATAAATAATGTAAACTTTACTTTATAAATTTGTTGTTTTTAATAATGTAGCATAAAACTTTTTGACTTTGTAAGGTCACCACATAAAATTGTCGGCCATTAATTCAGCCTATGTGAATATGTCGGGTTTTAATTGTGCTTATCCTTTCTCCAACCATACACTTGTAAAGGAGAAAGATAAAGAATCATCATCCTTTTTCCTCAACCATACACCTATAAAAGAAAAAGATAATGAGTCATGATGTATTCTCTATATAAACAAGAGAAATAAATCAGATCGGTACCCCACGATCTACTTCATAATCTACCTTACGATCTATCAATCTCCAAGCAATTTCAATGCAAAAGTAAAAAACTTTGTCTCTAATCTCAACCCAAAAAACATATCATCTGATAAAATTAAATAATCCCATAAGAAAGAAAGATGAAACCTATATCTAATAGTGGATATAAAGAAATTCCAAAACACCAAAGGATAGAGTGAAGCCGTAGACTATCTAGTTTCCCCGTGTTAGCCGGAAGAGAAGGCGTGTTGAGGGAGTTAAGGATGGGGTCATCAAAGGCAGAAGGTTACTCCATCGGTGTATAGGAAAATCATTTTATACAATAAATGATAGATGTAATAATTCCAAATTCTTATCTTTAGTGGTAAAGGTTTGGTTTATTAAAGCTGTTGTTGTTTGATGAGAAGAGAAGTAGATCTTGGATATACAGTTTTAATATGGAAAGATTTCATAATACTATATGTAAAGATACAAGATTAAATAAAACAATTTGGATAAATGATAAAACGAAAATTTTATATAATCATAAAATTTTAATGATATGATTTAATTGTGGAACATGGAAATATTAATCATATCTGTTTTCTAAAAATAAATTAGTATCAAAAGAAGCTTTATTAGCAATAAAAAATATAGGATTACCTAAGGAATTAAAAAAAAATAATAAATTAAATAGAAACAGATAATTTACAAAAAGAAATATATATGATACAATTAAATTAAGAACTTGAAATATTAGAAACTAATATACAATTAGAACAACATATAGAAATATGGGAAGATAGTGATAATGATGCTTGAATATACATAGCTTTTACCACCAATTAAGGTTTATTAAATCATAAAGTTATTTTGTAACTTCATGTGTATCTTTTGTATTTCTTAAAATACATACCATGTACTTGATCTTTGAATAATAATATATCTTCCATTTTAATTAGTTTATATTATTTCTTCCATTTTGGATAGTTTCATTTAGATTAATTTTATTAACTAGATTTTTCGATTAACTAGATTAGTCTTCGGACCCTCTAAGTAAATGATATCAGAGCCAATAACATCAATAAAATTACAGATAAAATTAATAAAGGCCAACATAGCCAATAAGCATAATATTAATAAAAGTATTAAAAAATTATAAACATAATAAGTAATTAAAAGGAAAAATAAGAAAAATAAGAATTTGCGAATATAAGAAGTCTAATTAGAAAGGATTATTAGAAAAATTAATAATACGTGATAAACAAGTATATTCACAGAAAATGAATCCAATAACTAATATAATAGATGTAATATATACTTTAAAAATAGAAGACAAAGATGAAATGAAAAAACTGGTTAAAGAAATAAAAGAAATTAAGAATAATATAAGAATGTTGAATTAGTTTAATACCAGAACAAAGAGAAAGATTTAATATAAATACATACAGTGATGAGATTATATTAAATAAAAGAATGAAATTTATAGATGAATTAATTAAGTTTTTAATATATTGGTACAAAATAAAAACATTATGAATAATAATTTAGATCTAGAATTTGAAGCTTGGAATAGAATTAAGTTAATATGTCATACTATAAAAAGAATAATTTTTAGTTAGAAAAATAAAGTTAACCTTTATATAAAATATTTAAATCAAGAAATTATAAGTTTAGAACAAGAAAAAAGAACTTTAATAAATATAGGACAAGAAAATTATGAAGAATTAGAATTTATAAATTTTTATGATCTTGAACAAAAAATATATTTTTATAAAGAAATAGTAAAAATTTTAGAAAGAATAGGATGAAGATGTAGAAATGATAGAAGAATAAATAGAATTGTATAAAATTATAAAATCTAAGAACTTTAGAAGAAATTTTCCATAATAAGAAAAGATAAAATAATAGTATTTTTGAAAATAAAATAAAAATATTAAGAGTTTTTAGTCCATATAGCCAACATTTGACTAATTATGATAAAGAAAAATTAGAAAAATTAAAAATAAAAATTCCTAAATTTATAAGGCTAATAATGACAATTTTTCATAAATATTTGTATAGAGGAAATAAAAATAATTTTAATGAATGTGGTTTAAGAATGACTATTTTAGCATTTGAAAATGTTTGAAATAATAAAGAATGTGAAAATATCAAAAGTTAATTATTAAAATTTAATGTAACACTGTAATTTAGTTAGGCTTTATTTAATTTATAATTTAGTTTCCTAATTTTTTTATAATTTAGCTTTTCTTAATATTGTTTCAAAAGGGAAAAATCCGTATATAACTATACATTATAACAAACGGTTTTAGACAACCCGACCCGACCAGTTAGGTTTTTAGAAAACCCTAGTAAGGCGGACATATATATATATATAAACACATTCTTGTTTCAATATTACTCTGAACGAACCCTAACTCTCTGCAACAAGCAGCATCGGCGCAATAAGAAGAAGAAGATGACATTCAAGCGGAGGAACGGAGGAAGGAACAAGCACGGCCGTGGCCATGTCAAGTTCATCCGCTGCTCTAACTGCGGCAAATGCTGCCCTAAGGTACTTTTTTCTGTTTGTTTCTCGAGAAAAAATACAGGAAAAAATTTTATAATTTTTTTTATTTATATTAAAAAGGACAAGGCGATTAAGAGGTTTTTGGTGAGGAACATTGTTGAGCAAGCTGCTGTTAGGGATGTTCAGGAGGCCTGTGTTTATGACGGTATCAAATAAAAAGCTAATCTCTTCATATTTCCATTCAATTTTTCATTTTTTTATTATCAATTTGCCCTTTGTCTCTGTTGAGATTTCGATTTCGATTTGATTACTTGAAGGTTACACTCTTCCTAAGCTGTATGCTAAGATGCAGTACTGTGTCTCGTGTGCGATCCACTCTCATGTGGTGAGGGTTCGTTCCCGTACTAACAGGAGGGTCCGTGAGCCCCCACAACGCTTCAGGCGCAGGGTATGTTTGCTAAATTTCACCTGATATAATGACTTCGTTGTCATTTTATTTAGTTGGTCAAAATTGTTCAAAAATTTTAGAAGCTTTATTACCTTCAAATTTTCATGCAACTAGTATAAAGTCGAACCTCTTATGTTTTCAAAATCACCAGAAAACTTGGGTTGGTAAGACTAATTCTCTGTAACTGATTCCTAGAGAATCTGTAGTGAATTTGCTGGGTCTTGTGTAACAGATTTAATTTGATTATTTAGGTTATTTATTCATTTTATTTCTAAACTTGGTTTGGTATGTACTTTTTTATGATTCATGTGTTCTAGGAGAAACATTATCAAGTGTTTAGGCTTAGCATTCTGGGAAATGGTGGTCACCAGGTCACCTAGAATGGATAATGAACAAGTGGTGATATCATTGCTCGTATGAAGATCAGTTTTTCTGAGTAAAACTCAAATCTTATTTGCCTTCTCCCACTTTGTTTTACTTTCACATCCTTTTCATCAGACAATTTAATAAAATGAGTATTAAATGGGTTAATAAACTAAAGATTATTTCTTGTACGATAATGTTGCCCTAAGGCAACAGCTCACATTACCACTACTCTCTTCTCCTCCCCTGTACTGTCAATGAGATGTATTTTGTGATATGTTACCGGCAAAGATGTGGTGGAAAAAAGGTAATAGAACATTCAATAAGTGATAGTGTGTTTATGTTTAGCATTTGTAAAACTTAAAAGTAAAAAGAGTTATCAAATTCTTTGAATATAATTTTTATCTTGAACTGTTGTTGTCATTTTTGTTTCACTTTGGAAATTTACTAATTGTAGTACTAGTCTTCTCTTCTTACTTTTCTATGTTGCTCATCTGCTGGACTTCTTCTGTTACTCTTTTATTTTGTGAATAGGATGATGTGCCAAAGGCTGGTGGTGCTCTTGGTCAAGCCCCACGTGCTGGTGGTCCAGCTGGAGCTCCAGCTGCTGCTCGTGCTTGAAATCTTTCTGCTGTCGGTGCTCCTGTTTGAGGCTTTGAGCATTTATGTGGCGGTATCAAATATATGGGTCTGTTTACTTGGAACACTATGAACTTTTATGTTAGTATTTTGTTTTGTTGTCATGCATCGGAGAACTGTTTACTGTTTACTATCAAAAGTTTGAATCAAAACCTTTAGAGAATTTTGATGGAGTGATTAAAGTAAATTGTGGTTGTTCTGTTTTGCTTAAGTTTTACCGATGTTTGAATGCCTTGCCCCTTGACTCAATTATTTATGGCAAAATTAACACACTGTTTTTAACTTTTGGACATTTGGCTATGCTGATAGGTGTAGTTGGTTTCTCAAATTGCTTGTTTTACTGGTTAGTTCATTTCTTACTTGGTTTGTGATTCTGGACATTACTGGTTCATATTAAGTGAAAGGTTCTCCAGCTAACATGATGGGGAACATCAAAACTGTGTGGTGAAGGAATCCCAGGAATAAAATATTGAATAATATAACTGTTGAAAATTTCCTAAGTTTTCCAACTTTTTGTTGCTAGTTTGATCCCTAATTAATTTGTGGTATATTCTGATAAAGCAGTAAAAAATTTGGGGGTGTAATCTTGTGTACTTTTTCATCTTTATACAATAAAGATAGTATAAACTGTTGCTTTTTTTATTTAATAAATCATTCTCATTAAATTAGGAAATAACTAAAAAATGATTACTTTAACAATACAATCTTTAGAACAAGCTCTGCTTATCACCACTAGGAACCTGTCTTACACGCGTCCCAATTTCCTTGGCCCCTAGCAACCGCACAAGTCTGGATTGCTACTATAGCTTTATGTAAAATTTTATACCTCTCCCCAATTTCCTCTGGATTTATTAAAGTTGAAGCTCAGTAGAAGAAAAAGCCTAGATTGACGTACTCTACATATCTCACAAATACGCAAACTGAACATTTAAGCGTAAAATTGCAAATGATGTGCATTCTCACACATTCTGGGCATGTTGGCATACAAACAAAGCATGCAAGATGAACTAACCAACGTCTCCAAATAATCTGCAATGTGAATTAGCAATCACTCTTTCCGGCTCCCAATCCTATAAGTGCACGCGAAAGGAAAATTTTCTACTTAGATAGTACAACTAATTTCCAGATAGAACCCCAGCGCCTGGTAACTCCACATCAAGGTGCAGCACAAGACAAATCCTTTAGGGCGTGTTTGGTGCCCCTCATTACACTGTATTACAACCTCACATTGTATTAAAATATTACAGTATAATGTTTGGCAGTTTTAAAATATTGCATAAACAAAAAAATTAATGCGGTAAAACCTGCATAACAGAAATCTGCGTGAAAGTCGGGTTTATATTGTATTGTATTATACCGTTCATTGCTCTTTTCGGCAGAACTTGCAAAACTATGATCGACCCATTTCATGGAATCTCAAGAGCAGTCTAAATGATCAGAAAAGCTCTTGATGCAGTTTTTCCCGCGTGCCTCAACAGTGCCTCGAACCTTTAAACAGTGCCTTCAAACAGCTCGAGCAGGACTGTCTGAACCTTCTGTCATGGATTTAAACAAGATTCTCGATCATTCTCGCCGCGATAAACTCAATATCGAGCAGGATTACCTCCTTCGTCCTGCTCACTGCCTTCTTCGTAATCGGAGATCTCCTGACTGCACTCATAGAAAATCGGTCGTGGGTCGCCGGGCGAGTCCGCCGAAACCCTCCGACGCTCAAGTCAAGAATCGGGTTTGTCTTTTGGTATCTCCTTAGTGAGGGAGACCGGAAAGATGAAAGGGGTATTATTTCGCCCCATTTTTGGATAAGTATGGTGTTTTTTCGAAAGTTCGGATAAGAGAAATTAGAAAGGGAGAACCTCATGATAAGCTTACTGGATTATTTTCTCGAATCGAATTTCCAACCTCTTTTCTCAATCAAAGTTGCCAATCAT